>JAVJIF010004581.1:0-114620 GCA_038442645.1 Agave tequilana
TAGATATAATTTACCACAACTGGTCGATTTCCAGATATGAAATTTGGAGATGCAGCCATTAGAAAAGAGACTGATCCTTTTTTTCCCCGTAGACAATCTTCCATTGCATAATCAAAATAACAACTATGAAATCAGTAGTTGATTCGAGAGGCCGATGATAGATTGCTTAATAATAATTTCCCCTGCATTACTTTTAAGGAAAATTAAAATTTTAAGGGAATAAAGAAGGGTCGTGTTCGTACTGCCTCAAAAACCACTGCTCCACTCTAGAAATCCAAACGGATCTGTACCTCAGAAGGATTTTTTTAATTTTTATCTTAAGGGAAGCCTGCATTACTTGTTGACAGCATATTAAAATTGAAACATAACTTGAAGTTTTCCTTCTGAACTAAAAGTTTTTCCTTTTACAACAGCCAAGAAAAAGAAGTTAAATTCTCGAGAACTGCAATTTTCAGAACTCTTTTAGGCCCCTCTAGTGTTGCTCCAAGTCTCTGTTGCGCAAAGGTGCATTCCTTGGTGAAGGCAACGAAATATCTACAATCAAACTGTAGCAAACTATTGAAATTAAAACAATGATTTTTTGGAGCCATAGATATGATATATCAGAGAAAACACACCTGATGTCTTAGAGTTAATTCCTGTTCTTTTACTTCCATAAACCATTAAAGCTGTATAAACTTTCATCTTGTTCCACAATAGATCCTACATTGTCCAGATGTGATTCTTCTTTTGTAGTGATCACCTCGTACCTGACAGTTTACTTTCTACCGATTTTATTGTATAAGGTCTTCAACGAAATAAACAGCCGGGATATGGAGAAGATCACATCTTCCGGGGAATGCTTAGCAGCTGTGTTTTTTCTAATGGTCATGGGCTTCCACTGTCACATTCCAGGTGATAATCGTGGAGTTCCTTGGCACATTTGCTAGCACTGTGCGTTGAGTTGGCACATGTGGCTGATAATATCCTCACACGTTCATCAGCATGATTGTTGCAATCATCCTAAAGAGCATAGCTGTTGAGCCAGGAAAGGCACACGTCCGTCACATGGCTACGAGCCAATCCCCAGTGGCCCAGATGCCGTGTAGCACGAAGGTGATCAGCTTCAGCTCGAGTGGCCCGACCTTCTGTTTTGTCCCATTCGGATTGTGATACGTATAGATTATTTTTGCATTGTTTGATCATACGCCATTGAATTGATTCGGAGAAATGTCATTCACTGCATTGCCAATCTGGAAATTAAAATAGCGTTGATTTTTTTTTTTTCCTTTCCTTTTTTTTTTTTTTTAAATTTTTCCCCCATTATCACAGCAGTTCAAGGCCATGTAGATAATAACATTTTGTTCCTATGGAGTTTATGAATTCTACGTAGATGTAGAGGCTTGACCTTGTAACTTTCTGCAGACCACTCATCATAAGTTTTAATAAGCTTTCGTGTTGTTGGAGCAATTCATTTGTAAGAACCTATTGTTGTTGTGAGTCTGCATTGATATCTTGTTGTTGACACTTCAATGAAACAAGGTGGCTATACTCTTTCATACTATACAGATGTCCTTTTTTATATTCTTTCTTTCTATTTTTTCTTCCAACTGGGAAAACCCAACATGGAGGTTCATAAACGAACAAAAGCCATCCATTTTCATGGAACAAACTCTTTTAACGAATCTGGGTGATCCGTGTTGTACATTCATTGATTTTTTTCTTAATGAAATATTACTGTGTTTTTTCTGTAAAACATTTAGTATGCAACAAGGAAGCCACAAGAAGCAAAGCATGTCAACAATATTACTAGTTATAGTGGTCAGAATCTGACCACTCTCCAAATTGCTTCACCTGTCCCGCTACACCAGAAGTGTCTCAGTTGACAGGAACTCGAGATACCGTTGGCTCACGTTCGCCTCCGAGGAGAGAGCCTCGGGCCTTACCCCGAGCTCACATTCAACTCCAAAGAGAGGTCTCGGGCCTTACCTCGAGCTCACATTCGACCCTAAGGAGAGGGTTTGCCACGAGCTTACGTTCGACCCCGAGGAGAGGGCTCGGCCCTTTCTTTCTTGACATCCGCAACTACAGATCTCTCCCCGACGTCCACTAGACACAGCTCAGCAAGGGTTTTCCGGATCGCGAAGTAGTTATGCTGCCATGATATCCCCGCATTCTAAACTCTCCTATTTCAATGGGGGCAGTTATGAATAGTGGCAGATACTTGGCATGCCAATTCCACAATAAAGTATAGGAATTTGAGTGGTTTGGAAGATCCCAACGTGAAAATCGTGCAATCCTAGAATCCTTACCATCAGTTACAACGCTACAGAGTACTTATACACTTAGAGATCCATGAAGGAAGGGGCCAGAAAAAAATTGTAAATACAGGAATACTCTACAGAGTTCACTGTAATTCCGAGAAAAAGTAGTGAATTTTTCTCTCCTCCACGTAGTTTTTCCCAATTTGGTTTCTACGTAAAAATCTTTTGTCTCCGCCTATTTACTGTATTGAAACCTAAAGTTCAGATAGACGGCCCCCATTTGTGGTGCGAGATTGACCGTTCGATCATCATATTAAAAAATCTCCACCACAAATGGGTACTTTTCATTAAGATCTAAGTCCATACACTCAAATTTATCCCCTAAAACGCAAAAACCTTCCTAAAAGCCTCTTCTATATCAACGATGACCCCGAGAAAACAGTTATCAAAGGCACAACGTCCAAAAGGTAAGTCAATTGAAGCCGCTGAGGCACGGTCCCTCCACCAATCGGCGATCAACCGCACACCATCGAGAACATAGGCTCGCGATAAGAGCCAGTCCCAGCATCCAGCACTCACAACAGCGTGAGACCAACTCCTTCAGATGCTCTACGTGATGAGAAGCAGATGAAGAGCAATAGGTGCCCGACACCACTCCAGCACAATCCTTTGCTCCTCGGGTGAGAAGGCTCCTACTACGAAGGCAAGGGACACCAGACTATTCACTGCCGGGACCTCCAAATCCTGGAATAAATAGGCTTCTTTAAATAGTATATCTCACTCCTGAAGCTGCATCTGGATATCCGACACTCAATCTTCATGATAACACATATGATCATCTAGTACAAGGCGATCGACTGCTCCCAATCCTGAGCACACAAGATGTACTTTCTTCCAATTTCAATTTTAAATACTTTATTTCTGAATAAAGTATTATTTTATTCTCCTACCATGACAATACATCCCTCCATTGCAGTACTTTCATCTATCACGTTACCTCCATCTACTTGCTCCGCAGATGGAGATCCCCACTCAGAGGCAGCGACAATATCACTCCACACTAACATCCATCCATATACCCCGTAGATGGGATTTCCCCTCGGAGTGGTACAAGATTTCTCCCACTTGGAGAAATGTCTGTAATTGAGTGCTTCCATCCATCACGTTAACATCCATCCACTCACCCCACAAGTCGAGACTTCCCCCAGCTGGAGGCAGTGACAGATTACTCATAATAGAACATCCATCCACACACCCCGTTGATGGAAATTCCCACTCGAAGACGATAACAAGATTTTTCCGCTGCTGGGATTTTTCCCCTCTTGGGAATGTCTGTACGTTCCACTGATGGGATTTCTCCCACTCAGGACATCAATGCAGACAAGCCCACATGCTTTTTCTCGATCGTCTTATGGGAGTCGAATCTCCGCTGTGGGATTTCTGCCACTTTGCTATTGGGATTTTTTTTTCCTTTAAGAGTCTCTGTTTGATGTTCCGCTAATGGGATTTTTCCCACTCGGACACAAAAATACCTACCGGGCTCCCCTCGTTAAACATACAGGCAGATGGATACATCCATCCATCCATATTCCCGTAGATGGGATTTTCCTCATTCGGGAGACAGTTCCGATGTTGGGTATCCCTTACATGGAGAATACTTTGATACTGGGTTTACTTTCACTCGAGGTACCAAATCGTCACTCTGGGCAGGGCCCTTATCCAGAAACGCATTTAATCTGTCGTTAGATTGTATCTCCACTTCAAGCCATTCTTATGTAAGTCCCGATGAGGATACGATCACATGTGTCTAAATATATTTATGAGAATTTTCTTGATTGGATTATTCTCTCAACGTACTCGACCCATGTGGATGTACTCCATTGCTCCCCTGAGGACAAACCGCATGTATCGTGTTTTTAATTTTGTCTGTGCCGACACTAAGTGTTGCATTCACCATTTATTTAAATGTCTCATTGTATGCTTTGTGTACATCTTAACTTCTACATACAATCCTCGGTTAAGCGCCTCGAGATGGGAATGACCCACCCAGAGGAGCGACAGGCCATCCTGCAAACATTTCGGTCACTTTACAGTGAGATTTTCCCATTCAGGATCCGAGCTCTGCTGCAGGGATTACTCCTCTTAGAGCCCCAACATTGCAGCTCCGCGATGGGACATTCCCACTAGGAAGCAAATATGAACTAACTCCGTTTCGAGATTTTTCCCTCTCGTAGGCTCAACTCTGTAGCTGGGATTTCCTTTACTCGGAGGCAAAAACTTGCAGGTACCATTGTAGGATAAACCCCACTCAGGAATTACCACGAGCGCAAGTTTAAAACATCTCGGAGTCAAAGCAAACTCTCCGACAGACATCCAATTTCAAACAAAAGTAATGATAAAACAAACAAGGCAAGATCCAAACAACCATTACCTTTCAAAATTTGTACTTTATGACAAGTTTTCTTATTATATCCATCCAAATGCAACTTGGTTACATCTAATAGAGTCATACAAGATTTATTACAGTTTGTGTTTGTCTTCCTTATAGAAAAATAGATACAACTTCGCCACAATGATTACGATGACATCCAGAGATGACTCCCAAACAAGCAACCCACCACTTTTCAGAGGCGTGATACTGAGAATTCTCGTGAAATGCCCAGAATCAAAGATTACATCTCAGCCATAATCAAAGATCATGCCAAACCTCTCGCTTAGGATAGTCGGAGCAAAGAAAATGGATGTGATTCTTCAGCAAAGATCCGGGGGCCTCTCAATTCCCACCTTTGCACCGATTTGACTTGAGTCAAACTCTAACAACTTTCTCCTTAAGTCACTCTTAATGAGTCCGAGATGTCCTTAAGGCCAACGTCTACTTGTTTTTAGTTAGACTGGGTTGTGAGTGAAGAGATGATTTTTGGGCTAAGGAAGGGTAATAATTTTCCCACGTTATCTTGTTTATAGGACAAGCACTTAATCATTTAGTGCAAATGTGTAAGTTAACAAAAAGTTACACTTAAGGTGTCATACAAGAATGTTTTTTTATACTAAATGCTATGCACATACCTTTACTTCAGCACTTTTCAACAATATACAAATGTAACAAAATTAGATAAAATGCCCTAAATACAAAGTAACCATTTTTAGTATTAACAATCATCAAGTTACTATTGAGGTTAGAAAAATGTACAGGGTAGGTTAAACAGAGAAATACTAACTTCAAAGTGCTAATCCCTGAGAATCAAGCAACTCACAAGAAAGCAGGTGAGTATTTCTCCCTACTTTACTGTGCAAACGCGACTTTGGCAGCGTTTTTCATGGCAAAAGGTAGGTCCCCTAAGTCTGCTTTCAAGAGCAAGGCTCAGTTATATTATATGTCCACTGCAACTACTGGTTTCCTGAAATCAGCCCTTGTATACAAAATAAGAAGAAAAGTTAAGCGTTAGTAAATTTAAAAACTTACCGTCCTTCCGGCATAGCGCCAAAATTTGATTCGTAGTAAAAGTACTGTATTGCCTAGGGATAGTAGGTCGTGGCATGAGGAGATGCGATGAAAATGTTTCGGTCTTTGTTCGAAAAGTTTAGTGTCAGTTTTTTTAAAAAAAGTAAAAAGAAGATGATGTGATCGAGTGTTGGTTGTTGGAAAAAGAATGAGTTTGTTTTTTATAAATGAAAAGATTCGGGCTCACTAATCTTCACACACTACATAATTCTTTTAAAATAATTGCCTCAAGTGATCATAGGCATAAGTTTAATCTTGAAGTTCGAAAGCATCCAAAAAACACATAAGATTGATTTTAGTAATTTTAAATTAGTTTTTAAAAACAATCCTTTTAGATTGAATATTTAAACCATTAAGCGAGAATAGCAAGTATGGAATAAAATTAAATAAGTTTCAATAAAGATTTTAAATAAGTTTCAATGGCCAAGACTCATCCTCATGCGCCTTCAGAACACTCGTAAAAGCAAGACTTGACTTAGGCTTCATATGATTCACTTGGGAATTTTTAAGTGAATTGATTAAGAGTAAAATTAGAGAAGAGAATTAGGGAGCTAAGAAAAGAGTTTAGCTACTCTAGAAAATGAAAAGCAATTAATAAAATTTAAATCAGACATACCAAGAATTGGAGATGAAAAAGTCTTGAATCTTTTATTGATATTACTTCAATATTCGATTACAAACTCTTTCCTCTCTCTCACTTTTTGGACTACACTAGAATAGAAATAAATAATGGAACTAATTGCAACTAACTAACAAAGAATTCTAATCTTAAAAATAAAGTAAACCCTAATCCTTTCCTGTTTTGCTCTGATCTACACTGATCCCTTGAATCTTCTGTCTCAATCCTAGATTTTTTTTATTTAAACTCATTAAATTAGAATTTAAGTGTGATTTTGGGTTCGTTTCTTTTTCCATCTCCATTTGTCACGCCCAGCTTCCCAAAATACGCTGGAGCGGAGACGCGACAAGTTGGCACACTATGCAAGAAAATATTTTAGGTATACATGTTAGCCTTAAGTAATCCGAACAAACTATGTAAATCCACTATAATAATTACGATCACTGCAATATCACATATAACTGTCGACACATGATAACATATGAATAATGAATGGAATGATGACTGAGTATCATACATGAGAATCAAAAAATAGCAGGAACTGAGTAGAAGCATGAGACCAATAATCACAAAAAGAGAAACTCGACTCCTCATGACACATACGATCTCATAGAATATCTGATTTGAAGGTCACCTAGATAGGGGGTGAATAGGTGACGTGCTATCAAATGCCAAACAATGAGAAATTAAAAATTATTATGCAAACTAAAATGTCACGTTCTGCTTCCCAAATACGTGAAAACGGAGTCGCGATAAGAGTCAGCGACGTATATACGCGAGAAAAATACCCACGTATACACGCTAAGCCTAAGTGACTTGAACAAGGTATAAATCTAAATCATAATAAATCAACGATCACTGCAATATCACATATAAATAACAATGCTTTAATTAATTCATAATGATTAACATGATTATAACAATTCATATTCCCAACACATACAGTAATAAACAATAATTAAAATAATAATACATATTTATACATATTAAAATCATTTTCATGTATTACAAAATACGAGTATTACATTTTACCCACCTTATAAAAATTTCGTCCTCGAAATTTCAATAAAGTAGGAAATGATAAAAGATTCCAATCCAGAGAGAACAAACAAGCTTTCACGTCGCCTCGCTGGGACCACGATTTCGCTGCGCGCTTCTTCTCTAACCGTCGATCAGATCCAAAGCCAGTCCCAATAGTCAATATCGGTTAAAGGAACCGAGATAAAAGATAGAAATCAGCAAAAAAAAAAAAATCGATCCGGGGAAATGTTAAAATCAGAGGTATCAACAAATTCAAGAGATGGACTTAGAAAGGAAGGACATTTAATCTCAAGTGGACTCATATCATTGTGTAAATACTATATGTTTACTGTAGTGTAATATAACTCGTCTCAGGTCGCCGACATGAACTTAGTCCGTTTGATTGCGACTTGGCTCTGATTCCAAAAAATCCAGTCACGCCCCGCTTTCCAAAATACGTGAAAACGGAGTCGCGCGAGAGTCGGCGATGTATATACGCGAGAAAAATACCCAACGTATACACGCTAAGCCTAAAGTGACTTGAACAAGGTATAAATCTAAATCATAATAAATCAACGATCACTGCAATATCACATATAAATAACAATACTTTAATTAATTCATAATGATTAACATGATTTAACAATTCATATTCCCACACATACATAATAAACAATAATTAAAATATAATAGATATTTATACATATTAAAATACAGTTATCATGTATTACAAAATACGGGTATTACAAAAATTATTTTGCTAACACACAAAGTATAACCAAAGAGTGAGGCCGAATTCCCGGTGAATAGCTCTGGACTTCTCCTTAAGATTCCTCTAGATTAAGAGTTGAGGTGCAACTATAGCTCTCTTGGTTAAATACAAGTGTGAGCATACAACAAATATCAAGCATGTAGAGAAAAACAATATAATAATGCTAGATATCAAACAACCCAAGCAAGCATATCAATTTAGCACAAATAAATATCAAGCATATAAATATAAAAGCAATATTAACATGTAAGATATTAAGCATAAGTGAGTTGAGAGAGAGATGAGCAATCGCTAACATGGGAGAATTGTTTCAGGTTCGAGCCACTTGCTTTATATCTCCGCCTTTACCGCAATGAAGGATTTTAACTATAATCGATCTCTCAAGATCACTTGGTGCCGCAATACCTACTACGAGCTCCCTTAAGAACTATTGGACCCGCAAGTCCCTCACTTGTTCCTGTAAGAATAATACACCACCAAACCCGCAAGTTCGCCGAGGCCGCAACCTCCAACTCCTTCTCAATACAAAGATGAAAACTTTGTGATCACTTCTTGATCACAAACAAACATTCTTACATACAAGGTCACTATAAGATGGATATCACAATAGATAGCTCAAGTTTGTGTGAGAAAACACGATAGATGTGGAAGTAAAAACTCAAAGAAATTCTTTTGAAAAAGATCAAGATAAACACTCTTGATAAACTCTTATTTTGATATGAAAGTTACGCTCTAAAACTTGTAGAGAAAACTCTATAGAAGATAGGAAAGACTAGCTTCAACTGAATGAAAATCTTAACAAAAACTGGCCCAATGACCCCATTTTATAGGCTGCAGAAAAACTAGCCGTTGGAGGGCCAGAATGACCGGTCAGTCGATTGGTTGGTCGACTGGCCAACAGTCAAATTTCTGACTGTTGGGTTGCCGGTCGACCACCTGCTGCCCCCAGGCGAGGAATCGTCTCTGTCGGTCGACCGCTCAGTCGACCGCGACCCAACAGAGACTAAGTGTCTCTCTTATCGGTCAACCGAGCGGTCGACCGCTATGGGTTGTACACATTGTGTGCACGTCGGTCGACTAGTCAGTCGACCGAGCTTACTTCAGTCACCGCAAGCAGCCCAAAAATTGGGTTTTAAAGATTTAAACTTGAACCCATAAACCTATAAAAATTCAATTAAATCCTTATAAATTTCACAAAATAAGTTCATATCAATATTTTGAAATTCAAATATGTGTGATAAAAAATCAACACATATTATAAACATGTGAACTATTTTTGAGGTTAAGAATTTTAGGAATAAACCAAAATCGGTATTTTTCAAAAACTAACTTTTAAATGAAAAATCGATTTTTTCAGAACTTGTATGAATACAAAAATAAGATACTAAGCCACATTTGAAGCATAAAGTGTATGGATAGAATCCAATACATATAGTAAATAAAATATACTTATTTTTGATAATAAGCTCAAAATAGGTTTTGATAAATACAAAACTTTAGACACATGAATTAAACTTATCAAAAAGTAACAATGTACATGAATGAAATTCAATACACATACAAACTTGTTTTGATGAAATCTATGCATGCAACGAAAGATGTATTTTTGAAAATCAAAACCAAACTTTATTTTCCAAGAACTAAAACTATTTAACATGAAAGTCATTCATAAATAATTTGTGTGTGTATAAGCTTGAGCAATTCATAACTAATCTATCCTTTACATTTTAACCTAAACAAAAATCTTAAACTTACAAATTAGGTCTCAAGTCTTCTTGAAAATCTTCTCTTGAAAATCTTCTCCATTTGACATGATCCAAACTTGATCCAAACGAGTTAGAATCCTCTTTTGAGTACTTGGTGCGATCTTGAAGCGCGAAGCGCGTCTTGAATCAACAAGTGATAACTTCAAAACTTGATTTTGAATCTTTTATTGAAGTTAAATACCGACTAAGATCTTGATAAATAGCTGAAACTTAAATAAACCACAAGATCATTAGTACTATAACTATATGAGTTAATCATCATCAACACTAGAGTGATGGGCTTTTGGGCCAACAATCTCTCCCTTTTTTATGATGACAAAACTCATGTAGTTATATATGCATGAATTAAAGATTAGCTTCATAGAAGCTCCCCCTTAACTCATGCATAGCAATAAAACATATAGATACTCAATAAAAGCGCATAAATAAAATATTAAATAAATAAAACATATATACAACAACAACTAAGTCATTTGTCCCAAGTATTTAGGGTAAGCTACATGAACCAAAAGAGAATTACACCGGATCGGGCACATGGATCAGCTTTCTCCACTTATTCTATATCGAGCAATATGCCTTCACTAAGACCTTTAGCCTCTATATCTTATTGTATTACCTCCATTCATATTTTCTTCGTCTGCCTTCGCTCTTTTAACTTGCCCTAAATTGATACGCTCTACTCGCCGGACTGGCGCATCTGTAGGTCTATGTCGCACATGAACAAACCATCGTAGGATGTTTTCTCTCATCTTCTCTTCTATAGAGACTACACCTATCTTAATACAAATATTCGCATTTCTCACCTTATCTCTTCGTGTGTTACCACACATCCCATGAAGCATGTGTATCTCTGCTACACTTATCTTCTGAGCATGATATCTCTTTATAGCCTAACATTCTGTGCCATATAACAAAGCTGGCCTAATAGCAGTCCGATAAAACTTTCTTTTCAGCCATAACAGAATATTACGATCACATAAACTCCTGTTGCGTTCCTCCATTTCGACCAACCGGCTTGGATCCTATGGTTGACATCACTATCGATTTCCCATCCTTTTGAATAATAGAACCCAAGTACTTAAAATGACTGCTCATCGGTATTTTTTGTCCATTTAGTCTCACAATACTATAATCTCGAATTTCCTATTTACTGAATTTACACTCCTATACTTTGTTTTAGCCTTACTTAATTTAAAACCTCGAGATTCTAGAGTTTGCCTTTATACTCCAATTTGGCATTTACCCTAGCTCTTGTTTCATCGACTAGGAGAATATCATCAGCAAATAGCATACACCACGGTTTTCATCCTAAATAGCTCTAGTAAGCTCATCCATCACTATGCAAATAAGAATGATTCAATGCAGATCCTTGATGCAATCCAATTGTGATAGACAAATCACTTGTTATGCCTCCACAAGTTCTGACACTTGCTATTACTCTATCGTACAAATCCTTGATTGTGTCAATATATTTGATGGGGACTCCTTTTTCATCAATATCCATCATAATATCTCTCTGGCACCTTATCATAAGCTTTTTATAAATCAATAAAGACCATATAAAATTTCTCTTCCTCTCTCGAAATCGCTCTATAAGTTGACGAAGCAAATGAATAGCCTCTGTCGTCGATCGCCCCGGTGTGAACCCAAACTGGTTCTCTGATGTTGTAACATTCTGCTTAATCTATGTTCAATATGCATAAAAAAAAAACATGCAACTCTCTCAATTCTTCTCTCTTTTTTTGTCAATTCATCAACAAATGGTTGAAAAATAAATAAGATAAATGTATATGCGATATAAATTCATGAAGAGGAGAGACTGTTAGGAACTCCCTCTGCATACATGCATTACATGAAGAAAGAGATGACTAGACCCTAACCTATATAAGCATAATATATAATATATAGATGGAGATGTTAAGCTCTTCTTTATGTAATACACTGATCATGAATCTATATATAGAGGAGATGTTAAGCTCCCTTGCATATAAGTAATACATGTCAAAATAAATTTTAAAAACCATTAAAATAAATTTTGATACCACATGAAATTAATAAACAATTTGATACTACATGAATTCAAACAAGATAGAATTTTTTTTGATAAACTGATAGAAAATATATTATTAGATAAACATAAATATTATCTTATAGATAAATATAAACATGAAATCATTTTAAGTCAAAGAACTTTTCTCCCTTTCATAAATCCTTGATTGTGCCAATATATTTGATGGGGACTCCCTTTTTCATCAATATCCATCATAATATCTCTCTTGGCACCTTATCATAAGCTTTTTATAAATCAATAAAGACCATATAAAAATTTCTCTTCCTCTCGAAATCGCTCTATAAGTTGACGAAGCAAATGAATAGCCTCTGTCGTCGATCGCCCCGGTGTGAACCCAACTGGTTCTCTGATGTTTGTAACATTCTGCCTTAATCTATGTTCAATATGCATAAAAAAAAACATGCAAACTCTCTCAATTCTTCTCTCTTTTTTTGTCATTCATCAACAAATGGTTGAAAAAATAAATAAGATAAATGTATATGCGATATAAATTCATGAAGAGAGAGAGACTGTTAGGAACTCCCTCTGCATACATGCATTACATGAAGAAAGAGATGACTAGACCCTAACCTATATAAGCATAATATATAATATATAGATGGAGATGTTAAGCTCTTCTTTATGTAATACACTGATCATGAATCTATATATAGAGGAGATGTTAAGCTCCCCTTGCATATAAGTAATACATGTCAAAATAAATTTTAAAAACCAATTAAAATAAATTTTGATACCACATGAAATTAATTAAACAATTTGATACTACATGAATTCAAAACAAGATAGAATTTTTTTTGATAAACTGATAGAAAATATATTTTAGATAAACATAAATATTATCTTATAGATAAATATAAACATGAAATCATTTTAAGTCAAAGAACTTTTCTCCCTTTCATAAAACTAATGCATAAGCTTGTTGAAACAAAAACAATTGTTTAGAAGTAAAATCAAGCTTAGCATGAAATCATTTGTACTATAAAATATGTATGATCAATGTAAAACAAGCACAATCAATTATATATATGTATGTGTGTCAATGAAAATGTCACTTGAAATTTAACGCATACATATATAAAAACTTGAATGGGTATACAAAATAAAATAACATGAAAATCATGTGTATAACTCATATCATCCACCCTATCATGCACAAGTTTAAAAGATATAAAATGCGGACATATAAGGAACGGTCACCCAATCAACTGCCCTTTAAGGGTAGAAGTTTTCAAAAATAAGATTTTAAAAATAGTATAGCTAGATTGAAAATACTATCAAGTAAAGAATAAAGAATTAATTTAAACAGTTTTGAAAACTAGTTAAAGATCCTTCAAATATGAAACCAAATTATATATTTCATGAAACATGTATATTACACAAGATTTGTCACTCAAATCTATAAAGCATAAACATGTGCTCATGAATGTGAAATCACGAGTAAACATAAAGGTGAGTACATAATAATCATGTGAATAACATATTCATGAAAATAAAACTATAAAGCTCAAATCAAAACTAACATGAAATTCTTTTACATAAGCATGATATATCATTTAATCATGAAAGAATCATTAAAACTGGGACATACAATTTACAATCAAACATAAATGAGTACAAACATGTGTAACATTAAGAACACGTGTAACTCAAGAATTGTACATGTATAATACAAGTTTTAAAAGAATGGCATATGGACATATGATATAAACATATAAATCAAAATATGCTTTAACTAAAGCATATAAAAGCATGAATAAAAAAGATAGGCATGTAAATCCATTTAAAAACATCAACACTATTTCAAAATACATGCATAGTTAGGCAACCAATCAACTCAACTATAAGTACAAAATAACATATGATAGAGTCTAAATTACTTACACTAACATATAAGCATTTAAAAGCATTTTAAAAGTGGAGGATGAAATGGTTATCAAAACTGATGTAGCCAATATATTTCTCCAAACCGAGGATGAAATGGTTATCATGCTTTCTTGATAACGATGCATTAAATTGGTTTAACCATCAAACTTCAAATGCATCTACCACCAAGACACCAATCCTCTCACGTTTTGTGAGAGCCCACACACCTACATCAAAATAAGTGATGGACTCGTATTTTCTTTTTGGGTCCATGAGGGTTAGTAGCACTAGGAATTAATCTATTGAAATAAAATTTTGCAAAATTTAAGAATATAATCTACTAAAACAAAATTTTGCAAGATGACCTTTATGGCTACAATGTATACACTCTAGCATACATGTGAGTTTTATGAGTGGGAGCATGGTGTGCATGAGATGTATGCCATGTAGGATGTGCATGCATGTATGGAACTTGTTTCTTGTGAAACATAAATTCCAATCTATTATGCTTAAATGCACATCGCTCAAAGTTAAGCTCAAACAATCAATTTATTTCTCAAAACATGAATCTCATTTTTATCAAAAGAGAATGCAATATTATTAGCATGAGAAACATGGTAAGAGTGAGAATCAAATCAATTTTCTTTTTGGAAATAGAAGTCTTTTCTTTTTCCTTCAAAATAATTTTCTTTTTCAAGAAATCATTTTCCTTTAAAGCAATCTCTTTTTCTTTAGAAATCAAAACAACTTGATTTTTTAAAAATTCATTTTCTTTTGAAATAATTTTAAACTTATTTTGAAAAGAATCTTTTTCTTTTTAAACAAGATTATTTTTATTTAACAAATTATTATTTTCTTTCTTCAACTTCTCATTTTCAATTTTTAACAAATCATATTTTTTCAGAGGTTTTTGACAAAATAAAGCAAGCACATCATATTGTATCTCTTCTTCAACCTCGGAATCAGAATTTACCTCAAGGGGTTTATCCCCTGGACCATGTAGCACATGTTGAAAGTAATACTTCCTTCATCCGAGTCACTTTCCTTATCACGTGTCGTTTGTTCACTAAGAGTGATGAGAATGTTTCAAACTACAAAAGCTGAATCAAAGTTAGAAACCCTAGATAAATTTTCATCATTAAAGGTTGACTTTAAAGCATGAATTACTTTTGCATTAGCTTCAAGGTTTTTGCCATTTAAACAATATGAATTTTTAATGGTGACAAGATAGATATGAATACCTAGGGCCTTGAGATACATAGACATCTTAACTTTTCAAGTTTGAAACTTAAGAGTATCAAACATGGAGTTGCAATAAAATCCATGTGTGTATATGCAAATATTGTGATTAGCAAATAAAAAATCTTTAACTCTAGATTGTTAGACCCAAATCAAGAGTACCAAATTCTAATACCACTTGAAGGTCACCTAGAGGGGGTGAGTAGGTGACGTGCTAATCAAAGCCAAACAAATGTAGAATTAAAGCTCATTATGCAAATTAAAATTATTTTGCTAACACACAAAGTATACCAGAGAGTGAAGCCGAATTCCCGGTGAAAGGGCTCTAACTTCTCCTCAAGATTCCTCTAAATTAAGAGTTGAGGTGCAACTATAGCTCTTTTGGTAAATACAAGTATGAGCATACAACCAATATCAAGCATGTAGAGAATGAGCAATAATAACAATACTAGATATCAAACAACCAAGCAGTATATCAATTTAGCACAAATAAATATCAAGCATATAAGATGAGAGCAATATGAACATGCAAGATATCTAAACACAAGTGGGTTGGGAGAGAGATGAGCAATCGCAAACACGAGAGAATTATTTCGAGGTTCGAGCCACTTGCTCTACATCCCCGCCTTCACCGCAATGAATGATTTCGGCTATAATCGATCCTACAAGATCACTCGGTGTAGTAATACCTACCACGAGCTCCCTCAAGAACTCTTAGACTTGCAAGTTCCTCACTTGTTCCCGCAAGAACAATACCCACACGAACCCGCAAGTTCGCCGACGCCGCAACCTCCAACTCCTTCTCAATACAAAGATGAAAACTTTGTGATCACTTATTGATCACAAACAAACACTCTCACATATAAGGATCCCTATAGGATGGATATAGTAATGGATAGCTCAAACTTGTGGAGAAAACAAGATAGATATGAAAGTGAAAAACTCAAGAAAATCTTTTGAAAAGATCAAGATAAACACTCTTGATAAACTCTCCTTTTGATATAGAAGTTAAGCTCTAAAACTTGTAGTGAAAACTCTGTGGAAGATAGAAAAACTAGCTCCAAAACTTGTGTGAAAATCTTAACAAAAACTAGCCCAAATGACCCCATTTTATAGGCTGCAGAAATCTAGCCGTTGGAGGGCCAAAATGACCTGTCGGTCGACCGATCAATGATTAATTTTTTGACTGTTGGGGTTGTCGATCGACCGCCCCCAGGCCACAGAGAGGAATCCTCTTTGTCGTCGACCGCGCCCAACAGAGACTAAGTGTCTCTCAGTCGGTCGACCGAGCAGTCGATCGCTATGGGCTATGCACATTGTGTGCACGTCGGTCGACCGCAAGTAGCCCAAAAACTGGTTTTAAAGATTTAAAACTTGGACCCATAAACCCTAAAAATTCAATTAACTCCTCATAAATTCTACAAAAATAAGTTTATAACAATATTTTGAAATTCAAATATGTCTGATTAAAAATCAACACATATTACACATGTGAACTATTTTTGAGGTTAAGAATTTTAAGCATAAATCAAACCGGTATTTTTCAAAAACTAACTTTTAAATGAAAAATTAATTTTTTAAAAACTTGTATGAATACAAAAACAAGAAGTTAAACCACATTTGAAGCATAGAGTGTATGAATAGAATCCAATACACATAATAGACGAAATATACTTGTTTTTGATAATAAGCTCAATATAAATTTTGATAAATACAAAACTTTAAACACATGAATTGAACTCATCAAAATAAGTTGTCTAAACAATTTGAAGCAACAATGTACATGAATGAAATTCACTACACATATAAACTATGTAAACTTGTTTTGATGAAATCTATTCATGAAACCGAAAGATGTATTCTTTGAAAATCAAAATCAAAACTTTATTTTCCAAGAACTAAAACTATTTAACATGAAAGTCATTCATAAAATTTTTTTTGTGTGTGTATAAACTTGAGCAATCCACAGTTAATCTATCCTTTACATTTTAACTAAACAAAATTCCTAAACTTACAAATTAGGATTCAGTCTTCTTGAAAATCTTCTCTTGAAAATTTCTTCTCCATTTTGACTTGATCCAAACTTGATCCAACTGAGATAGACTCCTCTTTTGAGTACTTGATGCAATCTTGAAGCGCGAGCTCTTGAATCAACAAGTGATAGTTTCAAACTTGACTTCGAATCTTTTATTAAAGCTAAACACCGACTAAGATCTTAACAAATATCTGAAACTTAATAAACACAAGATCATTAGTGCTATAACTACATGAGTTAATATTCATCAAAACTAGAGTGATGGGCCTTTGGCCAACATGATCAATAAAATAAAGCATCTTATATCTAGATGCACAAATCCACGGGAGTCAAAAACTCCCGATGAATGTGTAAAATGAAGGAAGGGTGCACGTACATAAATAGTGTGTACATATCAATATAATAAAATCATGTAAATACTGCATGATGCCAAGCTAGTTTTCTTCTCATGATGACTAACTACTTACCACTAACTAGCTAACCACTTACTTGATAATCCATATAAATCTAATAACCTCTACTAGGCCTTTCTCTTGCAAGTGCCATTGATGATTCATGATGATGAATTCTAACATTCTAACATTCTAACTTCTAACTCACTACTAAACTAACATACAATGTTCACTTTATTTCATGCTTGTTCTATTGTAGTTTTGATGGATTAATTGTAACTTGCATTTATTGGTTGAGTGTGAATGAGAAGAATGATCTTATGAACCATGCTTTGAAAAGCTCTTGAAGAAGCCTAGGACTAGTGATTGTCAAGAATTCATGTGAGACAACTATCACTAAGAGATTAACATGGTTAGTGAAGCAATGAGTAGATAGTAGCCATGAGTTTTCTTTCATCATTTTTCCTTTTTCTTTTACTTTGTTTTAAAACCATTTTCAAACTCTTTTATCACTTTCTTATTGATTTTTTTATCACTTTCTTAGTTCATCTTTGTTTTCATCTTTTCACCACAAAGTTCATCTTCTTTTCTATTATGTTTCTAACCCACCTTCTAAATCACTTCATTTTTCACTTCATTTCTATTTATTTACTATTGATTTACCAATTTCACAATCACTCCTCTATTTATTTTCACATAACCATTTTCATCGCCTTCTTTATGTATCACTTCTTGTTTTCTTTTCTTTTTTTTTCTTTTTCTCTTTCTTTAATAAAGAACTTGTTAACATACAACATGAATAAGAACTGTTAATACTTCTCGCCTCCCGTTCCTGTGGATTCGACTTGTATAGCCATTATGCTATAACGGAAGTATCGAGGAATCCAAAGCACACATACTTTCATACTGATTTAAAAACACACATTTTCAAGTGCTGATTTACCCCGATCAAAATTATGGCGCCTTGTCGGGGATGGGAATGTTTTAAACTTACATTTTTGTTAATATTTTCTTCTCTCTTTTGGTGTGCAGGTCAATTTTACAGAACCTTAGCTTTGCAAAAGTCTACTCTTGCTTGCCTCTCCCTCCTCTAAAAAGTAGGGAGCTTGCTTCTAAAATTTTGCCGTGGAAAGCCAAGAAAAGCCGTGAAAACGCGGCTAAATTACGGTTTCTGGACCCTAAATTTTTTGCAAAGTTGGATTTCAAGCTGTATTTCCTAGTTCTACTGCTATAATTCTGTTTTGATTGCTTACACACTATAATAATTAAAAACTAAAATCAGTAATTGGACACTTTTAATACGATTTAAACATTTGTATTTAGGCACTTGTCTATTTCATTCCAATATACTGTATTTTGTTCTGTTGTTGTGATCTGGATTGATGTGTACATATTGCACTGCATATAGCATAAGATAAACACGTAGGAGATTTACTCGCTTTATGTGTTATTCTTGTCTATATTGCACATTTGCACGAATTGGACTTAAGGGCATAACCCAATACAAGATAAGGTAGGAAAGTCATTACCCTCTCTTAGCCCAAAAACCATCTCCCCACTCACAAAACCCAAGCCTAAAATAAAAATTGATAGACGTTAGCCCCTAGGGACATCTCAGACTCATTAAGAGATTGACCGAGGGTGGAACTTGTGAGAATTATACTCTTGTAAAATCGGTGTCTAAGGTTGGGGATTAAGAGGTTAAGCCTCTAAGATACCGTGGTTTAGCGTAATTAAGGCCCATTGCTTATACCTTCCACCATATTTTGCCCTTACCTGGCCGATTAGCTCATAGTCAGGTTCATATAATAACCTCTCTCGGGTAATCGACCAGTTAGGAGTCGTCTAGGTCTAGGTCAACCCTAGTATAGGCTTGGTTTTGATTTTTTTTCTTTCTTTTGTTTGTTTGTCTGCTTTTTTTTGTTTATTTGTTTGTGAAATAGATTTTAACAATAATTCTTTCAATCCTAATATGAATTCATACCTCACATCGACCTCTTTTGACTCGAATAACTCCAACCCAGCTTTGAATAACATGAACCAATCAAATAAACTGAATTTGATTTATTCAACTCAATATAACACATACCTCTAATCTTATGACCAAAAATTTTAAAATAATTTTTACTCTTCATAGAGTCAATGGGGATTTACCTCCCCCGAGTCAAATTTTCAATCTCTCTGTCCACATTTTTATAATTTTCACAATATTCATTCCTTAATTTTGCTTCCTATACTCCTTTTCCTGAACCACCAACTGAAAAAAAAATCCGAATTAGAAAAGAGAATGGAAGCCATGCAAGCCATGCTTGAGTCCCAACAAAATAAGGTCGACTCACAATCTTCACAAAAATTTTCACATTATGCTTTATATGCTCCTTTTCTACAACCCATAGAAGAAAAATTTGAATTAGAAAAGAGTATAGAAGCCATGCAGGTTGCCGAATGAAAATTTTAGGAAATGTTGTTCAAGAGTCATACTCAGTACCATCTTTTCAAAATGACCAATTACCAGTCTTGGATACAAGTATAGAACTCTTGCGTGAGTTCGAGCAACAATCTCAAAATCTGATGGACTCACCGTTTCACCAAAATTTCCAAAACCAACCTTCATACCCATCTTTTCATGCCCAATCACAACAAAATGATGAACCAATCGACTTTGAAAGATGATTAAAGCTATGACTCAGGTTCAAATAGCTCATAATCTAGAAATAGATATAATGGTCAACACTCTCTATTCCCACTCTTTGACCATTCCTGATATCGAACCATTCTGTTAGGGCCAAGAATCATGTTGTTTTGAAAATCAAGATTCATGCTCATCATCAGTTCAAAATGAAAACACATCAATCTTGGAAAAAAAGTATGAAATTCTTAAGTAAGACCAAGCAACAATCTCGTACCTGTTGGACTCATCATTTTTACCATAATCGAGCTTCATATACTTCTTTTTTAGAACATCCAATTGTAAAAAAAATCTATCCTGAAAATGAGTATGGAAACCTTGCGTGAGTCTGAGCAACAATTTTAAAATTTGATGGACTCACGATTTTCTTACTATTTTCAAAATCAACTTTCATGCTCATCTTCTCATGAAGAACCAATTGTAAAGAGTATATGAGACACGATTCAAATTCAAAATTTTGTTTCCTTGTCTATCAATAGGTTAGATTCAATATTGAACGAATTAATTAACATGAGTGAGAGAATTTTCTCTTGTCAACGTTTGACTAATCCTTATATCTCTAACTCTATTGATTGGACCAAAGATCATGTTGTTTTGGAAACCAAGATTCAGTTTCAGCACACCGATTTGAACTTGACCAAAATCAGAATTTTGAGAACCACGTTGATATTTTGGCAAGTTATCCTTTCCTGAGATTGAACTTGAAAATGAATATGATTTCTGAACCTCAACTTGGCAATTCAATTCGACTTCTTGACTCAATGATGACTCCAGTTTCTTTACCTGATTTTAATTTTTTTTCCCGAGTCAGTATTGGATCCTGTGCTCAGTTATCGTGAAATTGAATTACTCATCTTTTATGATTTACATCTAGAACTTGATCAATACATAACTTCTGAGAGTTCCATTGACAAATTGGCAAGTTCTCCTTTTTATGAAATTGAACTCAGTCAAGAATGTGACCCAGATTCTCAAATTTGTGATCCACTTCGAATTTCTGAATCAAAAGTGACTCATATTTTGCTACCCGATTTGAGCAATATTTTAGAGTCAATTTTGATTCTCATACATATCATTCTTGAACTTGAATCACCAATCTTAAAATTCACATTCCATTGTGAAAAAATGAATGTGGACAAGAGTTTCAACTTCTCAATTTGGACCCACTTCCTGAGCAAATTTTGACTCCTGAACCTTCACTTGACTTCAGTGAATTTCTGAGTCGATCAAAGATCTTTGTACTTCCTAAGTGCAAAGCATCATTCTATCTTTTCACGCTCCATTTTGGGATAAAGGTCTTGAAAATTATTTTTAAAATTTGAAAATTAGATGGGGTGAAATTTCTAATAAAAATCATCCATATATACATCCAGAATGTATTAAAGAGGTCACCAGTGGGTTCCTACGAACTCCACAATTTTTGCATTGGGCTGTATTTCATGGACAAATCAGACCATCACTGAAACCACCACCTTGAGGTGAATTTTCCTTTCCTCCCTATTTATTTCATGCATACATACATTCATGATGCATTGAGGACAATGAATGAGATAAGTGTGGCAGAGGGTCTACTAATGTAAAGTTTTTAGATTTTCTTTCTTTTTCACTTCATTTAGGATATTTTTAGAATTTTTTCTTTTTGTATAGAAATTTCCCTTTTCTTTAAAAACTTTTTGAAACAAGAGACAAAGTTTTGATCTATTTTTAAGAAAATTAAGATAATCTTAGAAATTAATGAAGCATTAATTATAACATCTTAAACCTAGTCGAAATAATGATCTTTTTTAAAATTATAGGCTAAGGAAGATTGATTGAAAAGATAATTTTATCCTAAATTTTTTTGCCTTAGATAGTATGACTTCACACTTACATATTTTTGGGATGAAAACAAAACCTAAAATGCCATAAAGCAAAACAGAAAAAAAAGAAAAAAATATATTAATAAAAAATCACTTATTAAGCTGGTTTAATTATGCCTTAGGAAGTATGATTAGCCACGCCTAACGTGGTCAAAAGAAACAAATAATCCCTTTTAGTTTTGTAACCTTGTCTCCTTGAGTCCTTAAACCCGATGGATGTTTCTCATCTGGTTCCCTAAGATCGTCTGATTTGGGAGTCATCGGCTAAAGGTTCACCACCCAGATAAACTAGAAAGCCTAAAAAAACTAAGAAAAAAAAAAGAAAGAAATATACATATAAATAAATGGCTTGATGGTTAGAGTTGAATTCCCAAAAATCTTCACTATCACAAAGTGCATATTATCTAGATTTTATGAAGGATAAAATATTCTATCCAATTTTGAATTCTTACCTTAATTGAAAGCAAGATCTTACTTATAGACTAAGTTTAAGGAAGAATAATTTTTGATGGACTTATGACCTTAGATCACTTAAATTTTTGCAAAAATATTTCGAGAACTTTTCTCTATTTCAAAATGCGTTTTCAAAATAATAACTTTTGTTTTCTTTCTTTATGAATTTTGTGGTTGCAATCCACTGAAAACTCTCAGGAGACTAAACTCCTCCTTTAGGGGAAACTTAGAGTTTAACGACTTGTTGCATATGTTCAGTGCAATCGCGTCACCTGGAAAGTGGTGTAATAACATTTGTAGTATAGTTTTTCTTTTTCTTCTTTTGCTTGGGACGATCAAAAGATAAGTGTGGGAGTGTGATTAGTTTATAATTCCGCATCATTACATCGCATTTTCCTACCAATTTATGATAAAATGACGCTTCTCACCCATATTTTGGTCTATTTTGCAGATAATCAAGAGTCTAGGGCAAAAAAATAATAAGAGCCTAATTAAATCTAGTTTTGGGTAATTAAATCTTATTTCTTGGAGGCCAAGCTAAAGAGCTTTTAGAAGATGCATTAAATTCAGAAATTTGGGGTGAATCTGATGAAAATTCAGATTCAAATACTCAAATCCGAGACCATACAGAAGCTTCTCGAGACTAGATGAAGCACTGGACCAAAACCAGGGACCTAAGTCCCAGTTATTGCTGCAAAAATGTGGCACTTTGTCGCATTTTCGCAGCTATGTGGAGGATCCACGCGTCAATCTTCAACGCGTGACCTCATCTCACCTTCCAGATCCTTCTTCTGCCTACAAATACAACATTTGAGGCCGAGAAATGGGGCGACAGAGAGCAATAATTAGGATTTCTCTCTTCTACTTGTCGAGTAAGATTTTCTTCTTTTTTTTGTATTTTTTTCTTTCTTTTAGATCTGTAGTAGGGCTGAGTTGATTCTGGAGAGAGAGATATTAATGTAATAGAGAGTGACAATCTATGTAAAGGTGTCTCTTTTCTTCTCTATTGTAATCTTCTCCATTTTTACATGATGCGTAGCTAGTTTCTTCTCATGGTGACTAACTACGAACCACTAATTAACTAACCACTTACTTGATAATTCCTATGAATCTAATAACCTCTACTAGGCTTTGCTCTTGCAAGAGCCACTGATGGTTCATGAGCATAGATTCTAACATTCTAACATTCTAACATCTAACTCACTAACAAACTAACATGCAATGTTCACTTTATTTCATGTTTGATGTACTGTAGTAATGATGGATTAATTGTAGCTTGCATTTGTTGGTTGAGTGTTGGTTGAGGTTTTACCTGCACACAAAATACAAAACTTCAGAACTTTATAATAGGTAGTGCAAGTGCTCAATTTTACCGCAATAGCAAGTGGCTATGCGAGTCGTGATTCACAAGAGGGACTAGCGATGGAAGTTTTTTTAATAAGTTCTCTTTAGATTACAATCAATGGTTAAAGATCTTCTTTTAGTTCTTTAAAAGAAAAGAGAAAAAGGAGTTAAAGTGGGTTAGGAAGAAAGTGGTAGATAGAAAAGGTGGAGAAAATAGAAGTGGATATGTACAAAAAAATTGAAAAAAAGTGAAAAAGATTTGGATGTTGATGGTGTGGTGATCTAAGCTAAAGAATTAAAAGAAAGAAAACTAAAAATTACTTACCTCCTTTGGCCCAATACTTACCTTGAATCTGTGGCATTGTTGGCCAAAGGCCCATCGCTCTAGTTTTGATGATGATTAACTCATGTAGTAATAATACTAATGATTTTGTGTTTATTTAGTCATAGATTTGTGATCAAGATCTTAGTAGGTGTTTAGCTTCAACAAAGGATTTCAAGTCAAGTTTTGGAGCTAGCACGTGTTGATTCAAGAGCTTGTGCATCAAGACCACATCAAGTACTCAAGACGAGTCTAGCTTATTGGATCAAGGTTTGGACCAAGTCAAGAAGGAGAGAAGATTTTTTAGTGAAGACCTTCAAGAGAAGACTTGTGTCTAGGTTTGTTTTTAGTAAGATTTTATTTTTAGATAAAATGTAAAGAATAAATTAGTTGGTGGATTGCTCCAGTATCACACACACACACACACACAAGATTTAGATGTGTTTTCTTAAAAGAGTTTTCATTTTGAAAAATACCGTTTTGATTTTTGAACTTTCATATATACATATGTTTTAACCAAAACTATTTTAGAGCTTAATGTCAAAAACATAGATATTTCATCATATATGTGTAGTGGATCATATCCATACACACAAAGCTTTAAAAGTGTTTAGAATATCATGTTTTTATATTTGAAGGAGTTTTGAAAAATCGGTTTTCAATTTAGAAAAATCAATTTGGAAAAATACGATTTTTGTTTTAAGCCAAAATTTCCATAACACAAAAATAGTTCAAATGTTTGTAATATGGTTTGATTTTTACTCAAACATATTTGTATATCAAAGTATAATATGAACTTATTTTTGTAGATTTTTTGTGTGATTTATGGGATTTTATTGAAGAAAAAATAACAAGTTTTTTAATCCCTTTTAAATACTGTTTTGGCCTTCTGTCGGTCGACCGCACGGTCGACCGAGCCAGGGGTCGGCCGACCGGCGGTCGACCGACGTGCACAAAACGTGCCCAGGGCCGGTCGACCGCACGGTCGACCTCCAGAGAGTGTTTGCTCTCTGGAAATAGCCAGGTCGACCGCTGGGCCATTGGCCTGAAGGCGGTCGACCGGCCGGTCGACTGACCTTCCCAACGGTCAAAAATCGACCGTTGGCGGTCGACCGGCGGCCGACCGACAGCAGTGCAGACTGCTGACTAGGCCTCCAACGACCATATTTTAGAGCCTATTTATATGGGGCTCCCATGGACTGTTTTCTACAAGATTTTTGGAGGGTTTTCAAGCTAGTTTTTGATACATCTTTTAGTGTTTATCTCTACTTGTTTAAGAGCCAAAATTGCCATATCAAAAGGAGATTTTCAAGAGTGTTTTGAAAGAGATTTCTTGAGTTTTTCACACCAAATCAATCCTTGTTTTTCTTACATACACTTGAGCTTTCCATTGCTATATCATCCTATAGGAGAGTTGTTGTGAGATTGTTTTTAGGTGATCAAAGTATTCTAATCACCAAAGTCTTCATTCTTATTTTGAGGAGGCGGACTTGCGGGTTCGCGGTGTTTCGAGTTCTTGTGGGAGCTCGGTGTAGAGGTGCGGTCTTGGCAAGCTTGCGTGCTTGCGGTGTGTTTGTTCTTGCGGGAACAAGTGAGAGGACTAGTGAGTCAAAGAGTTCTAGTGTGAACTCCTTGTAGGTGTTGCGGCACTGAGTGATCCGGTGGGATCGTTTTTAGTAAAAATTCTTCATAGTGTTGAAGGCGGGGACGTAGAGCAAGTGTGCTCGAACCTCGAAATAATTATCCCGTGTTTGCTATTGCTCTCTATCTCTCCTTGTCTTTATATCTTGCTTATGCTTATTGCTCATATCTTTACTTGCTTGATATATTTGTGCTTATATTGTTATATACTTGGGGATTGTTTGCTCACACTTGTATTCAACCAGAGAGCCAAAGCGGCACCTCAACTCTTATCTTGAGGAATCTTGAGGAGTTAGTCCAGAGCCCTTCACGGGGAATCCGGCTACACTCTTGTGTTATACTTGGTGTGTTTAGCTTAAGAATTTTTAGTTTGCATGAATAGTTTTAATTCATCATTATTTCACCATTAGCTTAGCTAGTCACCTATTCACCCCCTCTAGGTGATTTCAATTGGCATCAGAGCCAAGTGCTCTTGATTTGGGTCTAACCACCTTGAGTTAAAGATCCTCATTTATAACTAATCACAATATTTATTTACACACACATGGATTTCATGTCACCTTTCACCTTTGACATTCTTAACATTCAAACTTGAAAGGTTAAGATGTCTTTGTACCTCAAAGGCCTAGGTATTCATGTTTATCTTGCTACCATTAAGGATTCATACTTTAGTAATAGCAAGTATCTTGAGACTAACTCAAAAGCCATCCATGCTTCAAAGAGTACCCTAAATGATGAATATTTATTTAGGATTGCTAATCTTGATTCGGCTTTTGTAATATGAAACACCATAGTCTCCCTTGCGAACAAGAACAATACTATGCGGGGAGTGACTCGGATGTTGGAAGTGAAGCTTCCAACGTATGCTACATGGTCCAAGGGGATAACCCCCTTGAGGAAATACCGAATCCGAGTTAGAAGAGGATATTGATATGTCTTATAATGAACTTGCTTCATTTTGTCAACAACTTCTAGAAAATATGACATGCTTAAAAGGATAATAGGAAAATGAAAAATAAATTTGATTGCTTGTTAAAAGAAAATGATTCCTTTAAAAATAAAGTTGCATGCATTGTAAAAGAAAATGAATTTTTGAAAAATGAGAATATTTCCTTGTCCTCTAAGCTAAATGATCTTTGTGAAGGAATACTTCTTTGAAAGATAAAATTGTTTTGGTGGAAAAACAAAAGAGATTGCTTTGCAAGAAAAACCTCTTTGAAAAGAAAGTTATTTCAAAAGAAAAAGAAAATGTTTCTAAAAAGAAAAAGAATAATGATTCTTATTCTCACCATACTTTACATGCTACTATTGATGAAAATGAGATTAAATTTTTGAAAAATAGAATTGATTGTTTAAGCTTAACTTTGAGCAATTGTGCATTTAACCATAATAATAAGAAACCTTATTTTCAAAGAAATAAATTCCACATGTTCATGCATATCACCAACAACATGCATATGCACACTTTGCACGTCATGATCACACTTATACACATATGCATGCTAGAGTGTACAAGTGTACACATTGCGGCCGCAAAGGCCATTTAGCAAAATTTTGTTATGATAGAGTAAATTCTATTAATTTTGCTAACAAAAATGTTTGGCTTTCGAATCACGCTAACCCCCGTGGACCCAAAAGAAAATGGGTACCAAAGTCCCTACCTCTTGTATTTGATGTAGTTGCGGGCTCTCACAAAACGTGAGAGATTTGGTGCCTTGGTGGTGGATGCATGGATTAAATGGACAATACATTGATGCACCGCTATCAAGGAGGTTTGGTGGGACTACCACCATGTTTTGGAGATTTGGAGTATAGTTCTTATGGTTTGGTAACTATCTCTAAACTCCTATGTTAGTTTACATGCTTTGATAAATAAGTTTAGCATGTTTTTGAATTTATGATTTATAATCATGTTTTTGTGTTTCATGTGGTAAATACTTGTTTAGATGTAGTTTTATCTAAACTTGTGTATATACATATACAAGTAGTGAACAACATTTGATTCATATACTTTGCACTTCATTGTTCATTTGTACTCACTACATGCACATGTATAGCCTAGTTTTAATGATTCCTCATTTATACTTGTTTTGCCTATTTTTGTGCATATTTTACTTCATGTATATATAATTTTTGTTCAAAACTAATAAATATACATGTATGCCCTTGAGTTACTTGCCTTCATGCAAATACTAGTATAGACTTTTTTTATGTTTGGGATATGTATGCATACTGTTAGCTTTGGATAAATCATACATATACCTTGAAGTTTGTTTTTGAATGAAAAATAAATCTTTATGACTTTCATCTTTGTTTGATAAAATGATACACATGTTTGTTTGAGCATTATTGATTATTTTTATGAAAATGCTAATTCATGATTCTTGTGCACTCACATTTCATTTGTTTACTCATGACATTATTTTCATGAGATATTTTGAGCCTTGTAGATTTCGAGTGTCAATTTTTGTGTTTTTAGCTTGCTTCATGAATACATATGATTTGATTTCATGTTTTTAAAGAATTTTTAACTAGTTTTTCAAAAATTATTTTAACTAGTTATTTATTCTTCATTTGGTAGTATTTTCAATACAACTATTTTCAAATCATATTTTTTTGAAAACCCCTACCAATCCTTATAAGGGCGGATGGATGGGCGACTATGCCTTGTATGCCTTCTTGAAAATCTTTTATCATGTGCATGTATAGGGTGGTTATTTATGAGCTATACACTTGATCCTCATTATGTTTTCAATTGGTATCACAATTGATATTTATTTTGTATGCTCATATGTTTTCCTATATATGTATGCTTCAAATTTTCAAATAATATCAATTTCTATTGTATTTTCATTTTCATACATATATATGATTTGATTGTGCTTGATTTACAAGATATTTACATGTATAAAGCACAAAGTTTGTTTATGCTAAGCTTAATTTAAATCTTAATTTTCAATTGGTATCTCAATTGGTACTTTAATAAGCTTATGTATTATTTTCAATTGGTAGTTTTTATTGATATCAAAATTTACAATACACTTCAATTGGTATCAATATATTTCAATTTCCAATTGGGCTTAAACTTCAATTGGTATTAATATGTTTCAGTTTTCAATTGGGTTTAAATTTCTTTTGGTATCAATATATTTTACCTATTTGATATCAAATTTACCATATATTTCAATTGGTATTAAAATATAAAATATTTTCTTTCATTGGTATCAAAATTTACAAATGTTTTAATTTCATTTGGTATCAAAATTTCAATTTCAAATAGTATCAAAATTTGTTTAAGTATTATCAAAATTTGTGTTAAAAATATTTTGATATGTATTGTCTATATGCAAGGGGAGCTTAACATCTCTTCTATATATAAATTCATGTTGAGTGTATCTTGTATTGAGGAGCTTAACATCTCTTCTTTATGTGATACACGTGTGTAGGGGGGAGCTTCACATCTCCACTTATGCATTGCATATTATGCTTTATGTGAGTTAGGCTTTGTCATCCCTTCTTCATGTAATGCATGTATGCAGGGGAGCTAACTTCACGTCTCTCTCTTCATGAATGTATATCGCATATATATCCTTATTCTTGATTTGTTTTATTTTAGCCTTTGTTGATGATTGACAAAAGGGGGAGAAAGATTTTGAGTTTATATATGCATATTTGAGTGTTTGTATATATTGAGTTTATGCATCTTGTGTTTTACAAAATGAGAAAATGATTTTGAAAGTTTAAACAAAAAGGGGGAGAAGTTTTTTGGGAAAAAGAACTTTTCGTTTATGCATGTTTCTCTCACCTTGTTGATGCATATATATTTGTTTAAGTTATGTTCTTCATTGAATATCTTATTTGTTTATTGTTATGCATGAGTTAAGGGGGAGCTTCTGTAAAGCTTGACTTTAATCCATGCATATATAACTCCATGAGTTTTGTCATCATCATCAAAAAGGGGGAGATTATTGGCCCAAAGGCCCATCGCTCTAATTTTGATGATGATTAACTCATGTAGTTATAGTACTAATGATCTTGTGTTTATTTAGTCTCAGATTTGTGATCAAGATCTTAATAGTGTTTAGATTCAACAAAGGATTTCAAGTCAAGTTTTGGAGCTAGCACGTGTTGATTCAAGAGCTTGTGCATCAAGACCACATCAAGTACTCAAGAGGAGTCTAACTCATTGGATTAAGGTTTGGACTAAATTAAGGAGAAGAAGATTTTCTAGTGAAGTCCTTCAAGAGAAGACTTGTATCTAGGTTTGTTTTTTAGTAAGATTTTGTTTTTAGATAAAATGTAAAGGATAGATTAGTTGGTGGATTGCTCAAGTATCATACACACACACACACAGATTTAGATGTGTTTTCTTAAAGAGTTTTCATTTTGTAAAAATACCGTTTTGATTTTTGAACTTTCATATATATACATATATATAATATATATATATATATATATATATATATATATATATATATATATATATATATATATATATATATATATATATATATATATATATATATATGGGTAAAGTGCTCCTAGTAGGTCTCCTTAGATTACAATCTAAGGAGAAGGCTTAATACTCCAACATCCCAAAAACAATTTCACGATCCGACCGCACATTATCAACTTCATGTTTTAAGATGTATACATATAAAAAATCAAGTGATTTTGGGTTCGTTTACTCTATTTTCTTTGGGTTCAAATATTAACGGTTTTTTAAAAGTAGAACAAATGGAATGATTAGATCAATAAGAAAACGAAATTCAAATCATTTGATTTTTTATATATGTACATTTTAGAACATAAAGATGATAATGTGCGGTCGGATTGTAAAAAAAAATTTGAAATGTTGGGGTTTTAAGCCTCCTCCTTAGATTGTAATCTAAGGAGACCTACTAGGTACACTTTACCCTATATATATATATATATATATATATATATATATTAACCAAAACTATTTTAGAGCTTAATGCCAAAACATAGATATTTCATCATATATGTAGTGGATCATATCCATACACACAAAGCTTTAAAAGTGTTTAGAATATTGTGTTTTTATATTTGAAGGAGTTTTGGAAAAATCGGTTTTCAATTTGGAAAAATCAATTTGGAAAAATACGGTTTTTGTTTTAAGCCAAATTTTCATAACACAAAAATAGTTCAAAATGTTTGTAATATAGTTTGATTTTTACTCAAACATTTGTATATCGAAGAATAATACTGAACTTATTTTTGTAAATTTTTTGTGAATTTATGGGATTTTATTGAAGAAAAATAACAAGTTTTTTAATCCCTTTTAAATACTGTTTTGGCCTTCTGCCGGTCGATCGCACGGTCGACCGAGCCAGGTCGGTCGACCGAGCGGTCGACCGACGTGCACAAAATGTGCACGGCCAGGGCCGGTCGACCGCACGGTCGATTGACAGAGTGTTTGCTCTCTGGAAATGGCCCGGTCGACCGGCGGTCGACCGCTGGGCCATTGGCCTGAAGGCGATCGACCGGCCGTCGACCGACCTTCCCAACGGTCGTAAAATCGAACGTTGGCGGTCGACCGACAGCAGTGCAGACTGCTGACTAGGCCTCCAACGGCCATATTTTGGAGCCTATTTATATGGGGGCTCCCATGGACTGTTTTCTACAAGATTTTTGGAGGGTTTTCAAGCTAGTTTTTGATACGTCTTTTAGTGTTTATCTCCACTTGTTTAAGAGCCAAAATTGCCATATCAAAAGGAGAGATTTTCAAGAGTGTTTTGAAAGAGATTTTTTGAGTTTTTCACCACCAAATCAATCCTTGTTTTTCTCACATACACTTTGTTGACACTTAAAAAGACAAGGTTCTTATTGGCCTAAACAATGTCTAAACTTGTTGACATTTACAAAAGACAAGTGACAGACGAGCTGAAGACCAGTTTTCACCCATCTCCGAGGGACAAAGAAGCAACTTGGACTCCACTGATCCAGCAAGTAAACAGTGAACCCGGATTGTTTCTAAACAGACCTCAGCAGGTCTAAGGTGCTAGCACTTAGCATCGCATGAGCCCAAAGGGATAGCCTCGCCTGAGAGGCTAACATCACTCGACTTCGCCTTGAAGCCATCCAAAGCCTCGCCAGGAAGCTAACTCGCAACTTTGCCAAAGAAACTTCCAGCTCCGCCAAAGGGTTTCTTTCGGACTTCGCCAAAGCTCAATGCGGACGGCTCCGTTATGAATCTGCCACGATCAACCTTTGACCAATCAAATCTCCGGATGAGATCGGATCCAATAAGATCAAATCTAATTAAGATCAAATCAGAGATCAAATTTGGCAGTTGATTGCCACAATCTCTTGACTCTCCTAAAATGAGTAAGAAGATCAGGGGAAATCCTCCAACAATATGGAAAGGATCAAAACAGATCGAGAAGGTCCACCGACCTGCCATTTCTAGCTTCGCAGAAGCTGATCCTAGCCTCGCAGCAAGGCTACTTTCCAGATTTAAACAGATTTGATTCAATCTGTTTTCATATCTTCAAGGGACGATTATACCCTTGCTCTCCCTATAAATAACCTGCCAGGGGTACAAGGAGATAGATCGATAAAAGAGGGATTGAAGACGAAAAGAGGACTCCACAAGCAGAGGCTTCTTCAAAAGCACCGTGCGCTCTCGAATTCAGAGACCTTTTAGAGAATTGCTTTCTCTATCCAGGGTGTTGATGCCCTAACATCGTCCTTCTTCTCAAGGAATCTCCGGAACCAGGCGAGAAGGAATTCCTTATTGAAGGCGATTTTGAGAAGCAGCAAGAGGGTTCTACCAACCTTCTGTTCTCTGATTCCCCGAACCAGGCGAGAAGGGAATCTCATCGCTCGCATCGTCAAAGGGACAAAGTGGTCGTGCGCTGACCAGACTCCTATCGGCACACTTCTCCAGAATCTCTGAGGAGATCTACTTGTAATCTTTTTAAGAATACTTGTAATTTAGCTCCTCAACTCTTTTTTGTAAGTTTTCCCCTTTGCAAACATAATGGAAAACAAGATGGCGACTCCGCTGGGGATGAAGTTCTCCACTGCCGAGAATCAAGTGTCGCAATGCGACGAACAGACCTTCGGGTCTAACTCTGAATTCAGAAAAGCCGGTGCAGCCAGAGCTTCTCTGGCTAAATCTTCAAGGAAAGTCTCTGCGAAGACTGAAAAGGTTCTCTACGAACCTACTGCGGTTATTTGGCGCAACAAGGAAGCACGTCCGCAGTCTGATTCCTTTACTTGTGAGAACTTGGTGGTTCAGTTCGATCAAGCAAGATTTGAAGAAGTCCTCTCTGGGGGTGGCCCAATGCTTCGAGCACGAAAGCATAGGAGGGTTTCCACGACCAGGGTTTCAAATCAGAAACCGGAAGCAGAATTCTGCCAACACCCCTCAGCCTCGTGTGTGGCTAATCAGGTTCCTTGCGAACCTAAGTCTCCTCTGCCAAGGCGGATATGGAAGCCTAAACAGAAGTCTCCGACCGAAGCTTCAGGCGTAGCTACGCCTAAACCGCGCCTCTCTCGCGAAGAAAAAGGCAAGATGCCTGTCTGCTCCAATCATAAAATCAAGACGGCAATCATACCGTCACCCAATTCAAGAGCAGCAATGCCTCGCGCCGGCCTCGTTCTCATGAGCGAAGCTACTGTACCACAGCGTACGCACAGGGTCCATGACCGCGAGGCCGAAGCCAAAGTACCATCTAAGGCTAATTACCTTCGCAGCAGCATAGCGGGTAAAGCACCACAGCGTGCTCCGCTTTCCAGTGCGTCAAGCACTAAGTTCGCGTCTGATGGCGAAGCTAGAACCAAAGCACTATTCAGTGCTAATCCCGTCTGCAGGGATAAAAGAAGCAGGACATCGCCCTATGTGCGATCCAAAAGAGCCTTTGCGCTCGATTGTAGGGACCCAACCGGGTCTGATCTGAGGAAATTGTTAGCGGATAAACAAACCTCTTCCCCCTGTTGTCAACAAGTGGGATGTCAACTGCTGACACTCCACTCGGTCCATTGCCGGCTGGGACCAATCCCCGCCACGCCTCCAGGCCGACGATCAGTTTTTGATCGACTATCGGTACAAGCCCCGATGAAGCATCGCAGAAGGAGTATCTTGCGAGATCTCCCCTCCGCATCCGTCAACATGACTGGGAGAGGACGAGAGCTGCGCAGGGGAAGACAAACATCTGACGACGCCCCCTACAGCTCCCCAGATCCAGACTACAGCCCAGGCTTAGGCAAAGTCTTGGTGCATGAGGAAGGTGTTTTTCGAAACACCAGATCCAGGGCGGCGATACCCTACACTTATGAACAGCCTTCTTCCTCGACGGCCCTAGCCTCGTCACAGCCCAGGAGATCACTCCAATCATCGGACGAAGAAGATGAAGATAGTGGGTATGCCTCTTCGGCGACAGTTAGCTCGGTGCGAACAGACAGAGCATCAGTCAATATGGCTGATAACGTCAACGACGATCTTCGTCGGCGCTGGAAGCTCAGGAGCAAACTTTCAAGACTCAGCAAGAGGCTCTGGACAATATTCAGCAGATGCTCGCTCGACTCCTCAATAACCGAAATAACAATGATGCCGGGAGCAATCACGATGAGGAGGAACATTTCAGCAATGAGCAGCCAAAGACGGAGAAATCCAAAGAGGGTTCTTCCTTAGACGCCGAAGTCCTTAAGGGCCTCCAAGCTCAAATTGCATCCCTATCTCAGAGGGATGAATTAAAGAAGGTAGGGGCAGTCCGCCCTTATCCACTAGAGTGGGATTCGGTGCCATATCCACCGAAGTTCAAACCGCCAACGCTGCATACCTATGATGGAAAGAGCTCACCAAATCAGCACATCTACTATTTCCGGTCTCAGACTGGTAATGTTATAAGCAATGACGCCATCATGGCTAGGCTATTCATTGGTACCTTAAAGGGGGTAGCATTTGACTGGTTCCGAAGTCTCCCTCCGGGCTCTATCAACTCCTGGATCGACCTGGAAACTCGGTTCCTCTCTCGTTTCTATGAGGACGATACCGAAGTGACCATGGACAAGCTCCTCTCCACTGTGCAGAGGAAGGGCGAATCTGTCCGTGACTACATTGAACGGTTCAGAAACTTATCCTTGATGTGCCCAGCAGGGATGCCATTACCCATGCTCTTGCAGACATGCAGACACAACTTCCTAGACCAAGTGGAAGTTCACATGGGGCTGTTAAAGCCCACACTTGGAAAGAATTGGTCGAACAAGCTGAGATAGCCGAGAAGTCGGCTAAAAAGTTCGAACTATCCGCCCCTAGAGGCAAGTGGGGGATGAACAGCAAAGGGCGTAGCGACCTACCGCAATCTTCTCAAGCTAAAGGCAAAGAGACTATGTTTGTGGAGTTATCCGGAGATGTGCAGTCGAAGGCCAAAAAGAGTGGCTTCAACAATCAGGAGCCTAAGTTCCCTCCAAAGCAGTACTCGTTCAAAGACGATCAGGTGGTCACCATATTCCATCTGCTCCACAAAGGGAACAAAATGAAGCTGCCAGATGCGCGGCGTCCCAATGAGATAGGGCGCACAAACGACCCTAAATACTGCCTCTACCACAGGATGGTCCACCATCCTACTGACAAGTGCTATGTCCTCAAGGACAGAATACAAGCCCTGGTCGATGCCGGAGTTCTGACGTTGAAGACGGAGCAAAAGAAAGTCACTGCCAATATGGTAACTCTTGAGTTCGGCAAAGCTCCAAAGGTCACAGTCCCTGACGGAACTTATTCCGTCCCTGTGCCACGGTTGGAAGTCAAACATCTTCCAGCTACAGCTCAAAACAATAAGGGTCTTGTTCCTTAACATTGGAGACAGGAGAAGTCATGTGGATACATCCGGACCTCGTCCAAGACATACAGCGGGATCCAAAGCATCCCAACTCAAAGGGCAAGTCTTGCAATGTCATCTCCATCCTGCCAGACGACGGCAACCTTACATCGGCTTCCCTCAGTGATTCAGAAGGAGAAAAGCTTGCTTGCGCAGCGCAAGCCGATGCGCCTCAACAGACGGGCACCCAATCCGAAAAATCATACTTGAGGCAGTATGAAAAGTCTACTGACGAGACACAACAGCAAACGACGTCAGTGCAAGTACCAGCATCCACTCCAATCCCAACCAAGGGAAAAGAGAGGTCTAGGGAGGTACGATTCGACCACGTGTTGAAGAAACCACCAGGCCAAGGGTTTGATACGCCCTTTCGGTTTGACATATTGGCTCAGCTGGCCAATATCCCAGCTCGTATCACTATACACGAGCTCCTTCGCCTCTCAAAAGAAACAAGAGAAGCACTCAGGGATGCGCTAGCCAATTCAGAATCCTTTCTGACATGCATGCCTGAGATTCCTAACAACGACGTCCAGTCTCCTTGCCCGGAATGTCATCATGCACAATCAGAGGTGCCCGCTATTACCTTCACAGCGGAAGATATGCTTCTCAAAGACAACAAGCACGATCAACCTCTGTACTACACCGGATATATCGATTCAACATGCATTGAGAGGGACACGTCGATCCGAGGTCTGCACTCAGCATCATCCCCAAAAGGCTTCTCTACTTCCTCGGCATACCATTGTATAGGTTGTCCGCAACCACTACTACAATATACGGTTTCAACGCCGGGAGCAGTCATCCACTGGGGAAAATTCGACTCCGTTGCAGAATCGGGAGCCTGAAGTCAGAAGTGACATGCTATGTCATTGATGCTGACACATCATATAACCTGCTGCTGGGACGGCCATGGATCCATGCCAACTGGATCGTCCCTTCCACCCTCCATCAATGCTTCAAATATGTTGAAGATGATGCGACAGTACGAACTGTCTTTGCTGAGAGGCAACCATTCAAAGGGGTGGAAAACTACTTCACTGACGCTCTCCTATATCAAGAGGCCGGTGGAGCACTCAAAGAACCGTTACCGGACGATGAGGAAAGTGGCAACGAGGCGGATTCAGAATCCGAAACAGGCATGCCAGCCATTCTGATTGGTGAACCAATTACAGCATGTCTCAATAATCCCCTATGTAATACTCCTTCAGAGGATGAAGGTGAATGGGTAATTAATGATAATATTTCTTTTGATTATCCCGCGAGTGTTGGGCCATTTGAATCCATTACGGATAGCTCCCTACATATGCCTTTACATAAGCCAAGTGCGTCCAGTACGCCCATGGAATCCGCAGAAGGAGCCGTCTTGGTGATCCCGCCATCCAAAGAAGGTCAGTTACCGATAATCTTCGGTAGAACCCAACCGCGGGGACCCGCGGTCGCAGATTCAAGTTCAGACTCAGACACTCCACAATTCTTTCATTACGCACGGCCAGCACGCCATATTATGAAGAAAATGGGGTATGACTTGAAGCATGGAGCAGGCCTGAATTTCAGAAAAGGAAGGCGCAGTTTGATGCGGAACTTTGTGCCTAAAGGGAAGCCTGCAAATTACTATGATAGTACACGCAGGGGTTGGGATACGTTACACCCACATCGTCAGCAACCGTTCAAGTCAAAGACGATGAACCAATTCCATCACATTCAGCCTCGTCCTCCGAGTGGGACTCAGACATCAGTGTGGGAATGATGTTCGAGAATCTCACTGTCAATATGACCTCAAGCAGTCAATTGGAGCCCGCAGAAGCCACTGACGAGGAGCCATGGGCCCAGCAGTTAGACCTTCAATGGGAAAAGCGATTCGAACTGCGCGAGCCACCCACTGAAGACAAGGTGATGCAGGTCAACTTGGGTAGTCAAGACCATCCCAAACCCATCTTTATAAGTGAAAGCTTATCACTTATAGAAAGGGAAGAATTGATAATACTCGTAAAGAGTATATAGATGTCTTCGCATGGAGTTACGAAGATATGCCCAGACTTGATCCACAGGTCGCTATGCACCATCTAAACATCAAGCCTGACGTCAAGCCAGTCAAGCAGCAACAACGTCGGTTTCGCCCGAACATCACGGAAGCTATCGAAGCCGAAGTTCACAAGCTCATTGCATGTGGCTTCATCTGGGAGGAACAACATCCAGATTGGGTGGCTAATATAGTCCCCGTCCTCAAGAAGAACGGGAAAATACGGATCTGCATCGACTACCGTGATCTCAATACGGCCTGTCCCAAAGACGAATTCCCACTGCCCATCACCGATGTCATGATTGACAACACATGCGGGTTTGAAAGGATGTCTTTCATGGACGGCTTTTCAGGGTACAACCAGATTAAGATGTATCCCGACGACGAGAAGCATACTTCGTTCCGAACACCATTGGGGGTATACTGCTACACTGTAATGCCCTTCGGACTGAAGAACGCCGGAGCAACCTACCAGCGGGCAATGAGTACGATCTTCCGCGATCATCTCTGAAAAATGGTGGAATGCTATGTCGACGACATTGCCGTCAAAAGCCGCAACAAGAATGAACATCTTCGCGACCTGAGAACGATGTTCGACATAATGCGGGCTCATCAACTGAAAATGAATCCGACAAAATCCTTCTTGGGAGTTTCGAGTGGCAAGTTCCTTAGGTTTATTGTCACATCAAAAGGAATTCATCTTGACCCAGACAAAGTCAAAGCCATCCAGAGCATGCATCCACCAAGGAATCTCAAAGAGCTCAGAGGCTTGCAAGGCAGGCTGGCCTATATCAGAAGATTCATCGCAAATCTCTCAGGCCGCTGTCAACCGTTCACCCGGCTTATGAAAAAGGGTGCTTCCTTCGTATGGGATCAAGCTTGCCAGGAAGCTTATGAAGACATCAAAAGGTACCTCACAAAACCTCCAGTCTTAGTGGCCCCTACATCAGGGAAGCCATTCTTGCTTTATGTAAAGGCTATGGATTACTCCCTCGGTGCCCTCCTCGCTCAAAAGGACGACAATGGCCACGAGTAGGCCATTTATTATCTGAGCAGAACTCTCATAGGAGCGAAATCTCGCTACAACCCTATCGAGAAAGAGTGTTTAGCTCTCGTCTTCGCTGTTCAGAAGACCCGACATTATTTGGTCGGCCAGACCATACATGTCATCTCCAGAGTAAACCCATTGCGTCTTCTTATGACGAAGCCAGGATCACTGAATTCAAGATTGGCTAAGTGGGCACTTTTATTGTCTCAATACGACATGATCTTCACGCCCCAGAAGGCGGTTAAAGGCCAGGCCCTTGCAGAATTCGTGGCTGCTCATCCAGTTCCGGAGCATTCAAAACTTCACGAAGACATCCCCGATGAGGTCTTCGAGTCTTATGCAACCTCAGAAGAGGAAGTGTGGCAGATGTTCTTTGATGGAGCATCCCGAATGGGCCCTAAAGGCAAGATTATTGCCGGAGTGGGGGTTGTGTTTATCTCCCCACAGAATCATGTCCTGCCCAGAGCATTTTCTCTGACAGAATCATGCTCCAATAATGTTGCAGAATATAATGCTCTGCTCATCGGTCTTCAACTCGCCCATGGAATGGGGGTACGCTACCTCAAAGCTTATGGCGATTCAAAACTGATCATCAATCAGGTTAAAGGGGAATACAAAGTCCGCCATGAGGACTTGGTGCCTTATTACCATACAGCCATCGAATTGGCTAACCTATTTGAAGGTTTCTACATCGGGCATGTGTTTCGATCTCAAAATACCAAGGTGAACGCCCTTGCTGCATTAGCAACAACTCTAGCCTTACCAGCCGACACCGAGTATCACCTCACAGTCGCAACTCGTCATCTTGTATGCTCCAAGCACATACTAAGAACTCGAGAAGTCTATAATGTCTCCACGGATCTTGACCAAGAGACTGGCACTTTCCTCTCATCGACTATGCTTTGCACGGTCTGCTTCCAGACGATCCCAAGGAAGCGGCGTCCATCAGACGAAGGTCTCTCCGGTTCTATTACGATCCGACTTTGAAGACACTTTACCGTCGCTCATATGACGGTGTTCTCCTCCGTTTACTTTCCAATTCAGAGGCACAGGAAGCGCTCCAAGAAGCGCATGACGGCATTTGCAGAGCTCATCAGCCAGGTCCAAAGCTCAAAGACAGGTTGCACAGACTTGGATACTATTGGCCAACTATGATAGCCGATGCCATCCAATACGCACGAAGGTGTAAAGCATGCCAGATTCATGCGGATTTCATACACCAGCCTTCGGAGCTGCTCCACCCAACTGTTGCTTCATGGCCATTTGAAGCATGGGGAATCGACGTCGTAGGGCCAATCAGCCCTTCTTCGATAAAAGGTCACCGGTTTATCCTAGCAATAACCGACTACTTTTCAAAATGGGCGGAGGCTATACCACTGGTTGAAGTCAAAACCTCCAATGTGGTTCATTTTATCAAGCACCACGTCATCCATCGATTTGGTGTACCTAGGCGGATCATCCACGGCAACGGTCCCCAATTCATAAGCCAAGTATTCTATCGGTTCTGCGATAAATACCGAATTCAGAATGTGGCTTCAACTGCCTATAATCCTGCCGCCAATGGGTTGGCGGAAGCATTCAACAAAACAATCATCAAGCTGCTCAAGAAATTCGTCTCCTCGAATAAGCGAGATTGGGACGAAAAGCTCGGTGAATGTCTTTGGGCCTACCGAACCACGGTGCGGACACCGACAGGCAATACGCCTTTTTCCCTGGTATATGGGTGCGAAGCAATCCTCCCATTGGAAATCCAGATGCCATCGTTGCGTATAGCTCTGATTACTAAAACCACATCAGAGGACAATGATCGCCTACGCCTTCAAGAGCTCGAAGCTTTGGACGAAAAGCGACTACAAGCTCAGCAGCATATCGAGCTATATCAAGCTCGGATCTCAAAAGCCTTCAATAAGAAGGTCAAACAGAGAGTCTTCCAGAAAGGAGACCTGGTCTTAGCCGTCAGACGACCGATGATTATGACGCACAAGACCAAAGGCAAATTTCAGTCTAAATGGGAAGGACCATTTGTGATAGAAACAGTTTATTTAAACGGAGCATACCGCCTTATGACTTCAGATGGCGACCTACTCATGATGCCGATCAATGGCAAGTTCTTAAAGAAGTATTATCCTTAATCAAGGATCCTTCTCTTGATCAAGTTAACACTGCACCTCTGATCAAGATCTCCGTGCCCGAAGCACACACAAAGAGAGCCTTTCTCTTCCTCCAAGTGAGGTCATACAGCCATAAACCAACAGGAACCTGGCCGTGCACCAGTTATCCTAAAGGAGAGTTAGGGTTATGCAGACATTAACTCGATAATCCAATATCCTTAACGATTAAGGATAGAGGAAAATGTTGGCCTGAAAGCCCAACATAAGTCCTCGACAACTCATCATGCTGAGGGGAAAAGCATGGCTAGCCCAATTCAAACGGTAGTTGGTAAAGGCATATCAAACCCGTTGACAGCTGGGGATTTGCTAAAAATCCTAAGGGACCAGTTCCCATTTGATTCCCTCTCCAAAATCACTTACCAATTCTCATCCATAGAATGGTAGGGCCCATATATGTTTCGCTGTTACGTTAACACTAAACATATGACAGCAATTCCCTCGTTTCTCCCCGTGAGGGCGAGACCTCCAAAGTCACTTACCAATTCTCATCCATAGAATGGTAAGACCACAAATACATTTCGCTGTTACGTTAACATTAAACCTATGACAGCAATTCCCTCGTTTCTCCCCGTGAAAACGAGACTTCTCCCAAATTCTACTACAAACTCGATACTCGTTGACATTTACAAAAGACGAGTATGACCAATTTTTTGAAGCTTGGCGGCGTCTCAATTGGTTATGTCATCGCGACCTCTGAACCAGCAGACAGCTAAGTCTCAATTTCGAGCTTGTTGACATTTACAAAAGACAAGTCTCCACCTTGAGCCCTGTTGACATTTACAAAAGACAGGCCTCGATACTTATTGACATTTACAAAAGATAAGTATCACCATTTTTGAGCTTGGTGGCGTCTCAATTGGTTATGTCATCGCGACCTCTGAACCAGCAGACAGCTAAGTCTCAATTTCGAGCTTGTTGACATTTACAAAAGACAAGTCTCCACCTTGAGCCCTGTTGACATTTACAAAAGACAGGTCTCGATACTTATTGACATTTACAAAAGATAAGTATCACCATTTTTGAGCTTGGTGGCGTCTCAATCGGTTATGTCATTGCGACCTCTGAACCAGCAGATAGCTAAGTCTCAATTCTGAGCCCTGTTGACATTTACAAAAGACAGGTCTCGATACTCGTTGACATTTACAAAAGACGAGTATCACCTATATTGAATCTTGGTGGCTTCTCAACCAGTTATGTCATTGCGACCTCTGAACTGGCAGATAGCCAAGTTTCATCTACCATTGAGCTTAGTAGCGTCTCAACCGGTTATGTCATTGCGACCTCTAAACCAGCAGACAGCTAAGTCTCAACTTTGAGCCTGTTGACACTTACAAAAGACAGGACTCACCGATGCTTGCTGACATTTACAAAAGGCAAATATCTCCCCTTCAGCCCCGCAAAGGGCTAACCTCGAGATTGCTGACGTCTTAATCGGTTATGTCATTGCGACCTCTGAACCGACGGATAGCCACGTCTTAAAGATTACGTCCTCAAGCAAGAACAAGATTGGAGATTCGACAGAAGCCAAAACAAAAGGAAAGAATTTCCATTAATTCCAAAAGATGGGGACACATGGAGGCACGTATACAATGACCTACAAGCGTACACTGTACGATCTGAGCCGCTCTCCGAGGGCGTTTGGCCTCGTCTTCCTGTCATCAGCAGCCTGGGCAAGCGCTTGTGACCTCAGCTCAGCCTCATCAAAGTCCACCGCCTGGGCCAGACGAGCTTCAACTTCCGCCAAAGTTGCCCTCTGTGACAACTCCTGCCGCGCAAGCTCCTCACTCTGAGCTTTGAGTTGTTCAAGCCGCGCAGTTTCCTCAAGACGCACCGGTATGGCCTTGGATAAGAGGAGATTTGCTTTCCTGATCATTTCCTCAGCGTTCGCAATCTTATCCTCAGCGCAAAGAAGAGCACTAGTGGAGGCGTCAATTGCACTTCCAACCTCCGCTTGCCTTGTTTCCAAGGATTTCAAATCAGAAGAGAAGGCCTTAGCAGCCTCTTGAGCAGCAAGCCGGGCCTCGTGCTTTCGGGCAACAAGACAGGCGAGCCGCTCATCAGCTAAGGACGCCGGGTCTGAGCGATAGAGACGGCGCCACTCCTCTACAGCCTTCTCAAGTTCATCCACCAGGAGTTCTAAAGCAGCAGCCTGATGATACCCCTCAAAGTCCCGAATGCTCTCAATGTCACGAGAGAGGACCATTTTCAGCTTTGAGAATGGTACAGGCGAGCCCTTCAAAACTAGGTCGATAGTTCGCTCCAAGCTTCTATAAAAGCTATCGACCAGGTCACCTATATAATCATTCTCGGCCTCAGCCATTTCTGGCCGGGAGGCAACCTCGGAATAGTCCACCAGCTTGGTCGACGCCGTCGCAGATGAAATAGCGGAAACACTGACAGCTGCAGGACCAGCCGAAGGCGATCTCGGCGGAGTCCTCATCGAAACCAGCACGCCAGTCACCGCGGAGGTAGGACTGGCAAACACCTCTTGAGCAGCAGGCTCAACCACCAGGGTTGGAGAAGTAGGGCTTGCGATCACCCTCAGTGCCGCACTCGGCAAAACAGTCCGCACCTCACTCGTTGATGTGATTGGGAGTGAGAATACCTCCGGGACTGCCGCCCCTTCAACCTCTGGTCCTTCAGCTGATTTGGGCTGATAAGAAGGCAGGTCGCCATACAGCGCGTCCAACACAGCAGCATCCGCCGTGGCCGAAGCGCTCATGTCACCCCTTGACCCTTCGGGGAGATCTACCGGCTCCCTTGAAGCTGATGCATCTTGAGGTCGAACACCTGTAGCAAGACTGCGGTTAGTCGGGACACTACAGAAGAAGCCAAGAGGTTAGGACAATACCAAAGGATGATGTTGCCTCGAACATCTCGTCGGCCGCACCGGTCTCCAGGGGCTCCATCGGAAAATTTTTGCCTGAATCAGCACGAACAACCGGCTCGCTTTCTCTTGCCGAATATCCTGTGGACCCCCGATAGAGCTCGATGCCTCAGGACTTCCTTTAGAAGTCCCAACGCCTGAAGGACCAACATCAGCCGCGCCACTCCCAGACTCTTCCGAGTGAGCAGGGGAACCGGCTGCAGCCCCATAAGTGAATAGGGGATCATAATGTTCCCCTTGTTCTCCAGCTGCCTCAGCTCCTACAATCAAAAAGGATTGATAATAAGTCAATGGGAACGCACAAAAAGGCGTATTATATGAACAAGGTTAACCTTACCCAGACCTGGAGCGAATTCACCACTAGTCGGTTCAGCAATCGACGGTTCAGCTGCTAATGGGGCAGCATGAGGAATCGCTGTAGAGGGGTAACCCTCTACGACAATCGTAGGAGCATGGCGACGGGACTTCTTCGCCAATGATTTCCTACGAGAGCTACCCGCCCGCTTTCTCTTGAAGTGGACGTCAGAATCCTCTTCTTCCACTCCTCCTGCACGTCGTGGGGAAGATTTCCCCACCACACCAGAGCCAGCCGCATGAGTATCAGCTCCAGCCCCCGCCACGAAGCGAGGACTCCTTGCATCAGAAGCCTCACTGTCATCCACAGCGATGAACTCCTCCAAGCCGGGGACACGAACCCGTTTGCCTTCCTTCTTCTCAGAGACCTTCCGCTTCAGTCGCTGAGAGATTAACTTCACACCCAAACTGTTGGCGTTAAATTCAGGAGGTGTGGAGTTGGAAGCCGCGTACCACTGGCAAAAGCACAGGGTCGTCGAGAGGCCGGGATCCTGCAGCGGCGTGCGTAGCCACGCCCCAGTGCCATCCGCAGTGAAGAACCGCCAGGCACGGGCCCCATCAATAAGACTCCCCATGAAAGCCAGGTCCGAATTGGGGTTGCCCACGTACAGCTGGTCGTATCCGAATTGGCGGGCAAATCGACTCGGGACGTAGGGTTCCAGGTAGCAGGTATCCCCACTCCTGTACAGCAAGTGCGAGGGCCGGATGCTGACCAGCCACTCGAAAATGCCCCGACTCATGGGAGACCGCGCTGACTCTGTATCTCAGAATTCCTCGTTGTATCCTGCACCCCGAATACAAGGAAATAGCGGAACAGGCTATATGCGTCATGACGACGCACTAACTTACGGGCCTCGGCCACGTAGGCTTTCATCCAAGAACAGCCTTCGAATCGGCGGAGAAGCGCCGTTCGAACACCCTGCGGAGGGTCCTCCCCAGCTCCAATCAAAGTAGGGCAGTGTAAGGCGAACCACGCCATCAAGTAGGTGTATGGCAGACCCACCCTAGGATTGGGTCCATCACAAGGCAGGATAGCACTCTTCCCACGCCTCGACGCCGGTGGCCTACGAAAGCCTCCGTTAATGCGCGAAGGCCTCTTTGAATACAGCACACCATGGCCGGGAGAAGACCCAGACGGTGGCCGTGGGCCAAGCGAACGGCGGGTAGCAGAACATTCGGGTGGACGATGTCACCCGAGGAAGAAGGCACAACACACTTCTTTAACCAAACGGTTAAGAAACCGGCCAGCAGCGCCTTTCGAGACATAGGCCGACGGGCCTGATGGTGAAAGCTCCGAAGGGTATCACCCTTCTCATAGGGACCAGCGTCTTTTGTTACGACGATATCCCTTTGGAGACATATCTCCATCCGTTCAACAATATCGCCATCAGCAACTCCGCGATGAGCTGCTTCAGGAGCATTCTTCATGTCTGGGAACAGGTAACTTCCCCAGCTCTTCAAGCTCTTCGAGCTACCCTTGCCACCACCGTGGATGTTGGAACAAATATGCAAGTGGAACATCAACTCCCGATAAGTCTCGAGCAAAGCAGGCTCCTGTTTCTCCAGAATAGCCAACTCCGCCTCGCAGGAAAAGTACTCTTCGTATGGAAGAGACCCGAAAGGCAGAGCAGAGATTTCCCACATCTCATGCAAAGCCATGCCCAGCTCGCCAACCGGGGTGAAGAAGGTCCCCGAAGCCGGACAGTACAACTCAAGGATGGCGTAGAAGCACGCCACCTTCATCTCAATGCCGTAGCAGGTCGCCCTGACGGCCTCATAGAGGTTCAACCCCTCCAAGTCCTCCTCGAAGTGAGCGAGGATATAGTTGGTCAACTCCGCCCACCATGTCTTAGGAGGATGAACCCAACCGGGAGCCCTGAAGTCAGTGGCAGGGTAGTTCCCGTCAACTGCGCAGAACTGAGTGCCAAAGGTCTGCGCCACAGCCGGGTTCTCTCCCACTGAAAGTTCCCGCGATACCTTCCCAGGGTATAGCCCTATTATGCTGTGAGGAGGGCCCGCCCTTGAATAGCCGGACTGAAAGGTCAGTCTCCCAACATGGACGGATTCAACGCTTCGGCTTACGCCCCACGCCATCTTCCGAGCCTGAGTCACATTCACGAAAGAGGATAAAGGAAAGTGCCGCTTAGTCGACGGAAGGTAAAACTTCTCGCCATCCAGTTGAAAGATCCATTGTCCTTCGCCTGCCTGCAACTGGCGATCGGGATCGGATGCGGCATCCCCGAACATAAAGTCGGGCTTTCTGTAAGTCCGACGATCAACATCCTCAAGAGGAGCCGTGGTCAAGATACTCCGTGTGGTCTGCGGATGACCGCCTTGGATGAGTGTATCCCGGACGAGGGAGCTCCGCTCACTAAACAAAGAAGCATGTCCATGGAATTGCAGGCTGAGGTTACCATCTGCTCGACTGGTTAGCCCAAACAGACTGTTCAGGAGATCGGAAGTGTAATGCACTGCAAAGACAGAAATGAACAATGATTAGTTCAACAATCAAGTGGATACGAAGACATAAAAATTCACTAAGGCATAGCCTCGCTCGGCGAGCAAGGCCAGCAAGGCGACAACTTCGATGAAGCTTGACCTCACAGATAAAATTGCATTTTTGCAAAAAAGCATCCAAAGTACCAACTTCGCTTAAGCAGGAAGTGGTATAGCCCTAACGGCTGACGTCACCAAGAGGGCATCATGGTCAAAAGTCACCCTTCGTGGCCATGACTGAAGGAACAGACCTATATCCTGTTCCTCAACAGGATGGAGACTGCCCGAGTAATGGCTTCGTACGAAAGCCTAAGGAAGAACTGTTCGGTTCTTAATTCCCTTGTGCAAGGAAAATAGGGAGGTTCAAGGAAACGAGTTCCCTAATGAGGACAGATTATATTCGATCGTCCTAATAGCCAAATGTCGGCTCCAAAGGAGAGAGACCACGGTCTCTAATCAGATAGGAAAATCCCTTACCGGTGACTGGTCGCTCGATGACCGGAGGAGGAGGACCCTCCGCTGCAGAAGTCGTCACTTCTTTTCCCGCTCGTTTTTTGGGCGCCATTAAAGAGTTGCAAGAGTTCTCAAGGTTCTCTGAACGGAGAAGGAAGAGGAGGAGGGAAAGTCAAGAAATTTCTCTGAAAAAGGAGATCTTTTCCTGCTCAGCCCGATCGGGCTTTTATAAGCCAATTAGCGCCTGAAACGAGGCCTCGAAAAGGGCGTACGCCGCCGTTTCAAATTAATTTGAAACGCCGCCCAAAGCGCCTTCCCGAGAAGCGCTGGTTCAACTCCACTAAGGGTTAACTTCGCACCGGAGCAAAGTGCGGACTTCGCACAATCCTTCAAGGACTTCGCCGAGAGGCTTACCTTAGCCCTCTAAAAAGGCGCTGACATGCCAGTCTCGCGAAGATCACTCAAAGAAAGGACTATCTCCTTAACTCCGCATACAGTTTTGTCCCGCTATGGCCAAACTCTCAATGAAAGCAAGCAAAAATCAGATGATTAGAAGATGAACTTTCATTGATTTAAAAGGAAGGGTACATTGATATTACATCAAAGTTGTGTTTCATACAACACACCCAGGTTCTTAACAAGGTCATCCGCGCAAAAGGCATACAAGTGGTTTTATCCGCTTCTAAGTCAAACCGACTGGACAAAGAAGGCCTTCTTCCTGCACAGGGCTGTAATCAGTGATGCCGCAAGGACACGGTCATTATTCTCCACAAAAATGGCAGATCTTGCCAGGCCATTTTTGTTGAAGCCTGGCAATAAAACCTATCGCCGCCAACACGATAGATCACGTATAATGGGAATCGGCAGTGATACCAGTGATCTAACGGGTGTGAGGCCCGTTTTCCCGAAGTGGATCGCCCCTAAAGGCCACCAAAGTTGAAAGTTGGCAATGATGCCAGCGATCCCACAGGCGACGCCCACTATCTTGAAGCGGATCCTCTCCGGTAAAAGCGGCAGCCTCACCTCAGAACGAATCATCTCGGATAAAAGGCTGTCAACAGCCTCTGGGACACGCACCCGTCGCCCCAAGTTGTTCCTCCTGCTTAAAAGTAAAGCTTCAACTGTGGAAGCATAAGGCAATTTTATGGTTCCTTCCATCAAGTCATTGGACTGACGAGCATAGCCCACTGCAAGGCAAATCAGAATAGATTAGCAGTTAAGCACAGAAAAAACTACAAATCAGAATTTTTTTGGGTCAAAGCAATCCAATTTCAGTAAAAGCAGAGGACAAGCCTCGCCTGCACAGCACTGATGGGCTGGCTCAGCAAACGCCAAGTCCAAGCCTCGCCTATATGGCTAGCCAGACTGACCCCGTGGGATACAGTCTTAGCTCCGCCTATATGGCAAGACTGGCTCAACTATTGAAGAGACCAAGTCCCAAGTTCTGCCTGGGCAGCGGACTTAACATGCAGTGATCTTTCTGGGAAGCTATGCCAAAATCCTTCTCTGCAGATCAGTTAAATAGAGAACAAGGGAAGCTAATCCCTGAAGCAGCTGCTAAAGATGAATCAAGGGAGATGAATTCCCTAAAATCAGTGAAGTCGTTGAATGATCAAGACTTACTGGTCCTTGGCCGGGTAATACCAGAGTGGGCATTCCCACTAATTCAGAGATCTGAGTATCTCTTTCAAACCAAGAGAAGAGAAGAGAGGCAAAGCACTTCTCTTCAGAGGACCTCAAGTGTCCTATTTATAGGCCCCATGGCCTGAGCGCTGCCACCTCAAGCGTGGAAGCACGAGCGCATTTAAGGCATTTACTGCGCCTTGAGAATAGGGACGGTTTTCCCTTGGAACCGTGCGAAGGGAGAAAACGTCTCCCTCACAAAGGCACTTATTGCGCCTTGAAGAAAGGGAATATCCTCCCTTGGAAACGTGTAAATCGGAGAATATCTTCCTCGATCAGCATGAAGAAAGGAGTAATCCTCCTCGTAACCAGCCCACGGCAGTTGGTCTCGGGAAAGCGACAGATGTTCCAGAGTGAACTTATCTAGCTGCGAAGCTACCCAGACGCGAGTCTACATGATTCCTTGGCGAATCTACATCCCAAAGCAGGATTTAAAGTGAAGCTGAACTCAACCATCATGGCGACGTTCATACTCCACACACCACCGATCAAAGCAATTCAAAGTGTTTCGAAGCCTGAGTTATTGCAGACTCTCGAAAACTTTGAAGGGGGTCTTGTTGACACTTAAAAAAGACAAGATTCTTATTGGTCTAAACAATATCTAAACTTGTTGACATTTATAAAAGACAAGTGACAGACGAGCTGAAGACCAGTTTTCACCCATCTCCGAGGGACAAAGAAGCAACTTGGACTCCACTGATCCAGCAAGCAGACAGTGAACCCGGATTGTTTCTAAACAGACCTCAGCAGGTCTAAGGTGCTAGCACTTAGCATCGCATGAGCCCAAAGGGATAGCCTCGCCTGAGAGGCTAACATCACTCGACTTCGCCTTGAAGCCATCCAAAGCCTCGCCAGGAAGCTAACTCGCAACTTTGCCAAAGAGGACTTCCAGCTCCGCCAAAGGGTTTCTTTCGGACTTCGCCAGAAGCTGTCTCTAGCTCCGCTACGAGCTCAATACGGACGGCTCCGCTATGAATCTGCCACGGTCAACCTTTGACCAATCAAATCTCCGGATGAGATCGGATCCAACAAGATCAAATCTAATTAAGATCAAATCAGAGATCAAATTTGGCAGTTGATTGCCACAATCTCTTGACTCTCCTAAAACGAGTAAGAAGATCAGGGAAAATCCTCCAACGATATGGAAAGGATCAAAACAGATCGAGAAGGTCCACCGACCTGCCATTTCTAGCTTCGCAGAAGCTGATCCTAGCCTCGCAGCAAGGCTACTTTCCAGATTTAAACAGATTTGATTCAATCTGTTTCCATATCTTCAAGGGATGATTATACCTTGCTCTCCCTATAAATAACCCGCCAGGGGTACAAGGAGATAGATCGATAAAAGAGGGATCGAAGACGAAAAGAGGACTCCACAAGCAGAGGCTTCTTCAAAAGCACCGTGCGCTCTCGAATTCAGAGACCTTTTAGAGAATTTCTTTCTCTATCCAGGGTGTTGATGCCCTAACATCGTCCTTCTTCTCAAGGAATCTCCGGAACCAGGCGAGAAGGAATTCCTTATTGAATGCGATTTTGAGAAGCAGCAAGAGGGTTCTACCAACCTTCTGTTCTCTGATTCCCCGAACCAGGCGAGAAGGGAATCTCATCGCTCGCATCGTCAAAGGGACAAAGTGGTCGCGCGCTGACCAGACTCCTATTGGCACACTTCTCCAGAATCTCTGAGGAGATCTACTTGTAATCTTTTTAAGAATACTTGTAATTTAGCTCCTCAACTCTTTTTTGTAAGTTTTCCCCCTTTGCAAACATAATGGAAAACACACTTGAGCTTTCCATTGCTATATCATTCCTATAGGAGAGTTGCTGTGAGATTATTTTTAGGTGATTAAAGTGTTGTGATCACCAAAGTCTTCATTCTTGTTTTGAGGAGGTGGACTTGCGGGTTCGCGGTGTTTCGAGTTCTTGTGGGAGCTCGGTGTAGAGGTGCGGCCTCGGCAAGCTTGCGTGCTTGCGGTGTGTTTGTTCTTGCGGGAACAAGTGAGGGGACTAGTGAGTTCAAGAGTTCTAGTGTGAACTCCTTGTAGGTGATGCGGCACCAAGTGATCCGGTGGGATCGTTTTTAGTGAAAATCCTTCATAGTGTTGAAGGCGGGGACGTAGAGCAAGTGTGCTCGAACCTCGAAACAATTCTCCCGTGTTTGCGATTGCTCTCTCTGTCTCTCACTTGTCTTTATATCTTTCTTATGCTTATTGCTCATATCTTTACTTGCTTGATATATTTGTGCTTATATTGTTATATGCTTGGGGATTGTTTGCTCACACTTGTATTCAACCAAGAGAGTCAAAGCGGCACCTCAACTCTTATCTAGAGGAATCTTGAGGAGTTAGTTCAGAGCCTTTCACGAAAAATCCGGCTACACTCTTGTGTTATACTTGGTATGTTTAGCTTAAGAGTTTTTAGTTTGCATGAATAGTTTTAATTTCGCATTAATTCACCATTAGATTAGCTAGTCACCTATTCACCCCCCTCTAGGCGATTTCAGCAATGATGTTACCTTGAAGTAGAGGTAATCAACACATAGCCCATAAGAGTTGATTCCCGTCTCTTCCATATTACATCATCAAGACGATACAAGTATAAAATGATATAGAATGAGAGTAAAAATCCATCGTCATGAGTTATCGGTGGCACTCGTAAAGGTAAGGCTCTTTCGATACTATAAGACTCACTTGGATAGCAATTGATACCAAAAGAAGAAAAGTAGAAAGGAAGAAGAAGAACACAAAAAATAAAGAAGAACTTACAAATGCAACTATAGATTCAATCTTGCAATAATAAGAAAAAAGAAGAACAATTTACACTGGTGTCACTCTCAGTACAAGCTTCACTCTCGTTCTCCTATGAAACTCTGTTCTCCTCTGAATTATATAAATAAAACTAAAAATTACATAAAAAAATAAAACCTACACTAAAAAGAAGAAAAAACTGGCCTAAAGTCTATCTCTGCATGATCGTTCCCTGTGGTCTCTGAAAAACTCAATATTTATAGGCAAAATCCAACAGAGGAGAGCGTACGAAGATGGGGAAAGCAAACGCTCCCCCAACAACCCTAACTATGCTGCAGAAACGCGGCTTTGGCCGCGTTTCTGCGGCTTGGGTGTGGCCAGGTGGCCACACCCGGGGGGGTACAGCTCTTCATTCAGAGATCTTTTGTTATCTGATTCTGGATTTCCCGTTTCAGCTCCTGAATTTGACGAAACGGTCTTTGATCTTTGGCTTTAACTAATTGATTTGTAGAGATTTGTTCTAACTGATTTTCAATCGATCTGATTTGCCCTGATTTTCTGATTTTTGAATTAATTCTAAATTAAATCAGAATTTTGATAGGCTTTTAGGCTCGTTTCTCTTTCCTTTCTTTTAGCAATGGGCCTGCATATAAATTAGACAAAAATTAGGATTAAAAGCAGAGTTTATTATATAATAAGTATGAGAGTATGAAAATAATTATGCAATATCAACGACCGATCAAGTGTGAATGTGAAGATAGATCTCATGAACTATGCTTTGAAAAGCTCTTGAAGAAGTCAAGGATTAGTGATGGCCAGGGATCCATGTGAGGCAACTATCACTAAGATGTTAGCATGGTTAGTGAAGTAATTAGTAGTTAGTAGCCATGAGTTTTCTTTCATCATTTTTCTCTTTCTTTTACTTTGTTATAAAATTATTTTCAAACTCTTTTATCATTTTCTTATCGATGTTTTCATCACCTTCTTAGTTCACCTTTGTTTTAATCTTCTTTGCCACAAAGTTCATCTTCTTCTCTATTTTGTTTTTAAACTCACCTTCTAAATCACTTCACTTTTCACTTCATTTCTATTTTCTTGCTTTTGATTTACCGATTCCACAACCACTCTTCTCTTTGTTTCACATCACCATTTTTATCGCCTTCTCCATCTATCACTTCTAGTTTTCTTTTTCATTTTATATTTCTTTAACAAAGAAAAACTTATTAATATACGAGATGAATAAGAACTGTTAATACTTCTATCGCCTTCCGTCCCTGTGTATTCGATCCGTATAGCCATCATGCTATAACGGGAGTATCAAGGAAGCCAAAGCACGCACACTTTCACACTGATTTCAAAACACACGTTTTCAAGTACTGGTTTTACCCCGATCACGCCTTCAGTTTATCACCTCTGAATAAACAGGTCCCTAAAACTGAGTTCACCTTCCTTTTGTCGTCATGTATAGTTCGCCACCTCTGAACGATAAATTTCTGAGCTTGGTGGCTTCTTAATCTGTCATGTCTAGTCAAACACTTCTGAATTGACAGATAGCCAAGTCTCACCTTTTCTTTTACCGTTATGTTCAGTCTATCACCTCTGAACGGTAAAGCTCCGAATTTAGAAGTTTCTCAATCAGTCATGTTCAGTCCATCACCTCTGAACCGATCGATGTCCGAATTTCATCTTCCAATCCCTTGTAAAATTCTCTTTGTTGTCATGTCTAGGTCATCACCTCTGAACAACAAATACTCCAACTTTGATAATTCCTAATCGTCATGTCTAATCAGTCACCTATGAACAGATGGATTACTAAACTTACCTTTCTTTGATCCCCAGCGGATCCTCTCCCCTAGACTAATTCCATCATTTTCAATATTAGTCTGGGTTTCGATTTTAATTCTTACGAAAATTTTACTTGGTGAAATTTCACCTTTGCAAGTTCTTTCCGAAGAATTTACATGTTAAAGTTTTTCTCATATGGAAGACTTCAAAGCAAAGAGCGAAGAGAAATTAGGGAAGGTCCCTAACAGCAAAGTTACTTAGCTTCACTCAGACGCCTTCTTTAGCTTCGCGAGAAGCTTTGTATGCTCCGCTGAGGGCTTATTCTTAGCTTCGCCTGAAGCTTTATTCCAGCTCCTCTGAGACCTCATCCTTAGCTTCGCATGAAGCTTCATCTAGCTCCGTGAGAGCTCATCCTTAGCTTCACCTAAAGTTTCATCCTAGCTCTGCTTAGAGCTCATTCTTCATGAAATTCCTAGGTTAAAATCAATCTGGTTACCTAGTTCAGTGCATTTTCCTGAACTATGTACTTTAGGTTTCAGGCTTCAGGTTCAAAGTGTTTCAGAATCTGTACCAATCCATTATAGATTCACGAAAACTTTGGAGAGAGTTTTGTTGACACTCCGAAAAGATAAACTCCAAGGCAGCCTGCAACCGGTCCGAACGACGTCCAACTTGACAACACTTCTAAAGTCAAGTCGAAGACAAGCTGAAAACCCGTCCATCCCTGATGGACAAATCAGTGATTTGAACTCTACTGATCCTGGGTAGTAGACAGTGAGCTAAGTATTGCCTTCTAAAGAAAGCCCAAAAGGCTAACACTTAGTGTTGACACTCAAAAAAGACAAACTCTCAGACAGCTTTCCAACCGGTCTGAACGATGTCTAACTTGTCGACATTTACAAAATACAAGTCGCAGACAAGCTGACGACCAGTTTTTGCCCATCCCTGAGGGACAAATCAACGACTTGGACTCTACTGATCCAGTGAAGCAGACAATAAGCCAAAATTGCCTTTGAAGAGACCTAAGCAGGTCTAAGATGTTGAGTTAGCTCAACACTTAGCATCGCATGAGCCCAAGGGGATAGCCTCACCTGAGAGACTAAGTTTGTCTAGCTTCACCTTGAAGCTGTTCATAGCTCCATCAGAGAGCTAACTTACAGCTTCGTCTGAAGCTAATTCTAACTTCTCCGGAAGCTAATTCTAGCTTCTCCGGAAGCTTTCTTTCTAGCTTCTCATGAAGCTTTTCATAGCTCCGAGAGCTAACTTACAGCTTCGCCTGAAGCTAATTCTAGCTTCTCTGGAAGCTTTCTTTCTAGCTTCTCTGGAAGCTTTCTTTCTAGCTTCTCATGAAGCTTTTCATAGCTCCAGAGAGCTAACTTACAGCTTCTCCTGAAGCTAATTCTAACTTCGTCGGAAGCTAATTCTAGCTTCGCCCAAGCTTTCTTGATAGCTTCTCATGAGGCTTTTCATAGCTCTAGAGAGTAACTTATAGTTTCGCCGAGAGCTTACTTCTAGCTTCGCCAGAAGCTTTCCTTAGTTCCGGTATGAACTTATTAGACTAACCCCGCTGCGGGTCTTTTATGATCATCTTTGACCAATCAAATCTCCATATGAGATCATTGTGATCGAGATCAAATTTGACAGTTGCTTGACATGATCTCTTAACTCTCCCAATCAGTTGAGAAGATCAGGGGAGATCTCTCAATTAACTGGAGAGGATCAAGGGAGTATCCCTTATTAAGAGGAGCCAATCTTTTATGGCCATCTTTGACCAATCAAATCTCCAGATGAGATCATTGTGATCGAGATCAAATTTGGCAGTTGCTTGACATGATCTCTTGACTCTCCCAATCAGTTGAGAAGATCAAGAGAGATCTCTCAATTAACTGGAGAGGATCAAGGGAGTATCCTTTATTAAGAGGAGCTAATTAAGGAGAGTTAAGGGGTAGTTACACCAATGATCCCTCATTAAGGGGAGACAATCAAGGGAATCATAACTCCCTAATGAGCCTATAAATAGCCCACTAGTAGGCTAGGCTCAGGGGCTTGAAAAGATTCAAGTTCAAGAGACTTTTTGAAGAGCATAAGCTTCTTTGGTGGCTTCAAAGCATAAGACAACAAGAGATCTACTCTCTTACTTTCAAGAATTCAGAGAATCACTTCTCTAATCTTACAAGGATAAATTCAGGGTGCTAATACCCTAAAATCTTCCTCCCTCTCAAGGAATCTCCGGAACTAGGCGAGAAGAATTTCCAAGCGGAGGCAGTTCGAGAAGTAGCAAGAGGGCTCTACCGATCCTCTGTTCTCCGATTCCCCAAACCAAGCGAGAAGGGAATCCTATTAGGAGGCAGTTCGATCATCTGACCGATCGCATCGTCAAAGGGATAAAGTGATCGCGCGCTGATCAGATTCCTACCGGCATACTTTCCCAAAAATCTCAGAGGAGATCTACCTGTAATTTTCTTTTCAATTACTTGTAATTTAGTTCCTCGAAACTTTTTTGTAAGTTTTCCCCTTTGCAAAATCAATGAAAAACAAGATGGCGACTCCGCTGGGGATTGCATTCTCTACTGTTGAGAATCAAGTGTCACAATGTGACGATCAGACCTTCGGGTCTATTGCTGAGATGCTGGTCATTCACTTTGACCAAGAGAGGTTTGAACAACTCCTCTCTGGGGGTAGCACAAGCCCCCCACATGTGCGCAAGGAGGTCAGCGTAGCCAGAGCCTCTTTGGCTAACTCTTGAAAGCAGTCTCTGTTGAGACAAATAAGGCTCTCTGTAAGCCTATTACAGCCTCAGGCGAGGCTAAACAGACTCTATGCAAGTCTAGCACAGTCTCAGCAGAGACTACATAGCCATGCGCCAGCATACTAACATTATGAGCGAAGCTATAAAGGTTCCTTGTGAACCAAAAACAGCCTCTGTTAAGACTATGTGGATTGCAAAAGCTATAGATAGATCTCTTGATTCAGCTTCCTGCGAAGCTAAAATAGTCTTTGACTGCAAGACTATTTCAGCTCTTCACAGAGCTAAGCCACGCCTGTCACAGCGAGGCTACTATAGCTCGCTTACGTCATCAGCACTATTGGGCAATGTTAGGCTCACCGCTAGCGACAAAACCAAAGCACTAAGTGCTAAAATCTTAGCCGCGCAGTTAAAATGAAGCACCACTGAGTGCTAACAGCGAGGCTATTCCAGCCTCACTCACAGGAAGAACTCTGCGCAACAGAGCTAAAACAGGAGCTTCTCCTTGCGAAGCTACTCTTTCAGGGGAAGCTATCCTAGCTTCGCCTATAGCCCAAAAGAAAGTCTTCAAGGCTAAGCCTAGGGTTTCTCAACCTGAGCAGGATAACATACAGTTTCTTGGAGTCTCCGTTTGATTAGTTGGACCCAGGTAACGCAAACTTGCGGGATTATCTGAGCAACAAGTGGAAACTCCGCTCCGAAGAGCTAGTTCACATCTCGCCATCCCAGTATGGACAAGCGAGTGTCAACCTGTGATGGTACATTCCGTCAACTGTTGTTTGGGACCAATTCCCACAACTTCTCCTCCAAGCCAGAAAATGTGTTCAACTGGCTGTCAGTTTAAACTTTTGAGAAACCCAAGTATCGAAAGAAGAAGACAGTGAAGGTGCCTTACCTCGCAGCTACCTCTGTCAACATGATAAGTACAGGAAGAGATCTACTACGATCTCAAAGAAGGAAACAGGGGGTTCACACTCCCTCATTCAGTTCTCCAGGGCCCGACTATAGCCCCGGCTTAGGTCAGGTTCTGGTTGAACAAAAGGGTGTCTTTCAAGATATAATACCCTGTAATTATGGACAACCTTCTTCCTCAGAGGCTATGCTACCTGAACCATTGAGACATCAATTCCAATGGTCTGATGATGAGAAGAAGCCAGCAGCTACGCTTCCTCCGCCACCATCAACTCTGTGCAGGCAAGGTTTGTATCAGCCAACATGGCTGATAGCAACAATGATGATGATCTCTGTCATCGCATGGAGGCGCAGGAGCAGACTTCCAAGCCCAGCAAAAAGTCTTGGACAATATCCGACAAATATTGGCGCAGCTCCTGACAAATCAGAACAATGATAACACAACTATTAGTAATCATGAGAATAAGGAGAACAATAACAATGAACCTCCCAAGACTGATCATTCAAAGGAGGGCTCTTCAATCGATGCCGAAGTCATCAAAGGCATCCAGGCTCAGATCGCATCCCTAGCCCAAAGGACGAACTGAAGAAAGTAGGGCGGTCCGTCCTTACCCCTTGGAATGGGATTCAGTCCCATATCCGCCAAAGTTCAAGCCACCAATGTTGCACTCGTATGATGGCAAGAGCTCACCAAATTAGCACATTTACTACTTCAGATCGCAACCGGTAATGTAGTAGGTAATGATGCTATCATAACCAGACTGTTTATTGGCACCCTCAAGGGGGTAGCCTTTGATTGGTTCAGGAGTCTCCCCACGAACTCCATCAGTTCTTGGCTCGACTTGAAAACCCGATTCCTCTCCCGATTCTATGAGGATGATACCGAGACCATGGGCACGCTCCTTTCGATAGTCCAGGAAGGAGGAGAACCTATACGGGATTACATAGAGAGATTCCGTAACTGATTGTTATTCATTTTTGCATATTTTACCACATCCATACCATGCATATTGCAAATAAAAATGTGATTTTTAATCCTTTTCTCTCTATTTTTGCAGGTCCATATTCTAATTGAAAAAAGGCCCAAAATCCCTTTAATTATCAAAATTAAAGGAAATAAATCAAAGCCCAAAAGAAAGCCCAAATGTTGAGGCCATGATCAGAAGAGATCCACGCGCTAGCTCATACTTCCAGAAGGTCCACGTGGCTAACACCTACGAGATACGCGCAACAGAAATCTCGGCCTCAACGGCCAAGATTTTGCCGCGCTTTCCAGGATTTTGCCGCGTGTCCACGGCGGTTACAAGGCCGTTGAGGCCGAGATTCTCTCCAACAACCTGAATTCTGGAGCCTTCTCTCTAAGGCTATAAATACACCACCAGGGCCTTCGCAAAGAGGACAGAGGAGAGAGGAGAGAATAGAGAAAGAGATTGTATTTTTATTTTTCTCTAGGTTTTATTTCTCTTAGTCTTCTTCCTCCCTAGAAATTCTGCAAAAAGAGAGATTGTGAGAGAGAGAAGCTTGTGTAAATCAAGGTGTGACAACTTGTGAAGTAAGGTTTAATTCAATCTCCTTTCTCTACTTGAGCATTTTCTAGTACTTTACTTGCATTCTTTAATTCAAGCTTTACTTTCATTGCACTCTTATTCATGAATTGCTTTTCTTTTCTTGTAATGGCTAGTAGCTAATTTTTTCTAACATGACTAGCTAACAACTAATCTTGCTTAACTTCTAACTCTTGGGTGAATGCAAATTCTTCATCTTGCAATTGTTGAGTCTTCTTCATCCCCGATGGGTTACTTTCACGCTTGGCAATTTTTTGTTGTAATTCTCCATATGATTCATGTGTGCCTCATTTAGAGCCTTGTCTTTAGAACAAGTGCCTTGATGGAATATGGAGATGGATCACCAACCATATGCTATTTATTGTACAACTTCTTTACTTCAATTAATGAATGTTGTATCTTCTTCCTTAGCATCCCTTGAGTGGCAACTCTTTTGATTCCACCATTGAAAGTCTATCTTGAAGGCCTATGACATCAATGAGGCTACAAGACAATTCCAAGAAGATTACCGTCAATCAAGTGGGAAAGTAACTAGACCAACACGCAAGACAAACATATGCCGATGAATCAACATGAGGCAAGCATCACCCTAACAGAGATTAGTAAGTTAGCAAGTTAGTAATGTTAGTTAGTCATGGCCTTTCTCATTTAAAAGTCTTCTACAAGTTTTCATTCTTTTAGTATTAATTCCAAAGCAAATCTTGTCATCGATTCTTTTCATTTTATATCCATAGTTTTCATTTCATGTACAAACCAACCACCAATTCTTTCATTTCTTTTTTCATGTCTTTTGCATTCTTTTAAAACAAAGAAGAATTTTCGTTTTCTATCTTCACATTAAACCGTAAAGCTTCCATCGTGAGCTCTCCTTGTGGATTCGACCCGTATAGCTTGTGCTACTACAGTGATTTGGAAAGGATACATCAATCATTTTAAATACATTGTGGAGTGATCAAGCACCTAAGGTTGACTCTAAACCTTTCTTTTTATTGAATATTTGTGCAATCTACCACACTATCCTCTTTCCTCAATCAGTAACCTTTCTCTCATGTGTCCTGCAGCTATGCCTTTGCCTATGTTGCTTCAGACGTGTAGGCGTAACTTCCTCGACAAAGTGGAAGTTCGCATGGGAGCCGTCAAAGCCACACTTGGAAGGAGCTTATTGAACAAGCCGAGATAGCTGAAAAATCAGCTAAAAAGTTTGAGACCCCCAAAAGCAGGTGGGGAATCAACAACAAAATTATGACACAGCTGAATCTTCTGATACATCAGCTTTGGAGGTATATGGAGGAACTCATCAAAGAAAGGTAACTCCAACAGGACTTCGGAGTATCAAAGATAATACTCCTTCAAAGATGACCATGTGGTGACACTTTTTCACTTGCTCAACAAAGGCAACAAGCTCAAGTTGCCAGAGGCTAGACGCCCAGACGAAGTGGGAAAAACAAACGATCCTAACTATTGTCTTTTCCATAAGATGGTTCATCATCCTACTTGCAGGTGCAATGTCTTTAAAGACAAAATCCAAGCACTAATCGAAGCATGTGTTTTGACTCTAAAGTCAGAACATAAAAAGGTCACTGCCTAACTCCTATCTTGAAAGGGAGTATGGAGGTAGTCAACTCTACTTCTAAAAGCCATGGGTCTTATCCCATCAACGACTAAAACCATGGGACTTAAGCCAGCCCAAAGCTAAAGGCAAGTCTTGCAATGTCTCTCGCAGCAGATGACACCGCACCAGCACTCTTCTCAATAGCTTAGAAGAGGAGACAACCGTCTCAATTCTATTTGATAGCCGACGGACACAAAAGCCAACGACGTCAGAAAACGCGCAGGGGTTGGAATATGTCATTCCACCAACCAAATGAGGACAACCTTTCGTAGTAGAGGCAGTCTACTCGAGTGGAGCTTATCGCCTAGCGAATCCAAACGATGACACGCTCCTGATGCCAATCAACGACAATTGCTATCCATGATCACGTTAACACTATACCTCTGATCAAAGAGTACTATGTGTGATCATGTTAATATTACAACTCTGATCATCAAGTCGGACTCGTCTGACTGTTTCATCTCCTCAAGAAGTCCCTTTCCACAGGTGGAATCATTTTAAACCATCTCTGCATTCTTCTTTTGGCAAATCAATTCGGCTTCACGACGATCTTGAACGAGTCGAATTCATCGAAGAAGGTTCGTGATGCATCCTTGCAGGACCTTTCTAATGTTTCCACATTCATGTTCAGATTCGATGATCAGCTGTGACTAAAGTCTTGATTATGACGAACAAAAGTGAAACTCCACGAGGAATCTCGATTTACTCGATATATTTCCTGTGAAGTTTGTACTCCATATCTAGACGCGAAGATCAGCTGAGAACCAAAGTCTTGATGAACAAAAGTGACGCTCCACGAGAAATGTCGATCTACCCGACAAATTTCCATGAAGTTTAGACTTAACTCTTTAATCCCCAGTGAGATTTTAGAGGTCACCAGTAGAATACAAAATGTTCACTTTATGTGACATGATCTGAAACCTTCGGTGAATAAGGCTAGAGGAAAATATTGGCTTCTAAGCCCAATATAAAATCCTCAATAACTCATCATGCTGAGGGGAATAGCATGGCTAGTCCAACTCAAACGGTAGTTTGGTAAAGGCATACCAAATCCGTTGATAGCTGAGGATTTGTTAAAAATTCTAAGGGACTGATCCCGCTTTTTCCACCAAAGTCCCCTACTAATTCCCGTCCATGGAATGGTAGGACCACAAAAGGCTGTATTCATTTTCCAAAAAACAGATTACAACTGTCATGCTTAAAGTGAAAAACACCTAGAGGGGGGGGGGTGAATAGGGTGTTAGTGCTAATCTAAAACTTAATGCAAAACTAAGTGTGCTAAATGCGGAAGCTAATGCAAATTATGCACAAACTAATACAATACAACAAGTATAGCCGAATTCCCTTTGCGAGGCTCTGGACTAACTCCCCTTGATTCCCCTTGAAATGGGTTGAGGCGCTATGTGAAGCTCTTGTTGGATGAGTATAAGTTGGGCACACACACACAAGCAATCCAAGCAATGTGCACACACAATCAAGCCAAGCAATCAAGGATATAGCAATATGGATTATGCAAGGCACAACACAAGCAAATAGATATGATATGACAAGATGAATTATGCTCAACACAAGCAAATATGATATGAATGAAGTATGATGCTTTGCACAAATGTAAAGAGAATAGAGTTGAGAGAAATTGGATCAAACGCTAACACAAAGATTTGTTTCGAGGTTCGAGTACCCAACTCTACATCCCCGCCTACACCACCGTGTAGGATTTCCCAATCCACTATAGGAGTACCAAACTCCTCTCTCAACCTTTACAAAGCCACCGAGGCTATACAACCACAATCCACCTCTACCGAAGAGGGATAAGGCCCGTAGCCAATACAACAACCACAACCAACACCTCTACCGAAGAGGGTTTACAACCAAACTCAATCACCTCACACTTGAGGGATACAAACCAATCACCCGATCACCTCTACCGAAGAGGGATACAACAAGAATAAGGGTGTACAACTTAGAGGTTACAACAACAACCTCAAAACTCTCTCTTTCTTTTTCTCTTTTCTTTTCCACAAAAACAAGATCCTAATAGATTAGGATAGTATGATAGCTCAAGTGTGGAAAACTAGGGTTTGGAAAACAAGCAACAAAGAAAAACACTTGGAAAATTCTTGCAAAAGATATAAAATGAAAACCAAGACAAATCTCCCAAAATATTCTTTTCTTTGATTTTTCCAAAAACCTAAAACAATAAAGATTGAAAGATTAAAGCCCCAAACACTTTTGAAAAACTCTTTTAAACACTTCAGAAAACCAGAATTTTTTCTCTTCAAAAACTTGGCCAAAATCCCCAAAGAGATGGGGTTTATATAGGCCCATCAGAAAACTAGCCGTTAGGCTGAGCTGGCAGCCTGACAGGCTGCCGGTCGACCGGTCCGGTCGACCGCCAACGGTCAGAAATATGACCGTTGGGCAACAGCGGTCGACCGAAACAAACCGAGAGCAGAACTCTTCTGCAGCGGTCGACCGCCCGGTCGACCCAAACAAACAGAGAGCAGAGCTCTCAGACCCGGTCGACCGGCTCGGTCGACCGTCCCAGTGGCTCCAAACGTGCACAGATCTGTGCACGTCCGGTCGACCGGCCCGGTCGACCGGACATCAGCCAAGTCGACTAATAACCTGGATTAGTCGACTGGTTGAGTCCTGGACCAGAAAACTGAGTTTGAAAACTTGGGAAAAATATTTTATAAAAGTCTTTTAATACTTCTAAAAATCACCAAAAATATTTTTATCATTTTATATCAAAACTCAAACAAGTGATAAAAGTTTCAAGACATATAATAATCATATCAATTCATTTTGAGTCTTGCAAAATTTTATCAAAAACAAAACTTGTATTTTTATCAAACTTGATTTTTCAACACATGAATAGGGACATCAAAATAAGCTCGTATAGGAAGTTAAAACCATGTATGTATATCTAGAACATATCTAATATACATAAAAACTATTTAAGCTTGTTTTGATCTACTATTCATGAAAACTAAAATCCAAATCATGAAACGTGTGTGTTGTTGTGCACTTGAGCATATCAACTATACTAAGCTTTACAAATGGATCTAAAAACACACTATCTAAACTATGGATACCTAAGTCCTCTTGACGATCTTCATCTTCAAGTAGACTTGCTCCAAAACTCCATCCATGGGCTAGGCAATGTGTGATCTTGAAGCTTTGGCCCTGGAATCATCATGAATAGCTTCTAAACTCCTTGTTGAAGCTAATCACCAACTAATATCTTGGTTAAAGATCTGAAACTTAAACAACACAAGATTATTAGTAAACATAACTACATGAGTTAATCATCATCAAAACTAGAGTGGAAGGCCTTTGGGCCAACAATCTCCCCCTTTTTGATGATGACAAAACTCATGGAGTTATATATGCATGGATTAAAGTTAAGCTTCAAAGAAGCTCCCCCTTAACTCATGCATAAACAAATAAATAAAATATATGCAATGAATGTACATAAACATGTATGCATCAATATGCATAAAACACAAACACATGTTCTAGAAGCTCTAGTTACCAATTAAATTAATAAAGCATTAACAACAAAAACACTAGATGCTCTAGATACCAATAAACTTAAAACTTACCAATAAACAATAAAACTTAATATATGCAAAAACATAAGTATGCATATATAAAAACATGTTAAACTCTCATATATAAAAACATGTTAAACTCTCAAATAATTCTCCCCCTTTTTGTCAATCATCAACAAAGGGGTAAACAAAGTAAAATTAAATCAAACAAATTTTTCTCCCCCTTTTTGTCAAACAAAAAGATCAAGAAGGGGTTAAACAATCCAAACAATAAAATGAGGGGTAAAAATCTTGCTCCCCTTTTAAGTCAATCAAAAACAATAAAACAATGTTCTCCCCCTTTTGTCTAAAACAAAAACAAGGTCAATAAGGGGTGACCATAAACAACATGATATCAATAGATAAATATGTCAATGAAGCATCTTGATATCAATTGAAAATAAACAAGGATCAATAGATGTTATATGCTATATACATTCATGAAGAGGAAGACGCTAAGTTAGCTTCCCTACACATATGCATTACATGAAGGAGGGATGTTAAGCCCTAATTCACATAACACACATTATGTAATGAATAAGAGGAGATGTGAAGCTCCCCCTACACACGTGTACCACATAAAGAAGAGATGTTAAGCTCTTCAATACACAATACACTCAACATGAATCTATATGCATATAGTCAATACAAATCAAAACTTTGGTATTTTTCTTAAATAAAACAAAATTTTAGTTACCAATTTTAAGCAAAAACACATGAAATATCTTGATATAAATTTGAATGTCTAAACAAAATTTTGATACCAATTGTAAATAATTTTCATATTAAACATATTATACCAATATGAAATTTTCAATCATAAAGTAAGGGAGTGGGAAACAAATACCATTGAAAAATCACCAATTGAAAGACAAAATTAAATTTTCTCCCCCTTTATGAGATACCAACTAAAAAGATGCAAGGGCTTGATACCAATTTAAAATTAATCAATTGAAACAAAATTGAAGCTCAAGCACTAGCATAAACAAGATTTTGTGAAAAATGTATATCTTAAGCACAAATAAAACAAGTATATGTGTATGAAATAGAATGAGTACCAATCACCAATAGATGATACCAATTGAAAATATACATACACAATAAACATGTGAGTATACAAAAAGATCAAAATGATATCAATTGAAAGAGTTCAATGATACCAATTGACATAACAATAAAAGCATGGTATAACTCATATGACATAACAATAAAATCCTCCCAATCATGATTCAAGTTTTAAATGATTTTCATTTTAAAGCATACATGAACATGATCTCCCATCCATCCGCCTATAGATGGTAGGGGTTTTCAAAGATAGATTTGAAAATGTAGTTTGCTTGAAAAACTCTACCAAAATGAAGAATACCGTAACTAGTTAAATGGAAAATCTTCTAAACTAGTACGAAATCCTTCAAGTAAGGAATAAAACGAAATTGTTTTTCATGAAACATGAAATCCATATGATATCAAACACTCAAGTCAATTAAGCATAAATATAACTCATGAGAACAAAACACATGAGTAAATAAGAAATGTGAGTGTGCTAATAAAGTGTGAATATCATAATCATGAAAATTTTTCATTAAGCTCAATTATTCCTTAATCATGAAAAACACGAAATTCATCAAAACTTATTTAACTTTCATGGCATATGTATGTCTAATACAAACTAAAGTATACATACATATCCAAAACACAACGAGTCCACAAAGTGTATATGCATGAAGGCACGTGGCTCAAAAGGATAAACATGTATAACTAATAGTTTGGACAAGATAGACATATACATGAAGTTAAACAATTAAACACAAAAACAAGAAAAGCTAAATCTTCACCAAAACACATTTCATTTCAAGGTATATGTATGAATTGTCAACACAATAAGTATACATACATGTCCCTAAACACAATTGAGTCCATACATAGATTTGCATGAAAGGCAAATGACTCAAGGGGTATACATGTATATCTTAAAGTTTGGCAATACAACCATATACATGAAGTGAAAAACTCATGAAACAAATCCAAAATGGGAATACAAGTTTAAAATGTATAGATCATCAAAACTAGACTATACTAGCACATCTAATGGGTTCAAATAGGCATTCAAGCTCAAACATATATAGATTTATTTGTGGCCCACTATATGCACGAATATATACCTAGTCTTAATGAAAACTAACATCTAAACATGTAATCAATACGTGAAGCATAAAACACGATATAGAAATCATCATGATAAAAATAAAACATGATAAACTTAAACATGATTATTATGCAAATCCACATGTCATTAAACCTATGATAAACATGATAGCTAAAACAAGCGGTGAGAACACAAAGTATGGGTCCATATAAACATGGGTGTCTCAAATGCTAAACATGAGTGTCAAGGATCTAATAAACATGGTATTTACATACTAATCCAAAGACAATGAAACATGCTATAAAACATCAAAGATACAAAACATATATGATCAATATGTACATGCATGTGCATTAGATCTAGGTCATACAAATAAGTCCATATAAAACATGGATGTTTCAACCAACTAATAAGTATAACACTAATCTAATTAACATAGCATATTCATGATGATCACTAAACATCAAATCATGCAATGAGAATAAACATGGAAAGCATGTAAACATAAGGAGTTAGAGATTCGATACCAAAACCAATGAGGGCACCGCTCTAATTCTCCAAAGCATAGTGGTCCTTTCCACCAAATCTTCCCTTGAAAGTGATGCATCCAATTGATCTTCTTTAAGTCCGGAACGCATCCACTCCAAGGTGTCATCACTCTCACGTCATGTGAGAGCCCACACCTATATCAAAAATAATAGGAGGGGTGGTCTTTGGTACCCACATCTTATTGGGTCCATGGGGGTTAGTACCTTCTCTAACCCAAACAAACTTCTTTGCTAAATTGGAAACATGTATTCTATCAAAACAGAATTTAGCAAGATGGCCTTTTCGGCCACAATGTGTACATGTGTACACATGAGCATACATGTGTTGATGGTGTCCGTGTGGAGCATGTGTATGCCGTGGAGGGTGTGCATGCATAAAAGTTGGAACTTGTTTCTTACGAACCAAGGTTTCCAAGCGAGTGTGATTCATGGCACATTGGCTCATAGTGGAGCCCAAACAATCTACTCTCTTCTTCAACATACAAATATCATCATTGATCTTAGAAGAAGAAGTGTGGCATGCAATAGGTGGAGTGTGTGATACTACCCTAGCATGGCAAACATGAGCATCAATCTTATTTTGCAAAACAACATTTTTCTTTAAACACACATTTAAATCATTTGAAATGGAAATGATTTTATTTTTCAAATCAACATTCTCCTTTAAAACAAAATCAATTTTAGAAGACAAGTTTTCATTTTTCTTCAAAATAACATGGCAATCATTTTTAGTTTTAAAAATTCATTTTTTAGTGCAAGTTCCAATTGAGATCTTAATGCATCTCTTTCATTATAGACCTCAACTTTCTCTTGCAAACACAATCAAGTTTAGAATGCAAACTCTTATTTTCTTTTTCAATTTCTAGACTTTTCTTTTTCAAAATCTTATAATTTTCTATTAACTTTCACACACAATGGATAGTTCTTCATTCAAAGCATGTGGATCAACAAAATCATTTGAAGAACTAGCACAATCATCATTATCTAAGTGGGGTTCCGAATGTACCTCAAGGGAGTCATTCCCTTGGACCATGAAGCATTGTGAATCGGATTCTCCACTAGATTCCTCTTCTTGAATTTGCACTTGAAGCTCCGAGGTGGTGGTGGTTGTTGTCAATTTGTTCCACACTGCAAAGGCGGAATCAATGTTAGAAACACACATAAGATAATCTTTAGGTAATGTGCTTCTAATGGCCTCTAGGGCTTGTGCATTGGCCCCTATATGATTGCGATCACTAAGGAAGGATTCCTTGGTAATAGCAAGATAAACTTTATGACCTAGGGTTTGTAAATAAACGGTCATCTTAATCTTCCAAACATGAATGTTGGAAGGGTCATACATAGGTGGGGTCATGAAGGCCATGGTAAACTATATGTGTGCAAAACAAGCAAATGCAAACAAGATTAGCAAGCAAAGGATCTCACTCCTAGGATGTTAAGCCTAAGTATCAGGAGCACTAGCTCTGATACCAATTGAAAAACACCTAGAGGGGGGGTGAATAGGTGTTAGTGCTAATCTAAAACTTAATGCAAACTAAGTGTGCTAAATGCGGAAGCTAATGCAAATTATGCACAAACTAATACAATACAACAAGTGTAGCCGAATTCCCCTTGCGAGGCTCTGGACTAACTCCCCTTGATTCCCCTTGAAATGGGTTGAGGCGCTATGTGAAGCTCTTGTTGGATGAGTATAAGTTGGACACACACACAAGCAATCCAAGCAATGTGCACACACAATCAAGCCAAGCAATCAAGGATATAGCAATATGGATTATGCAAGGCACAACACAAGCAAATAGATATGATATGACAAGATGAATTATGCTCAACACAAGCAAATATGATATGAATGAAGTATGATGCTTTGCACAAATGTAAAGAGAATAGAGTTGAGAGAAATTGGATCAAACGCTAGCACAAAGATTTGTTTCGAGGTTCGAGTACCCAACTCTACATCCCCGCCTACACCACCGTGTAGGATTTCCAATCCACTATAGGAGTACCAAACTCCTCTCTCAACCTTTACAAAGCCACCGAGGCTATACAACCACAATCCACCTCTACCGAAGAGGGATAAGGCCCGTAGCCAATACAACAACCACAACCAACACCTCTACCGAAGAGGGTTTACAACCAAACTCAATCACCTCACACTTGAGGGATACAAACCAATCACCCGATCACCTCTACCGAAGAGGGATACAACAAGAATAAGGGTGTACAACTTAGAGGTTACAACAACAACCTCAAAACTCTCTCTTTCTTATTCTCTTTTCTTTTCCACAAAAACAAGATCCTAATAGATTAAGATAGTATGATAGCTCAATTGTGGAAAACTAGGTGTTTGGAAAACAAGCAACAAAGAAAAATACTTGGGAAAATTCTTTTAAAAGATATAAAATGAAAACCAAGACAAATCTCCAAAATATTCTTTTCTTTGATTTTTTCAAAAACCTAAAACAATAAAGATTGAAAGATTAAAGCCCCAAACACTTTTGAAAAACTCTTTTAAACACTTTAGAAAACCAGAATTTTTTCTCTTCAAAAACTTGGCCAAAATCCCCAAAGAGATGGGGTTTATATAGGCCCATCAGAAAACTAGCCGTTAGGCTGAGCTGGCAGCCTGACAGGCTGCCGGTCGACCGGTCCGGTCGACCGCCAACGGTCAGAAATATGACCGTTGGGCAACAGCGGTCGACCGGCCCGGTCGACCGAAACAAACCGAGAGCAGAACTCTTCTGCAGTGGTCGACCGCCCGGTCGACCCAAACAAACAGAGAGCAGAGCTCTCAGACCTGGTCGACCGGCTCGGTCGACCGTCCCAGTGACTCCAAACTTGCACAGATCTGTGCACGTCCGGTCGACCGGCCCGGTCGACCGGACATCAGCCAAGTCGACTAATAACCTGGATTAGTCGACTGGTTGAGTCCTGGACCAGAAAACTGAGTTTGAAAACTTGGGAAAAATATTTTATAAAAGTCTTTTAATACTTCTAAAAATCACAAAAATATTTTTATCATTTTATATCAAAACTCAAACAAGTGATAAAAGTTTCAAGACATATAATAATCATATCAATTCATTTTTGAGTCTTGCAAAATTTTATCAAAAACAAAACTTGTATTTTTATCAAACTTGATTTTTCAACACATGAATAGGGACATCAAAATAAGCTCGTATAGGAAGTTAAAACCATGTATGTATATCTAGAACATATCTAATATACATAAAAACTATTTAAGCTTGTTTTGATCTACTATTCATGAAAACTAAAATCCAAATCATGAAACGTGTGTGTTGTGTGCACTTGAGCATATCAACTATACTAAGCTTTACAAATGGATCTAAAAACACACTATCTAAACTATGGATACCTAAGTCCTCTTGACGATCTTCATCTTCAAGTAGACTTGCTCCAAAACTCCATCCATGGCTAGGCAATGTGTGATCTTGAAGCTTTGGCCCTGGAATCATCATGAATAGCTTCTAAACTCCTTGTTGAAGCTAATCACCAACTAATATCTTGGTTAAAGATCTGAAACTTAAACAATACAAGATTATTAGTAAACATAACTACATGAGTTAATCATCATCAAAACTAGAGTGGAAGGCCTTGGGCCAACACGGAGGTCCCGTGTTATCTGTGTCAACTTTTGAACGCGGGTCTCACATTCTGAAAGAAAAACGCGGACCTCGCGTGCTGGCACAAGCCTCAATTGAACACAAGTCTCACATTTGTGTTTGGCACAACAACATGTTGGACGCGGGTCTCGCGTCTTGGCAGCGAAACGGACCTTGCGCCTTGGCGCTGAGACGCGTGTCTGTTGGTTGCGGGTTTCAGCCTCTTCTTGAGGAACACGTGTTGGGCCTCGCATTCTGGCACAGAAACGTGGGTCTGATGAGACTCGCGTTTGGTTCTAGTGGCACAGATTGCAGCTGCAGCATCTTCTAGTTTAGGAGTATAATTGTCCCCTAAAATCTCTCCACAATGGAGATTAATAGCCTCATTACGTGGGTGTTAATTGACCCAGTAATGACTGGCAGTTATAACAGAAATGTGTCCTCGTGGGTCTGCTCTGTTGAAACGCGGAGCTCACAGGCTCGCGTTTGAGTTAAGGCGCGTAATTGGCTGAGATCCGCATTTGAGTTAGAACGCAGAGCTGGCTGCGGTCAGCGTTGCAGTTGGAACACGGAGCTGACCGATGTTCAAGTTTGCAGTTGGAACGCAGAGCTGGCTGAGATTCGCGTTTGCAGTTGGACGTGAGGTCCGCGCTTTGTATTGAAACGTGACCTTCGCGTGGAATGAGGTCCGCGTCCAAGAACTTGTCTTCAGTAATTTTTAGATAGCCTGCAAATTTGAATAGAAATAAAAATCCTGTAAGAACTCTGGTATTTGACCTGACAAATTGTTTTGCGAAAGATCGAGCTTTCGAATGCCTTTTAATGCACTCAAAGATGAAGGAATACTTCCATGAAAGAGGTTTCCGTCAAATATAGTCGTTTGAGCTCTTCACATCCACCGAGACTGCTAGGAATTTCTCCAAACAATTTATTCATACTAACATCAAGGATTCCCAAGTTTCTCAAACTCCCTACTTCTGATGGTAGCGGCCGTGTCAATGAATTGAGTGCCAAGAGTAGACCACTAGAGAGAGTGGATGTGGAGAGAATTTCTTTGGGGATGCCACCAGTAAGTTTATTTGATTGAAATTTAAGCAAATTTAAATTTTGACAGTTTCCAATTGTTGCCGACATGGTTCCACTTAATTCATTATAATCTAGGACAAGGTGAATAAGTTGAGTAAGATTGCCGAGGGTGGATAGGATCTCTCCAGATAGCTTGTTGTGGTACAAATCCAATATAGACAAGTTTTGAAGCTTCCCAATGGAAGCAAAAATAGGGCCTCTGAGCAAGTTTGGACCGAAGGCTAGGGTTGTCAAGCTTACAAGGTTTCTGATAAATGGTGAGATGTTTCCAGAGATTCTATTGTTTTTCATAGTTAGTATTTGAAGCTAGGTGAGTATGCCACCAAGGTTATTGGAGTGTAGATACAAAACCGTAAGTTGGTACAATTGAGCAAATTATCAAGAAAGCTCCATCCTTTGGTATCCTTAGCTTCTAACAGATTGCCAGCGAAACCTATGCATTTTAAGTTTTTTAAGCTTCCAAAGTTGGGAGGGATTGTACCACTAAACCTGTTTTTGGAAAATTCGATGCATTCAAGACGAGATGCACTGGATAATGTCATCGGGATATGGCCATGGAGTTGGTTTTGTAAAGGTCAATTTCTTCAATAAAAGGAAGAAACTGGCCTAAATTTGGTGAAGCGAACCTGACAGATTGTTTAATGCCAGAGAGAGACCATAAAGAGAAGATAGATTCCAGAGCGAAGATGGGATGAGATTCTATAGCAAAGATGGGATGGCTCCGGTGAGCTTGTTGTTGAGAAGACTCAGTCCTATCAATTTGGAAAGCTTGCTGATCGAAGGGGGACACACAATGGTTAAACTGAAAAGAAAGAGCAAAGAGAGAGAGGAGGCAGTGATGGAGCCAAGTGTTGGAAAGAGAGAATACTGCTAAGGAAGTTGACATGAATTGCCGAGAGGTCGTCGAGGTGATCGCCAAGGAAGTCGACGACAAAGACGAAGGGAAACAGCAGCAGCAGAACAGGCTCAGCGGTCGACCGGCCCGGTCGACCGCACGTGCACAGCGTGCACAGGGTCAGAGAGCGGTCGACCGCCCGGTCGACCGAAAAGCCTGACTGTAAGTACCCAACTCTCTGTTGGGCACCCGGTCGACCGGCCGGTCGATCGGTGAAAGGGTCAGTCGACGCCCGGTCGACCGACAAGCGGGTGCGGGCTGCGTTTCTGTTTTGGAAACCTGTTGGTATAAATACGGGTTTTGCCTAGGGTTTTTTGAGGATGCTGGAAATTCTGGAGCTCTCTTGAGAGAAGAGTAGCTGCTAGAATTGTCATCTTCTTCCAAAGCAATTAAATCTTTCTCTGATTGCCCCGAGGACGTAGGCGTTGAGGCCGAACCTCGTTAATATTGTTGTTTGCGTTTTGTGCTTTCTTCTGGTGATTATTTTATGCTTTCTTCTGTTGGGTGTTCTTTGTGCTTGGAGATTTGTGAGATCCTCAGTTGGTTGTTGTCACCGAGTCACAACAAGTGGTATCAGAGCTTCCAGGTTTGGGTTGGGATTTTTCTGAAAATTCGAAGGGCTCGAGATCTGATTCGGTGGAGATCGTGTGTCGATCTCAGATCAGAGGTATTGGTGTTCGTGGGATCGTGTGTCGATCTCAGGAGGACGCAAGGAGGGCTCGTGGAATCTGTGATGGAGTAGATCTGAAGAGAAACTCGATCTAGGGTTTCAAGGGAAAGGTAAAAATCTAATTTTATCTGAATAGAGATCTATTTCCAGTTGATTGTTCTTCCGCATAGATAGAGGATCAATAAATCTCAATGGCAGAAGAAATTGCTTCGGTTAAGACCATGCATTCTCATCCAAGGATCGACGTGGTGAAGTTCAATGGTACAAATAACTTCGGGATGTGGAGATGTGAGGTTATGGATGCACTGAATGCATCGAACCTTGAGGATACTCTCCTATTGGAGAAGAAAAGGAGCACGACCACTGATGAAGAGTGGGCAAAGATGAACAGATCGGCATGTGGATTGATACGTTCATGTTTGTCGCAAGACATAAAATACCTTGCGCAACATGAGACGTAGGCGAAGAAACTGTGGGAAACCCTTACAAAGAAATACTGACTAAGAGTGTTGAGTCCAGGTTGCAGCTTAAGAGTAGGCTGTACAGTTTTCAAATGAAGAAGGGGAGCACAGTCAATGAGCACATCAACTGATATACAAAGCTTCTTACAGACTTGGTAAACGTGGATGTCACGATAGAAGAGGAAGATAAGACGATCATCTTTCTGAATTCACTCCCAGTGGAGGAGTATGAGACATTCACTCTGACCTTCATCAATGGAAGGCAGACCTTGGATTATGATGAAGTGTCGTCTGCACTGACTAGCTATGAGACGAGGAAGAAGGAGAGACATCCTTCTAGGTCAAGCTCATCGGCAGAGGCACTGGAAGTAAGAGGCAGGGGTTCATCGCGAAAGGGCAAGGAGGTTAGAGGAAGATCAAAGTCCAGGCCGGGCTTCAGGGATCTCAAGAGAAATCAGTGCGCTTTCTGCAGAGAGATTGGGCACTGGAAGGTGGACTGTCCGAAGTTCAAGGGAAAGAAGAAATAATCAAAGTCCGAGGCAAATCTCGCAAAAGTGGTAAACACTGCAAGCAGTAAATCACAGGCAGATGGATCGGATTCGGATTCTTCGGTGTTCTCTTTTTCAGTTACTACGCCCATCATAGGCTACTCGGGTGAAAACGAGTGGATTTTGGATACAGGTGCAACATATCATGTATGCCCAAATCAAGACTGGTTTTCCAGTTTTGAGAAGCTGGAGGGGTGTTCGGTCGTCATGGGCGATGATCATCCGTGCATCATGGAGGGTGTTGGCACTATTCCAATCAGAATGTTCGATGGGGTGGAGAGGGAGCTGAAAGAAGTGAGGTATGTACCTCAGTTGAAGAGGAACTTGATTTCTGTAGGAGCTTTGGAATCATTGGGCCTTGGAATGTCTATTAAGGAGTGAGTCCTTAGAATGACAAAGGGTTCGATGGTGGTGTTGAAGGCCGATCGCCGAAACAACTTGTACTACTTGAAGGGTAGTACGGTGACAGGGCAGGTGGCAACTTCTACCAGTCAAAAGGAAGATTCAACCCGGCTGTGGCACATGAGGCTGGGACATGCAGGGGAGAAATCATTGCAAGCTCTTGCGAGGCAAGGGTTGCTGAAGGGTGCTGAGACCTGCAAGATGGATTTCTGTGAGCATTGCATCATCGGCAAGAAGACCAAGGTGAAGCTTGGCACAGCTTCACACTGCACAGAGGGTATTCTTGACTATGTTCACACGGATGTATGTGGACCTACCAAGACTGCATCGATTGAAGGTAACCACTATTTTGTGTCGTTCATTGATGACTTTTCTAGGCGCTGTTGGGTGTATACTATGCGACACAAAGATGAAGTCCTATAACTGTTTGTGAAGTGGAAGGCTAATCTGGAGAGAAGCACGGGAAGGAAGGTCAAGGTCCTCCGTTCTGACAATGGAGGAGAGTACAAATCGGATCCTTTCCTACAGTTATGCCTTGATGAGGGCATAGAGAGACACTTCACGGTACGAGAGACTCCGCAACAAAATGGGGTGGCTGAGAGGATGAACCGGACTTTGCTAGAGAAGGTCCGGTGTATGTTATCCAATGCAGGACTGTCAAAGAAGTTTTGGGCTGAAGCTTTGGCGTATGCATGCCATCTCGTCAATAGGTTGCCGTCATCTGCAATAGGGGGGAAGACACCTCTTGAAGCTTGGTCTGGAAAAGCTGTTGGGGACTATGATTTGCTACGGGTCTTCGGATGTCCAGCCTGTAGGTTCACCTAGAGGGGGGTGAATAGGTGATGGCTAATCTAATGGTCACTTAATGATGAATGATGCAAATAATGTGGAAGCTAAAAACAATTATGACCTAATTAAATCTTTTACACTAAACACCACGTATAACCAAAGAGTGTTGCCGAATTCCCCGTGAAGGGCTCTGGACAAACTCCTCTAGATTCCCCTTGAATGGGTTGAGGTGCCGCGTTGGCTCTCTTGGTTGAATACAAGTGTTAGCAACAATCCCACGCAAGTATATATATCAATTATGCACACAACATATATCAAGCATGTAAATGTAAAGACAATATAAGCTATGCAAGATATAAAGGAGATAGAGAGAGAGAGATGGCAATCGCAAACACAAGGGTATGTTTCGAGGTTCGAGCACACTTGCTCTACATCCCCGCCTTCGACACACGAAGGATTTCCACTATGCAAGATCCCAATGGATCTCTCCTCGGTGCCGCAACACCTACAAGCCCTCGGACTCTCTAGTCCCGTACACACCGCAAGCCCACCGGCTCGCCGAGGCCGCACCTCAAACAACCGAGTCCGCACCCGAACTCAAAACAACGACGAGCACACTTGCCCGTCTCCTCAAAGAACAAAGAAAAGATCTTTGGTGATCACAACACTTTGATCACCTAAAGCACTCTCACTACAACACACCTATAGGATGGATAATCAATGGATGCTCAAGTATGGTGTGAGAAAAACAAGGATGTGAAAGGTGGAGGAAAACTCAAAGACTTTCTTTTAACACTCTTGATAAAACTTCCCTTTAGATAGGAAATATTTACTCTCTATTTTGTGAAGAAAACCCTTTTAAAAGTCTGGGAAAAACTTGCTCTTAGAGACTCCAAAATCTTCTAGCAAAACAATGATAAGACCCCCAATTTATAGGCTGCCAGAAAAACTAGCCGTTGGGATCTGTCAGAACTGCCGGTCGACCGGCCCGATCGACCGCCAACGGTCAAAAATCCGACCGTTGGAGCTACCGGTCGACCGACCCGGTCGACCCAGAAAAACCAGAGAGCAATCTCTGAATTCCGGTCGACCGCCCCGATTGCCCGGCACACTACCAGATCAAACGTGCACATCCGTGCACGTCGGTCGACCGACCCGGTCGACCGACTTCAGGGTTAGTCGACTTATAAGCTAGTATAAGTCGACTAGCTGAAGCCTGAAACAATTTTTCTGGGATTTAAAAACTTAGTCTTTTGGTTGAAATAAAATCCCATAAATATAGTAAAATTCTACAAAAATAGTTTTACCAATATACTTTGATATACAAACATGCTTGCACAAAATCAAGACATGTTATAAAAGATTGGACTATTTTTGTAACTTGGAAATATTTGGCTCATGATAAAAAACTGTATTTTTCTAAAACAATATTTTCCAAAACATATATCTCCAAATCTTCATCAAATACAAAAACAAGATATACTTTTAAGGCATAGTGTGTATGGATATGATCCACTACACAATCATAATGAAATATCTATGTTTTTGACATAAAGCTCTAAACTTGGTTTTGGTTGAAATATAAGTATATGGGAAACACCAAAAATCACTTGAAATACTATTTTGGTTTTTTGGTTAAAATCTTTTATGAAAACAAACTAAATCAAGAGTGTGTGTGCATGGTATACTTGAGCAATCCACCAACTATCTATCCTTTACATTTTTAACTAAAACAAAAACAAAATCTTATACCTAGACACAAGTCTTCATCTTCTTGAAGTCTTCACTTGAAGGCTTCTCATCTTCTTGACTTGGTCCAAGCTTGATCCAAAAGCTCCTTGGATCACACCGTGCTAGCTCCAAATCTTAACATTTTATCCTTTGTTGAGCTATGCACCTACTAAGATCTTGATAATGAATCTGTCACTAATTAAACACAAGATCATTAGTAAACATAACTTCATGAGTTGATCATCATCAAAACTAGGGTGATAGGCCTTTGGGCCAACAATCTCCCCCTTTTTTGATGATGACAAAACTCATGGAGTTATATATGCATGGATTAAAGTAAAGCTTCAAGGAAGCTCCCCCTTAACTCATGCATAACAATAAATAATAAGATATGACAATAAAGCTCATCAATATGTATGCAAGTATGGAGATAAACCATGCAACAAGCATAAATCAAAATCTTTTTCTCCTATTTACAATACAAAAAATATATGCATAAATAACACGGAAGACAAATACTTCTCCCCCTTAAGTAAGGAAAACATGCATATAAACTCAAATACTTCTCCCCCTGTTTGTCAATCATCAACAAAGGGTTCAAAGTAAAATCAAATCAAACAAATTTTTCTTCCCCTTTTTTTGTCAAAAACAAAAAGATCAAGAAGGGGTTAAACAAATCAATCAATAAAGATTTATATGCGATATACATTCATGAAGAGGAAGACGCTAAGTTAGCTTCCCTACACATATGCATTACATGAAGAAGGGATGACAAGCCCTAACTCACATAACACATATTATGTAATGCATAAGAGGAGATGTGAAGCTCCCCCTACACACGTATATCATATAAAAAAGAGTTGTCAAGCTCCTCAATTTATAATATACTCAACATGAATCTATATGTAGGAGAGATGTTAAGCTCTCCTTGCATATAGGAAATACAAATCAAAAATTTGAATTTTCCTTTAAAATTTTGAACTTTCTTAATAAAACACATTTTGAGATATCAAATCAACATTTTTTTTTTTATATCAATTTTGAAAACATATTGCATAAGCTTTAAGAATACTTGAAGGTTAAATTAAGCTTAGCAAATAGATCACATGTATGAAAAGATAATACCAATGGTAATTGATATAATTTAAATTTGAAAGCATTCATACATACAATCAAAATATGAGTATATAAAAAAATCATATTGATACCAATTGAAAATATCCAATGATACCAATTGAAGAGTAAGCTTATCATATACTCTACCAAATGAAGAATTTGCACTAAAAAAATGTTTTAAAACTAGTAAGGAATCCTTCAAGTAAGGAATAAAGCAAAAATGTTTTTCATGAAACACAAGTAAATCACATGGCACTAAAAACACTCTAATATCCATGAAGTCCATAAAATTTTCAAAAGAGGTGAGTGTACTAGTGTTATGTGGAACATGGTATCATGAAAATGTCAATAAAGCTCAATATTTCTTTAAATAAGAAAACATGAAAATCATCACAAATTTTTTTAAAAAATATATATATTTTAAGATATATGTATGTTTTGACAATACAATAAGTATACATACATATCTCTTAAACACAATTGAGTCCATATAAATAGATTGGCATTAAAGGCAAATGACTCAAGAGGTATACATGTATATCTTAAAGTTTGGAAAATACACATATACATGAAATGAAAACACATGTTCATAAATCAAATCCAAAAAGTGGGAATACAACTTTAAAAATGTATATATCATCAAAACCAAGCAATACAAGCACATTTCATGGGTTCAAATAAGTATTCAAGCACAAATATAAATAGATTTATTTGTGGCCCACGATATGTACAAGTATAAATCCTAGTGTTGACAAAAATTAACATATAAACTAATATTCAAATCATGAAGCATCAAATTTTGAGAAAAATAGAATCATGTGTCAATCTCAAAAAAATTATTTGAAGAATAAATAACTAGTATAAATTGTTTTTGGAAAACTAGTTAAAGATCCTTCAAATATATCAAATCTTATGTTTTTCATAAACATAACTAGATACATAAAAATTTAAGCACTCATGGTCTATAAGGCTCAAAAATGATTTTGACAAAAGTGTGAGTGTTAAACGATCATGTAACTAGTATTTTTATGAAAATAGTCATTGAAGTTCAAAAAGATCAAAAGTCACATTTTAACAAAAACACGAAAAATCAAAACACTAATCTTCATGGTATATGTATGATTAATCCAATCCTAACAATACACATACCTATCCCAAATCTAAAAGAGTCTATTAATGATGTTTGCATGAAGGCAAGAGACTCACGGGTATACATGTATATTTATTATATTTGAATTAATAATACATATACATGAAGTAAAGCATAAAAAATTGGCAAAGCATGTATAAATGAGAGAATCATCAAAACTAGCCTATACATGTGCATATAGTGGGTACAAATGAGCATGAAGTGCAAAAGTAAATAAAACAAATGTACCTCACTATTTGTACATGTATAAAACAAGTTTTGATAAAAACTACACCTAAGCATGGTATTACCACATGAAGCACATACAAATATGAACATGCTATGAATATTAGGAATGAACAAGCATGAACATAAAAGTAAGAGTTTAGAGATTGTTACCCTCCTAACATGGTGGTTGTCCCACCAAAACTCCTTCATAGCGATGCGTCTAAGATGTGCCCATAAAGTCCATTGCATCCACTACCAAGGCACCAATTCTCTCACGTTTTGTGAGAGCCCTCACCTACATCATAAGCAAAAGGTGGGGGTTTTGGTACCCATATTTTCTTGGGTCCTTTGGGGTTAGACTTGTAAGGAACCCAAAATCTTTTATAATTAGCAAAATTTAGAGAATTAATATTATCATAACAAAACTTTGCTAAATGGCCTTTGCGGCCACAATGTGTACATACGTACACCTTAGTATGCTTATGTGTAGGAGTGTGATCATGTTGTGCAACATAAGCAAATGCATGGTTATGATCTGCATGAATGAGTGGAGTTTGTTTCTTTGAAAACATTGACTCCAACCTAGAATGATTGAAAGCACAAGAGTTCAAAGTTGAACTCAAACCATCCATTTTATTTTTCAAAACTTTTATCTCATTAGTGGTGGCATGTAAAGCATGATGAGATAAAGAATCATTTTTCTTTTTCTTTTGTGAAACAAAATCCTTTTCTTTTTCAACAAATTTTCTTTTCAAAGTAATATTTTCTTGAAAAATAACTTCTTTTTGTTTTTTCACCAAATCAATTTTATTTTTCAAAGTATTGTTTCCTTCACACAAATCATTAAATTTTGAAAATAAGGAAACATTCTCATTTTTCAAATCTTCCTTTTCTTTTCTAAACATGCAATTTTAGTTTTAAAAGAATCGTTCTCTTTTAGCATGCAATCAAAATTCTTTTTCAAATTGTTATTTTCTAATTCTAAGCATGCAATGTTACTTCTAAATGAGTCATGTTCTTTATGCATGCAAGCAATGTTCTTTTTCAAATTTTTATTTTCTTTCTTAAGCATGTCATATTTTTCAAGAATTGTTTGACAAAATGAAGTGAGCTCATCATATGACATGTCCTCACCATCGGATTCGGTAGTTACCTCAAGGGGGTTATCCCTTGGACCATGTAGCACACGTTGGAGGTGTTGCTTCCAACATCCGAGTCACTCCCCGCATAGTATAGATCTTTTTCGCCGAGGGAGGTGAGGGTATTCCAAACTACAAAAGCCGAATCAAAGTTAGAAACCCTAGATAAATAATCATCATTTAGGGTTGACTTGATAGCATGAAGGGCTTTTGCATTAGCCTCAAAATTCTTACCATTTAAACAATATGCATTATTAGTAGTGGCAAGATATACATGGAAACCTAAGGCTTTGAGGTACAAGGACATCTTCACCTTCCATATATGGATGTTAACAATGTCAAACATGGGTGGTGATATGAAGTCCATGGTGTGTGTACAAAAATATGTGATTAGCCTAAAAATAAGGATCTTTTACTCTAGGTTGTTAGACCCAAATCAGAGTACCAAGCTCTGATACCAATTGTAGGTTCACCTAGAGGGGGGGTGAATAGGTGATGGCTAATCTAATAGTCACTTAATGATGAATGATGCAAATAATGTGGAAGCTAAAAACAATTATGACCTAATTAAATCTTTTACACTAAACACCACGTATAACCAAAGAGTGTTGCCGAATCCCCGTGAAGGGCTCTGGACAAACTCCTCTAGATTCCCCTTGAATGGGTTGAGGTGCCGCGTTGGCTCTCTTGGTTGAATACAAGTGTTAGCAACAATCCCACGCAAGTATATATATCAATTATGCACACAACATATATCAAGCATGTAAATGTAAAGACAATATAAGCTATGCAAGATATAAAGAAGATAGAGAGAGAGAGAGATGGCAATCGCAAACACAAGGGTATGTTTCGAGGTTCGAGCACACTTGCTCTACATCCCCGCCTTCGACACACGAAGGATTTCCACTATGCAAGATCCCAATGGATCTCTCCTCGGTGCCGCAACACCTACAAGCCCTCGGACTCTCTAGTCCCGTACACACCGCAAGCCCACCGGCTCGCCGAGGCCGCACCTCAAACAACCGAGTCCGCACCCGAACTCAAAACAACGACGAGCACACTTGCCCGTCTCCTCAAAGAACAAAGAAAAGATCTTTGGTGATCACAACACTTTGATCACCTAAAGCACTCTCACTACAACACACCTATAGGATGAATAATCAATGGATGCTCAAGTATGGTGTGAGAAAAATAAGGATGTGAAAGGTGGAGGAAAACTCAAAGACTTTCTTTTAACACTCTTGATAAAACTTCCCTTTAGATAGGAAATATTTACTCTCTATTTTGTGGAGAAAACCCTTTTAAAAGTCTGGGAAAAACTTGCTCTAAGAGACTCCAAAATCTTCTAGCAAAACAATGACAAGACCCTCAATTTATAGGCTGCCAGAAAACTAGCCGTTGGGATCTGTCAGAACTGCCGGTCGACCGGCAACGGTCAAAAATCCGACCATTGGAGCTACCGGTCGACCGACCCGGTCGACCCAGAAAAAACAGAGAGCAATCTCTAAATTCCGGTCTACCGCCCCGGTCGCCCGGCACACTGCCAAATCAAACGTGCACGTCCGTGCACGTCGGTCGACCGACCCGGTCGACCGACTTCAGGGTTAGTCGACTTATAAGCTAGTATAAGTTGATTAGCTGAAGCCTGAAACAATTTTTCTGGGATTTAAAAACTTAGTCTTTTGGTTGAAATAAAATCCCATAAATATAGTAAAATTCTACAAAAATAGTTTTACCAATATACTTTGATATACAAACATGCTTGCACAAAATCAAGACATGTTATAAAAGATTGGACTATTTTTGTAACTTGGAAATATTTGGCTCATGATAAAAAACTGTATTTTTCTAAAACAATATTTTCCAAAACATATATCTCCAAATCTTCATCAAATACAAAAACAAGATATACTTTTAAGGCATAGTGTGTATGGATATGATCCACTACACAATCATAATGAAATATCTATGTTTTTGACATAAAGCTCTAAACTTGGTTTTGGTTGAAATATAAGTATATGAGAAACACAAAAAATCACTTGAAATACTATTTTGATTTTTTGGTTAAAATCTTTTATGAAAACAAACTAAATCAAGAGAGTGTGTGCATGGTATACTTGAGCAATCCACCAACTATCTATCCTTTACATTTTTAACTAAAACAAAAACAAAATCTATACCTAGACACAAGTCTTCATCTTCTTGAAGTCTTCACTTGAAGGCTTCTCATCTTCTTGACTTGGTCCAAGCTTGATCCAAAAGCTCCTTGGATCACACCGTGCTAGCTCCAAATCTTGACATTTTATCCTTTGTTGAGCTATGCACCTACTAAGATCTTGATAATGAATCTGTCACTAATTAAACACAAGATCATTAGTAAACATAACTTCATGAGTTGATCATCATCAAAACTAGGGTGATAGGCCTTTGGGCCAACACAGCCTACTACCATGTCAAAGAAGACAAGTTGGACCCAAGGGCAAAGAAAGGGGTGTTCGTTGGCTTCAAGCGAGGAACCAAGGGGTTCAAGATTTGGGACTAAACTGACAACAAGTTCTTACTCAGCAGGGATGTCACGTTCGATGAGGCTTCTTTGATGAAGCCTACGGTCTCTCAGCAGGTGGAGACCAGCAAGACCAAGGAGCTATTGCAGCAGGTGGAGATTGATGCAGATCCACCATCTCTAGAAGATTCAGTATCAGTTCGGATTATTCCTGAGGTGACACAGGGAAGTGATCGAGCAGTTGAAGAAGATGCTGAAGATGTTGAAGAGGGTCAAGAGCAGGTCATGGATACTGTTCCAGATCCTACTGCAGTTGAAAGACCACGAAGGAACACTAGGAGACCAGGTTGGCTCACCACTGATATGGTCGTCGCGTATGCATTTCCAGTCGTCGAGGAGGCTATTCCATCTACCTTCAGAGAAGCTGAGATCAGTTCAGAAGTAAGGATGTGGAAAGCGGCCATGAAGGAAGAGATGCAATCTCTCTACAAGAACGACACATGGGAACTTACCAAGTTGCCCAAGGGGAAGAAGGCCATAGGGTGCAAGTGGGTATATGCTAAGAAGTAAGGATCTCTTCAAGAAGCAGTGCGCTACAAGGCAAGGTTGGTGGCTAAAGGCTACGCTCAGAGGGAAGGAATTGACTATAACGAGGTATTCTCCCCTGTAGTTAAACACTCGTCAATTCGTATTCTATTGGCCTTGGTTGCGCAGAATGAGTTGACCTTGACCAACTTGATGTAAAGACCGCCTTTCTCCACGGCGATCTAGAGGAGGAGATCTATATGACACAGCCCACAGGTTACAAGACTGCAGGGAAGGAAGAGTTAGTATGCAAGCTAAAGAAGTCGCTGTACGGATTGAAGCAGTCTCCTAGACAGTGGTACAAACGATTTGATAGCTTCATCAGGAAGAAGTACACACGTAGCCATTATGATCCATGTGTGTATTACAACAGGCTACCATCAGGTGAATATATCTATCTACTTCTTTATGTAGATGATATGTTGATTGCTTCGAGATCGAGATCTGCTATTGATGCTCTGAAGAAAAATCTATCGTCAGAGTTTGAGATGAAGGACCTGGGCGAAGCGAGGAAAGTATTGGGCATGGAGATCACTAGAGACAGGAGAGCTGGCAGGGTGAGTTTGACTCAGAAGGGTTATTTGGAGAAGGTACTGCAGAGGTTTAATATCAGCAAGGATACCAAGTCTGTTAGTACACCTATGGCTCCTCACTTCAAATTATCTGCAAAGATGTCTCCTAGGAGTGTTCAAGAGCGTGAGTATATGTCTCACGTTCCATATGCCAGTGCGGTGGGTAGCTTGATGTATGCTATGGTGTGTACGAGGCCAGATCTATCACAGGCCGTCTCCATGGTGAGTCGATATATGCATGATCCGGGACAGGGTCATTGGGAAGCTGTGAAATGGATCTTGAGATACATCAAGGGAACCATTGATGTTGGCCCAGTGTTTGAGAAGGACAACACTGGAAAGCAAGAATGCATAGGGTATGTGGATTCCGACTATGCAGGGGACCTTGACAAGCGCCGGTCGACGACGGGATATGTCTTCACATTCTCACAAGCACCGGTGAGTTGGCACTCCATACTATAGTCTACCGTCGCATTGTCGACCACAGAGGCTGAGTACATGGCTATGACAGAGGCCATGAAGGAGGTAATCTGGCTTCAGGGGTTGCTTGATGACTTGGGCGTGGAACAGGATCTGCTGAAGATTAACTGTGACAGCATGAGCGCCATCTACTTGGCGAAGAACCATGTCTATCATGCAAGGACGAAGCATATTGACGTCAGGTACCATTTCGTTCGGGAGATTCTGGAGGAAGGTGACATCGACTTGTTGAAGATTCACACTTCGGATAATCCGGCCAACATGCTTACGAAGGTGGTGGCGGGAGTGAAGTTTGCACATTGCAAAGCTTTGCTCCTATCCTTCAGGTGGTTTGAGCTTACTGAAGCTCATTCAAATGAACTACGGTTGGCTTGATCTTTTTAGGAAAAGGTACGTAGGCAGCCGTAAAGGCGCAGCCATTTAGTGATGCAACTCTTATGGAGCTATTTGGGTTCTCGAGAAGCTGTTTGGATCTTCACGTAGAGGTGAAGAGTTATGGCCGATGGATCTCCATGTAGAGGTGGAGAGGTTTCACGTAGAGGTGAAGTGTTGTGGCCAGTTCGACTTCACGTGGTGGTGAGGTGTTGTGGTCTCGATGAACAGGTGATCTTCCGGAGAGAAGATGTTGAGCTGGCATAAGGAGTGATGCGCATCCAGTTGAAGGCGATGAATGTTTGGTGGCTCTACATAGACTTGGTGGACCGTCAGTGGAGGACAGGAAGACTAGATAGAGCTGGTCAGTTGGAGAGTCAGTGTTGGCTCGTGAGGAAGTCTTCGTGAGGTCGTGAAGTTGTAGAGTAGAAGCCACAGTTTGGTGATCGGCATGTATGAAAATTCTCCTAAGGTGAAGTGCAGGGAAGGCATGTACGATGTTTTCCAGTTGATAGCTGAGCTAAAGATTCCAAGCCGAGATTGTGTGTCGATTTCGCCGAGATCGTGTGTCGATTTCGTCCGGTGCGCGCAAGCCGAGATCGTGTGTCGATTTCGCCGAGATCGTGTGTCGATTTCGCCAGGTGATAGACTGAGGTACGTTGGAGATCGGCTCAGATTTGAAAAATCTTCGTCGAGGTGGAGAATTGTTGGAAAGAGAGAATACTGCTAAGGAAGTTGACATGAATTGCCGAGAGGTCGTCGAGGTGATCACCAAGGAAGTCGACGACGAAGACGAAGGGAAACAGCAGCAGAAGAAAGCAGCAGCAGCAGAACAGGCTCAGCGGTCGACCGGCCCGGTCGACCGCACGTGCACAGCGTGCACAGGGTCAGAGAGCGGTCGACCGCCCGGTCGACCGAAAAGCCTGACTGTAAGTACCCAACTCTCTGTTGGGCACCCGGTCAACCGGCCGGTCGACTGGTGGAAGGGTCGGTCGACCGCCCGGTCGACCGACAAGCGGGTGCGGGCTGCGTTTCTGTTTTGGAAACCTGTTGGTATAAATACGGGTTTTGCCTAGGGTTTTTTGAGAATGCTGGAAATTCTGGAGCTCTCTTGAGAGAAGAGTAGCTGCTAGAATTGTAATCTTCTTCCAAAGCAATTAAATCTTTCTCTGATTGCCCCGAGGAGTAGGCGTTGAGGCTGAACCTCGTTAATATTGTTGTTTGCGTTTTGTGCTTTCTTCTGGTGATTATTTTGTGCTTTCTTCTGTTTGGTGTTCTTTGTGCTTGGAGATTTGTGAGATCCTCAATTAGTTGTTGTCACCGAGTCACAACACCAAGGGCACGTGCCCCCTGCCCCGCATTAAAAAAGCTCCAAGCCTTAGATTTGTGCCCCAGGCCTGGCCGCTGATGTCACCGTTAAAAAACATGTCGCCTACTGTCAAGTCTAGGCAGTCAGTCCAGGAGACGGAGCCAAACTGTAGCGGTCCAGGCTCCACGTCAACAGCTCGGACTAGAGGGCCCCAGCGCTGACATCGACGGATGGGGTAGGGCCCATAGTGAGGAGGGTGAGGGGAGAGAGAGGGAGCACATGTTAAGAATGGGGCTTGGTGGGCCTGTCCTGGCCATAGGCGGAGTGGTCGTTGTCGCGGGGGGCGAGGGGGAGGGCGGAGAGGGAGCTGAGGTTGACGGACTCCGGCAAGGTTGAGCTCCACTACCAGCAAGGCGACGTGCAAGGGTAGTTGGGTAAATGTGAGCTTCCTTGATTGCGAGTTCAATCACGAACTGTTCCATTGTGTATCTTCTACTTGAGTTTCTGACACGTCACATTTATTCTCAAATTGCCGCCTCCTTTTCTTGTGAAATTACGAAAGTATTTGTGTACATCCAAGGAAATTAAAATGTGACGGAAATGCCCCTGACTCGCCCATGAAAGGATCCCGAAATTGTCATTTTTGGCAATTAAAATTCAAATTTGCAATAGACCTCACTTTTCTTTAATTTATTTTTTGCAGAGGGTGACTAAGATGTTGCGTCTGTTGAGATACGTGCATGGGCTGGAATTCAGTGCGAAAGTGAGCAATGTTGACTTCCTCACACGTGTGAAGAGGGCGGAGGAGGCATGTGTGAACGGAAGCTGGAATGCGCCTCACTCGTAGCTCCTATTGCTGTCTTTGTCGGACTTCGTTGATATCCACCGGAATGTGTTTAAAGAGATTTTGAAAGAGGGATTGGAGGGCCCATGTTGGTGTACCCTGTGGTCAGAAGCAATTCAGTGTGTAATATTTATGATTTTCTTGATATAATGCACTCCATAAGATTGGAATCGAAACCCCACCCAATTTTGCTTGTTCCTTTAAGAGATGTTAACAACTAACAACACACCCGACCCATTATTTTGTGCCCCTCGTCTTTGAAATCCTGGCTATGCCATTAAGTGGAGGTTCTCAATGGTAACTAGGATGCTGCCACTAGGTTGTAATCCATTCTTAGAAAAGAAAGAGAGGTTTGTCAGTGGAGATGGAATATGTCTTGTAATACTATTGTTCTTCAAGTTTATGTGCCGAAGATCACAACAACTGCTCAGAGCTGGCGGAATATTACGTGTGAGCATGTTTTCATTTAAGCAGATCTCTTGTAATTGGAAACAACTAGACAATGATATAGGAATACCTTCTTTTAGAGAATTTTGGCTCAAATTTAGATATTGCAGACTGAAGAGGTGACCAATCTCTTATGGGATGGATCCATTAAAGGAGCAGAGAGATCCATCATCCTGAGAAATTCGACGTTGCCTATTGCAGGTGATATGGATCCAGATAATCAGAGGGAGCTAAGGACCAAGGAGATGCCCTATTGAGGGTGTTGTCATCTACCACGAGGGACACCTTGATGAAGTCGTTCCACGAGTCCAATGAGTTATTTGATAGCATGAACTTGAAGGAGAGAAGGCATGTCAATCGTTGATTACCTTATTGAAGAAGTATAGATGCTCCAACACCACTGTTCCTTCGTTCATGCATAGCCCATATAGTTGTTTCTTGATATACAGCTTGTTGGAGAGGCTTTTTGTCATATACGTCTCTAATCTTGACCACATCCTGTAGCCGTTTTTTCATCTATCACGTTGTACATTATCTCGTCTGTGAGACATAGTTGGATCGTGCTTGATGCCTTTAGATTCATCTTCTCCTAATTCTCGTTTGACATATCTGCAGGTTTTGTTGACTTACCTTGCAAGATCTTGTGAAGAACCTGTTGCACCAGCTATGCCTTCACCCTCTTTTGCCATAAGCGGAAGTTTCCTTTGCCATTGAACTTCTCGACATCGAAATTTGTCGTAGAACTTCCTATCTTCGATATATCATCCTTCGTCAACCTTTAACTCTGATACCAATTGTTGTGACGAAAATTGATATTCTACGATACCAATTGTTACTCTTAGGATCGACATTTGCGAAAATTGACAATATGATCAGTAATTGTAAAAGAAAATTATTGTATAGCAAACTAGCAATACTGAGACAAAAGAGTAATAAGAAAGAACACGAAGATTTAATATGGTTCAGCCCAAACTTGGCCTACGTCCATGGGGAGAGAACTTGAGAGAGCTTTATTAATAACTTGGTACAAAGAGATCTAACATTCTTCTTGATGACATAAGAATATTCACCTTCCCCTTGTTCTATGCCTAAATTACAAGAGTATACATTCTTTTTATGCACCTTCACCTTGCTCCTCTCTTTCTTGACATCCTTCTGATCTCTTTGGTATTCTCCACCTTTTTCTCCTTGAGATCAGCTCGATTGAGGCAATTACAATGCTTGGTTATAACCTTTATTCATAGGATTTTATAATACAACTCCTATTTAGACTATGAGATAATATAGGCCTTTGGATGGTTGAAGAATCTTGATCAATCCTTTTAGGAGTTTATCTCCTTGATTCAGAAGGACTCTAAACCCTTTAATCTTTAAAAATAAACCTTTATTGAATAGAAATTAAATCCTATTCATACTCCTCCTGAAAAAGAAACTCGCAATCGCCTGAAAAGGAAACTATTTTAACTTAATTTGCTTCTTATACTTCAAGTCATTGTCTTCTCCAACTCAATTGGATTTTCTTGAACCATCATCTCTTCTTGAAAATAAGACAAATCCTAACAACACTAGCTTTTTTATCATCTCAGTTAGGCTCCTAACTGATGGTATGTCTTGTATTATTTAAATTTAAAGGTTGCAAGCACATTTAAAATTATTTATCCACATTATTTATTTTGTCTGATTTGGATTATTTTTCTATTAATTTAGGATTAGGCTTTTCTGTGGAGAAATTAAGTAAGCTTGTAGAAGACCTTTGCCTTTCTTCTAAAGGGAATGGGACAAGGTTATATGGAATATTAATTTTTGTTCATGCAATCATATGAAATTACTTGCTTCATGATGCGATCTTGGTTTTGAGGCCATTTTGGTGTAAATCGCAGTTGCTCAGAAATCCTTGGCTAGCGACACTTGAGAAACGCGGACCTTCTGAGGCCCGCATTCTGTCGTAGAGACGCGGGTCTCGTGTCTCTGAGAAGAGGCACGGACCTCGCGCTGCTGAACGTCGCATTTGAGAGGTGAAGCCTTAGAAACGCAAGCGTTTTGAGCTTCGCGTTTTGGTTTCCAAACGCGAACTTTGCGCGTCTGATGTAACTCAGAAGAGACGCGGGCTTGAGCCTCGCATTTTGTATCTGCTGGACAGATAGTTGTTCCAGCTTCTTGCGTCTATAGTTGACGCGCGCATCGCCTTTGTCGACGCTCGGCATTCCGGTTACGCTTCATGGGTTGCTGGGAACCCCCGGTAACCTGGAGTTGAGGAAGAGGAAGGGCGTGGCCAAATTGGCCTTTAACGACGTTGGCCTCGCGGGTTTTATGGGAGACGTTATCGCGGGCCTTACGTGCGATGCGGCCAGCCATGACGCTCTTTGCACCGGCTATCTTTGGAGGTCTCTGAAGGGACTTGAGAGCGGATGTCTGAGGAGACTTTGCAGTACTGCCGCGCCCTAGGGCTCTTAGAGTCAGAAGAGAGGAACTCTTTATACTTTGCCTAGTCAAATTCCATGATAAGTGATTCGACCGTTCTCCCCATGAAGGTGATATCACCTTGCACCACAACCTGCTCATCAGCAGAGAAAGTAGTCCCCAGCGAAGTCGTCATCTCTTGTTTGGCTCGGAAAAAATTTAGAGGATCGTAATAAAATTTCCTTGAGTCAATGAAATATTACAACAATCTCAAAAATTTCGATTACAAGAGAGAGAAGATATTCAAGCTCAAATCTTCTCTTTCTTGATGTAGCGGTGAAAAGTAAATCTTGTTTTCTGTTGATCGAGTGAACATTACAATCTTCTGAGAATCTTCTCTTCGGACTATGGACGGAGTAACACAACTCCTATCCAATAAAATCTTAAAGAGACTTGAGGTAAGAACAAACTTGTGCTCAACAAGTTGTTAGAAGAGTTCAACTCTTTCTTCAGTATTCTTCAGACTGATTCCGATCCTTTTTACTCAAAACTTCTGACCCCTCTTTAGTAGCAAATTGAATTATTTATAGGGTTTCAGGGGTAAAATTGTCCCCTAAAAACCCTCCATAATGGTAGTTTAACTCCCCTCATTACGTGAACAGTAATTGACCCAGTAATGAGGGCAGTTATAACTGAGACGCAGAGCTTCCCTGTAGTCGGAACGCGGGCTTCGAGCCTCGCATTTTGGATGCTGACTCTGAACCTTACTAGATGCGGGTTTCGTACTCTGCCAGACGCGGGCTTCAGGCTTTGCGTCTTGAGATTGTAGTGATGTCGAGATGCGGGCTTCGAGCGTCGCGCCTTGGCACTGTAGTGCAGCTGGGACGCGGGCTTCGACCCTCGCGTCTTGGTACTGTACTGATGTTGAGGCGCGAGCTTCATGCCCTGCGTCTTGGCATTACATGAGTGGTTATGATTAGCCTCACGTCTGGAGTATAGACTCTGTTCTCTGATGATTTGTCTTCAGTGATTTTTAGACAGTCTACATCATACTCCTAATCATGTCCTTTAATGTGCGATTTCATCTCTCAGCGACACCATTTTGATGAGGTGTCCCTAGCATGGTGTAATAAGTGACAATGTCACACTCTTTCAGAAATTGATAAATAATTCTGGACATCTATCTGATCTGTCGTATCTGTCATAGTACTCACCACAATGATCAGATCTAACGGGTTAATCCTTCTATTTAGTTGATTTTTAACTTTAACTTTATAGATTTTAAACATGTCCAATGAGTGGGATTTCTCATGAAATAAGTATTGGTACCCATAACGAGAATAATTGTCTATAAAAGTGATGAAATATTCATGATCATTCTAAGAAGCTGTAGGGAATAGACCACAAATGTCTATATACACCAAATTTAAGACATTCTGAATTCTGTTTAATACCAAACTTTCTAATATTTCTTTAATTAATATTCGCTTAGCGCCTAGGCTATTCACATATAGAGATTCAGTATACGAAGCATGAAGTTTTAATTTATATAGCCATCAATCAGAATTCTAGTACCAACAACTTTAGATTTGAAAAGTAGACTAATCATTTCATTACCAAGATTGACAATAAAATCAGATCTGTCTAATAATGAAATAGAAATACGATTCCGCCTAAAAAGATGATACATATAAAGTCTCATCCAAATCTAAAACAAAAATTACAATTTAATTTAAACCTACAAACTCTAACAGCTTTAATTGAAACTTTATTTCAATCACCCATGTATACGTATCGCTCAGCTGAGCTGTGCCTCCTTTGGGTTTGAAAGTTTCACATTGAATTGCTTATCTAAATTATCTATCCACCATGTATGAAGTGGCTCTAAAGGCAAATTAATTTCAAAACAAACATAAATATGAGATATATCCGCTAAATCACCATTTCTGATACTTTATATAATCTTGCCTAAAGTGACTTACTTTCTTGTAGAAGAAACATGCAATAATCTTATGGTTCTTGTCCTACACTTTTGCCTCTTAGCATCAGCGACTGTAGTGGTGTTTATGGTCCTCCCTTTAGTTTCATTTTTCTTTTCTTATTTAGAAGTGTTACCCTGGAGGCTAAGTGAGTATTTTCAGTCTTTTCTTATTTTAATCTCTTTCTTTTCCAGATAAAGTAACTGATGAGCTCAATGAGACTCCACTTTTCCTTTTAAGCATTATAAATAATCTTAAAGAAAGGGTTATACTTTATAGGAAAAGAGAGTAGAATGCAGTGCACTAGAATCTCTTCAGAGAGTTCCAATTTCAGTGTCTTTAGTTTAGAAATAAGATTGGACATTTTCATAATGTACTCCCTTATGTTTCCTTTGTCATTGTAGCGCATATTTATCAGCTTGCTAAAATACATGCTGGCGTCAACTTTATCCGATTTAATAAACTGGTCGGCTACTTCAGCTGAAAAACTCTTAGCACTGACTTTATCAAGCATAAAACTCCTAATAGTTAGGAATAATGTGTTTTATGACTATTAGACACATCCTGTAAGACCTCTCCCACTTATCATAATGGACCTTTTCTTTACCGAACTTTTATTAGTGATAGTAAAGATCCATCATTCTTTAAGGTGTAGTCTAGGTCCATGAATCCAAGAACGATCTTTTACGTGATCTTACCACTCCTTAATGTTTGTACCATTCAATTTAGACTACATAAATGTACAATTTCTCATCAATTTAGCATAAATATACAAAATTCTACTGTAATAGCCATAAAAGGTAAATTTTAGAAAATGCAACTAGTTTAACCGATAGAGCTGTCGGCCAAACTTTCAGAACAAGCTGTGTCTCTATATGCCAATATTGTACTAGCCCAATATACATACCCAAAAGTCTAGGTCCTATGTAAGAGAATAACCTTCCTTTATTTTTTATGGAGTAATCAAAAGGGCTCAGAATCTGACCACAGTCAGTGGTACCCACGTTCTTCCGTGCTCGTAGGCTATATTAACCATATAATATATGTAATAACTCAGCCATAATGACAACCTTTTTTTGGGCCAATTGTCACACGCATGGGCCATACAAATCTACGCATCTGAATTCTTGTTCCGCCATCAGACTAGTTGATGAGGATAATGCAATATGGGCCTATAGTGTGACAACTTTCCTTTGGGCCGATTATCACACACCAAGGTTCTCCCACTTGCATTACCCACATCAAGTATCTGAAGCCGTACATAATTCGGTCAAACAATAGTCTTCCTTTGGGCCGGCTATTGTCTGCATGAACTATTTACGTAATTAAATAAGCTCTTTTATAAATTCTTTAACTTAAAGATGTATATATTTTTATCTGTGTGTTATCTACTGTAGTAAACATCAATATTCATCATGCAAGACAATATAAGCAATATAATATTGATGATAAAGCGGAAGCATATATGGATACATATTAGCATGATAAACGAATACTTCAATGCCTTTATGTCAATTAATTACTGTTTTATCATGTATAGTTCTTGTAATATTGTAGTGCTCATCAAGAGCTTCGAAACAGCTGCTTATATGCCCAAAACAGAGGTCAGATGAGCCCGTAACGGCTAATTGAAGTTTCTATTGATAAAACGGCTTTGCAGTGCTTATCGGATCTAAATCAGACCCGACCCGCAATGGTTAAATTATGGGTTTCCTTAATGGGTGGGGTTTTACAAACTTAATAAAACCCGATTAGCTTAATGTGAGATTGATTGAGATTAGGTCTTCTTATTTGAGTAGAATTCTATCCCAAAATACCCTTACTATCTCAATTCTAAAAGTCAAATCAATCTCAACAATCTCAATTGAAATTTAATATGAGATTAATTGGGAGTAGGTTTCCTTACTAGAATAAAATTCAATACCAAATTTTTTTAATCCTAATTAATCTCATAATCTTAATTAATTATGAAACCCAAAATAATTAACCTCTTTTTTTAAATGTCTGCCCTTGTAGCCGCCACCCATGGTGGCCGGCGGTTGTTGCCCACCTGTAAGGGGAGGCGCAGGTCGCATGCAGGCATGAGCCTGCATGCGCTGCCAGCGCACGTATGCTCTGCAGAGAGCATGCAATGCTCTCTGTAGCATGTATCCATTTTTTTTTATACTAACTTAAGGCCTGCCATGCATGTAGGACTCCCCTGCATGCATGCGTCCAGCCACAAAAGGGTTTTTTTAATTTCCAAAAAAAATATTTTCAAAATAATAACACAGATTAAAAATTTCAAAAAAAATTTCAAAAAATATATACATGACAAATTCAATAAAAAACATCCCTTTTAATCTTTTAATTCAATATATGAGACACAAAATATTTATTGAATCAAAGGGAAGTATTTATTCATGATTTTTATTAATCAAGATCAAAAAATTTACTTTATATTCCGATGATCCGATAAAGAAGAGGCTCTGATACCAATTGTTAGATCTAAATTTTATTTCATACAAGATCTACACATATACTGTAAGCCTCTTTACCATGATCAAAGGGAAGGAGTGTTTTAGGCGTATCTGATTCCATCACGAAAGGGATGCCGAAGGTTGCACGGTCTCGAGGACACCGGAGTTGAGGTAGATGATTCTTTTCTCCAGCCACGAAGTTCTCTTCTTTATTTTTAGAGGAGATGAGAGGCTTCCAAGAGAGAGATGGTCATTGTTGTGAAGAGGGAACCCTACCATGATAATATAGTATCAAGGAATCCTAGTTCAACTCATCGTGGATCTAGGCACTTGATTTATAACACGAGTTCCACACGTGTAAATGAGTCTCACATTTTAATTTAAATACACTCATGGCTAAGTGTAATTGAAACGTGTCTAGACCCAAACCATTTAAGCTTGACCAATTCTTTATTGGGTCAAACAATACAAGTTAAGTGGGCTGGTGCAAATATCCAATTGACTTGATTAGACCCAAATTAAATTAGGCTTTAAAAGCATAATAAGTCTAACATAACCATCACTGAGAAAGAGATACTGCTCAAGCATTCCTTTATCCAGTTAATCCAAGCAGTTGAGAATCCCATACAGTGCAAGATGGAGCATACAAATTCTCTGTTTACACTGTCAAAAGTCTCCTAGAGATCAACTTTTAGACATGCTCGGCTACCCATAGGTTTATTGAAATATCTAATAACTTCGTGAGCTAGCAAAGAACAATCATTAATCAATCTACCCTTTAAAAAAGCATTTTGATTAGAAGAGATGAGCTTCTCCACCACTTGTTGTAACCTGTTTGCTAGCACTTTTGAAATGAATTTGTACAAAACATTGCAGCATGAAATAGGCCTAAAATCAGTGAGGTGTGATGCATGGGAGTGTTTAGGTACCAAGGTGAGAAAAGTGTGATTCAATTCTTTAATGAGCTTTCCTGAGCTGAAAAAAGATTTAACAGCCATTGCTACCTCATTTCCCACCATGTCCCAATTTGATTGGAAGAATGCATCATTGTACCCATCTTCCTGGGGCTTTGTGAGGGTGGCACTGTAATATAGCATTTTTATTTCCTCATCAGATACAGGCCTATGCAGCCATCTACCAGCTTCAACAGTCAAGTTTCCTTCGAACTGTCAATCTAGGAAATGTAGACCAGTAATTTTCTGATTGAATAAATATATTGAAGTAGTAGTCAGATACATGAAGATCATCATAGTAATAAGCTGGGAGAGATGGTTTCTGGATTGCCTGGACTTAAGCATGGCATGGATGAACTTAGAATTTTTGTCTCCTAAATTCAATCATTGCTCTCTACTCTTCTGCTTCATCCTGCTCTCCTCTATTCCAAGCCAGTGATCTTACTCGAGTTATTTCCTTCTCCTCAGTATGTAATATTTCATCCATAAGGAAGTCATCAAGTTTTTGTTGTAATATTTCATCCTAAGTTCAACCATTAGCCCTTACTGGTTCAATATGCTTCTTTGGAGTATGTATTTGACACTCTTGACTCTAAGATTTGAGGCTGCCCTTTAACTCTTTGAGCTTACAAATCAATTGGAAAATAGGATAACTTGTATAATTTTTACTCTTAAGATTCTTGCAAGAGATCTCTAAAACCTGCACAATCCATCCAATAATTACAGAATTTGAAAGGTTTAGGACCAGAATTAGTGAAAGCTCTGACATGCAAGAGCTTGGGAGCATGATCACTAGATGCATGATTCAAATAAGAGTAATGTAACTCTGGTCAAGCACTGTTGTAGAGGACCCTATCAAGCCTTCCATTGATCCTATTTTGACCTCAGATCTTATTATACCAAGTCCATTTGCTACCTGAACTGGTAATATCTGAAAGAGAGCAATAAGATATGCAATCATTAAAATCCTTAAGCTTTTGAATGGAGAGAGGTTTACCATCAATTTTCTCATCAGTGAATCTTGCCACATTGAAATCCCCCAACACTGACCAAGGTATGTGACTATGAGTATCAGAAATGTGACACAATTCTGCCCAAAGAGATTTCCTGGATGAAGCCCAATTTTCACCATAGACAACAGTGAAAATACATTGAAGACCAGTTTGATTAGATGCCAGTAGGGTGGTTTTCTGTGAGGATTTAGCTAATTCCACACAAGTCCAAATATTCGGATTCCAAAACACCCATATTCTTCCAGTGTTTTAAAGAGGTGTGCGCGCACGCGCGCGCGTGATCAAATTCCCTCCCATCACCACAAAGTCACCTTCCTTTGGAATTATTAGGAAGAGATGTGAGTAAAAGTGGGTCTAGTTGCTGGGACTCGTGCACCAAAGTTTTCGTCTCTGGTATTCTTCAGCAAATCCATGTTCAGAATTTTTCTCTTTGGCTCATTCAAGAAGATGAGTGTTGAAATTGATTCTCAGTTGGCATTAGGCCGGGATCTGTGAATTATGTGCTAGATATTTCGAGGCACTTGCTTCACATGAACGACATTCCGGAGGACCATCACATTTTTAAGGCATGGATTTCAAGTTGGTCTATCACAGGACCCACGACTGCAACGTATTCATGGATCTGGAGTTGGTCATTACTATGGCCTGTGGCCATAAATGATGCTCAAGAATTCTAAAGCTACTAGTTTTCTAGAGAGAACTAACGCTGTGGGTAAATGTAGAAGTTGAGAGCATCTAAGACCGAGAATCAATAGGAGGAAAAATCATCTGCCCTTGGCACTACTAGAGTAGAATAGAAAGAGACCTTGACTTCATTTAACTTGATCAGTCTATCAACAAATCGGTCATCTTCTCTTTCTGGGGAATCTAATTATCCTCCCCCTTAAACGGAAAGATAAAAGGATGGAAATGAGTCATAATGAAACAAACTGCATCGAAAAAGAGTCATCTTTCAAAATTCACTGATAAGTAGAACTTGATTGGAAGCTTGTTTCTTATTATTCTCTCCATGAATGCTGATGAATAGGGCTGGGGTTTGCAGTTGAAGGGTTAGTGTAGTATACTATTTCCCCAGTGCAGATACCCATAGGTTATGATTTAGACTTAGTTGAAATCAAAATGATTAACATCATTTGAAGAGCATATAGGCATCATAGATGAATAGAAACAATTCACACAAATCAACCAGATTCAAAAGCCTGCTCTGCTTCAACTGCAAGCTTGTAGCCTGAAATTACATGTTTCATTTAAATGAATCCTGTCATGCAAGTAAAAGATGTTAATGGTCATGAAATCAGGAAATACACAATGTAATTGAGGAAAAGGAAACTAGAATAGCTTTAGATGTGTACTTTTATCAGTTACAGAACTGTTTTTTATACCATAATCTAATTGACATCAATTTTGGCTGAACCATCATCCAAATTTTGAGTGGGGTGCTTCTTTCTCCCATCCCCTCAACTTGAGTGCTAGGTCATCAAGATCATTGGGAAAGAAAACTACTGCAAATATGATTTAGTGGAAGAGTGAGTGAAACCGTACTCTTACGATTTTGTTGCATTCAATCTTTCTCAAACAAGTATGTTATTGATCTAATATAATTATAGGAAGCTCCCTTGTCATGGTAGTAGTACTAACCCTTTTATCATCTCTGTTAGGCTCCTAACTGATGGTATGTCTTGCTTTATTTAAATTTAAAGAGTGCAACCACATTTAAAATTATTTATCTGCACTGTTTATTTTTGTCTGATTTGGATTGTTTTTCTATTAATTTAGGATTAGGCTTTTCTGTGGAGAAATTAAGCAAGCTTATAGAAGACCTTTGCCTTTCTTCTAAAGGGAATGGGATAAGGTTATATGGAATATTAAGTTTTGTTTATGCAATCATATGAAATTACTGGCTTCATGATGCGATCTTGGTTTGGTGTAAATTGCAGTTGCTCAGTAATCCCTGGACTTATTCCAAGCTTTCCATGTATGAATTTTTTCTTGTTCACTATAAAAGAGCAAAGGAAGGCAAGTTTCCATGCCTTTTCAATCTCAAAAAATAGCCTCTTATATTTGTTTGGCTTCTCACTTATCCTTGTTACATTGTGTGCAGAGAAGGACTGGTTGATCATGGATTAGAGTTATACCAAATCCAAAAGCTATTGGAGGCTTCCTTAATACAGTGCCCAGGTTGTTGTGCCTGCTTATTGAATCATGTTTTATTGATAAGTGATAACCTATTGAAACATTTATCTCTTAGTAAACATACTCCTTAGATGAATTACACAGTAAGTCATGATAGGGAACAACTTCTTACTCAGCTTACTAGCATTTCAGCTGTAATATTGTTGGGACATTATTCTTCTTGATTGATTGTAACCTGACCTCAATGGCCTAATATTAAACAGCTCTAGGTGGACCTTCACCCTTGAACTCATCTACCCGGGTTCGGTTTCTTAGGAAAACATCCCTGATCTTATTCAGTTTCCTGATGACTTCCCCCATTTCCGGTCGTTCTGTTGGTTGTTCATTTGAACATAAGATGCCAATTTGAAGCACTGAAGCTATACACTCTATAGCTTTAGCACCATCCATAATTCGAGCATCATCAGTTTCTTCTCCATCTTCACATGAGAGCAACTGCACATCAATGACATCTGTGACTCGTTGAGGAAACGCCATCTCCACAAACTTCTGCAGGCTTAGGCCTTCCATGAAAATATCATCTATAGGCCTCTTTGCAGTGAACATTTCTAGTAGCAGTATCCCATAGGTATACACATCTCCTTGCGTGGAAACTCTATTTGCCATCCCGTATTCTGTTTTGGATGACATGCAGAGATGCAAAATTAAGGTATGTTAGCCTAGGTGTTTCCATACAACAATAGGAAATAAAATATTCAATTACTTTGCTCCTATGAAGTAATTTGACAATATATAATTAAATAAGGTGTAAATTTAGCATAAGGATCAACATAAATCAATTGCATAACCAAGAAAACTAAATAACTAAAAGTTAATACCTGGAGGAGCATATCCAATGGTTCCTCTCAAACCAACAGAGCTTGTGGAGTCCTGCTTCCTGGAAATTTTCTTGTGAATCTTAGCAAGCCCGAAGTCACCTAGATGGGCAGTCATGTTATCATCGAGAAGAATGTTGCTTGGCTTCAAATCACAATGAATAATTGGTGTCTCTCCAGAATGGTGGAGATAGTCCAATGCGAAACCCACATCAATGGCTATGCTCAATCTCTGTGAAAGGTTAAGTTTCTTTTGATTGGGTCGGTCATTTTCTTTCGGATGCAACCAAACATCTAAACTGCCATTAGCCATGAACTCCAAAACCAGAGCTTTGAACTCGTTACCTCTGAAATCCATACTTGAACACACCGTAAGGATCTTAACAAGATTTCGGTGCCGAATATTTCTCAAGGCTTCACACTCTGCCATAAAGCTCTTGGATGCTCCTTGCAGCTGGAGGTTCAATACTTTGACAGCAACAACCCTCATGTTATCTTTATCATGCAATATGCCTTTATAGACTCTACCAAAACTTCCACTCCCAATCAAATTATCAGTGGAGAATCCATCTGTTGCTTTCACAAGTTCGGCATAAGAGACCCTCTCTTTTTCAGTTATGGGTGCTAACTCTTGATGACCTCTTCTTGATTTTTGCAGCCAACAACGTGCTACCAGAAAACAGCATAGCACGAACAAGAGCAGAAGTGAACTAGAAATTGAAATGATCACCATCAACCAATGAGAGTTGTGCTTCTTGTATGGAGACTGAGAGGGGCAGGCTGGCAAGTGCAATTCTTGATTCCCTCCACAGAGATTATTGTTCCCAAGTACTGAAACTGCACTTCTGTTTGCAAAGACCCCTTTTCTTGGAACTGCACCCTCAAAATTATTGAAAGAGAGGTTGAGGTAGAATAGGAAATGGAAGTCCTGTAGGAACTCTGGTATTTGACCTGACAAATTGTTTTGCGAAAGATCGAGTTCTTGAATGCCTTTTAATGCACTCAAAGATGAAGGAATACTTCCATGAAAGAGGTTTCCACCAAAATAGAGTCGTTCAAGCTCTTGACATCCACCAAGACTGCTAGGAATTTCTCCAGACAATTTGTTCATGCTAACATCAAGGATTCCCAAGTTTCTCAAACTCCCTACTTCTGATGGTAGCGGCCCTGTCAATGAATTGAGTGCCAAGAGTAGACCCCTAGAGAGAGTGGATATGGAAAGAATTTCTTTGGGGATGCCACCAGTAAGTTTATTTGATTGAAAGTTAAGCAAATTTAAATTTCGACAATTTCCAAGTGATGCCTGTATGGTTCCACTGAATTCATTATAATCTAGGAAAAGATCAGTCAGTTGAGTAAAGTTGCTGAGGGTGGATGGGACCTCTCCAAATAGCTTGTTATCGTTCAAATCCAATAGATGCATGTTTTGAAGCATCCCAATGGAAGCTGGAATAGAACCTGTGAGCAAATTTGGACCCAAGTCAAGGGATGTCAAGCTTACAAGGTTTCTAATCTCGGTTGAGATGGTTCCAGAGATTCTGTTGTCTCCCATACTAAGGAGCTGAAGCTTGGTGGAAAGGTTTGTGATGGAGTGTGGCAGCACACCATCGAGGTTATTGGAGTCTAGCTGCAGCGACTGTAAGTTGGTACAATTGGTCAAGTTATCAAGGAAGCTCCATCCATTGGCTTCCTTAGCTTCCAACAGATTTCCGGCTAAATTTATCCATTCTAAATTTTGTAAGCTTCCGAGGTTGGGAGGGATTGTACCTGTAAACCTGTTGAAGTCGATTTCAACGCATGCAAGATGAGATGCATTGGTTAATGACATTGGGATATGGCCATGAATTTGGTTGTTGAAAAGATTAAATTGTTCAATCAGAGGAAGAGCCTGGCCTACATTCAGTGGAAGTGAACCTAATAGGTTGTTATCTGATAGAGTGAGACGAGAAAGTGAAGACAGATTCCAGAATGGAGATGGGATGGCTCCAGTAAGCTGATTTCCATCAAGACCGAGTTTTGTTAATTTGGAAAGTTTGCCAATTGAAGGAGGAATGCTCCCAGATAACTGGTTAGACTCAAAGGAAAGAGCAAAGAGAGAGTGGAGGTTCCCAATAGTCGGTGGGATGCTGCCACTGAGTTGGTTGTAATCCATTCTTAGAAAAGAAAGAGAGGAGAGGTTTGTCAGTGGAGGTGGAATGTGTCCTGTGAGACTGTTGTTCTTCAAGTTTATGTGTCGAAGGTCTGAGCAACTGCTCAGAGCTGGCGGAACTTCACCTGTCAGCATGTTATCATTTAAGCAGATCTCTTGTAACTGGGAACAACTAGACAGTGATGCAGGAATACCTCCTCCTATGGAATTCTGGCTCAAATTTAGATACTGCAGCCTGATGAGGTGACCAATCTCTCGCGGTATGGATCCATGAAATTGGTTATTAGAGAGATCCATCATCCTGAGAAATGTGAGGTTGCCTATTGCAGGTGATATGGATCCAGATAGTCCGAGGGAGCCAAGGACCAAGGAGACAACCCGTTGAGGGTGTCGTCTGCCACCACAAGTGATGCCTGGCCACTCGCAGAAATGGATGGAGTTGTTCCAGGAGGTCATGGAGCCATCAGATAGCATAGACTTGAAGGAGAGAAGTGCTTGCAGATCAGTCGCATTGTTGAATTTCGATGCGGAACAGCTGGCATGGTGGCAAGCAAGGAGGAGGGTTGCAGAAACTAGAAGTAGAAAGGATGGCCATATTTGTGCCATAAGAATTTTCTGAGAGGATAGCAAATGATGTGTGAGGGTGTGCGTGTGTATATCTATATATATAATCACATTCACTCCTATGATCCTATCATCTCAAAGTCCCCTCCCTTTGGAATTATAAGAAGGATATGTGGCTTAAAGTGGGTCTAGGTCATGCACCGCAGATTTCTTCTCTGTCCTGCTACAGGATTTCTTTTTCACTCAACGAAGAAAATGAGTTTTTGAATTTGGTTGGCAATTGGCACTAGGCCCCGGTGCACTAGAAATTCCAAGGTAGCCGCTTTCAAGACCAGGGATCACCCTAGGATTCGTCAGTGTGAGATCAAACGAAAACGACATCTAATCAATAACGCTCCAGAGGACCTTCACATTTTAAGTCTTCTCCCTTGGCCTTAATTGTAGACATGGACTTCATGTTGGACTAGTACTGGTTCACTCTTCCACTCAATTTCTTTTGGGATTTTTTTTCCCACTTTGATTCTTGAACTGGTTGCTTCATTCAATTTCTGATCAATCCTAGACTTCAATTTGCTTCTGCTTCGTTCTGTATCTGATGAAACTTTGATCATTCAGAATTGCGGATCAATATTCCCCAATTCTCCTGCACGAAGAGTCCAGAAAACAGAATCTCTAAAGGTCTGATACAGGGAATTGCATTCAGCAGCACAAGAAGAACACGTTCCAGAATGTTGATCATAGACTTTTGTCTTATTAGAGATTACCTTATTTTATAATTATGTATGGTTCACAACATCAACTGTGATCACCTTTCTGTTCCTGTTACAGATTCTCAAGTTAAGGAATTCTAAAAGCTCGGTAGTTTCCAAGAAAGAAAGTAATATTGGAAAATGTAAAAATTGGGAGCATGTGAGGACAGTAGAGCAGAGGCTATCAACAGGAGGAAAAGTGAGACAAATTGGAGACCATCTTGAGACAGGAAAAGGATGTAACAAGAGAACTTCCACATATTTCTCTCTTAAAAAAGAAGAATTCCACAAATTAAAGTCTTTTGCCCTTGGCTTTGCTGGAGTAGATTAGAGTAGAGTAGAAGAGACCTCGAGTAGACTTACACAAATCTTGTGACAGGAAAAGGATGTAACAAGAAGACTTCCACACATTTCTCTCTCAAAAAAAGAAGACTTACAAATCAAAGTCTTTTGCCCTTGGCTTTAATAGAGTAGATTAGAAGAAACCTCAAGTACTTAAAACTTCCTCAAAAGAGAAGACTTCCATTTACTAGAGTAGATAAGCGTAGACCTCGATTATTTAATGACTTGGGGCTCCATCTCAAAAGACTAGCCTTTTAGGTGAAGTAGCCAAAATCCTTTTAAACTCAAGACTATTCTCATGTCTAGTCGATGTGGGACTATTTGTTAGACATAAATCCCAACAAATTAACTTCTTTCAAATTCACATGGATAATAAGACTTGTATAAATCTTGAGACAGGAAAAGATGTAACAAGAAGACTTCCACACATTTCTCTCTCAAAAAGGAAGACTTACACAAATCAAATCCTTTGCCCTTGTCTTCAATAGAGTAGAGTAGAGTAGAATAGAATAGAATAGAAGCGACCTCGAGTACTTCCTTCAACTTCACATGGATAATAAGCCACTCAAGCACTTCAGATAAATGAACTAGATTCAAAGTTCTGCACAATGCAAAGGAATCATAATTGATTACAATTTCTTTTTTGCAATAACCTAATAATCATAAATTATTATGAAACATACGAAAGGTTAAGATTAATAATTATAAATTATTTATTATTATTATTAAATATATAAAAAAATATGATTTTAAATTCTAATCATTAATTGAATTCTAAATACATTGTTTACCGTCATATGTTAGTCTCAACTGAACAAAATTAATGATGTAAACAAAATTTTGATTGACAGTGTTAATTAACTGATTTAATGAACATGTTTCAAAATTAAGTCAATTAATAAGAAGGTTCTGATCAAAATTGTGTTATAATGAAAAATTCAATGTTACAAGTCATATTCAAACTATAGGCAATCAAAAGAAGTTAAACAATCAAATTAAAATCAAACACTACTTTTTTTAGTAATATGAAAATCAAACACTAGTTTCAATAGGCAATCCAAGACTCATGCATTAAGCCTTAAGTCCAACTAAACTGAGGCCAAATCTAATAATGGTGACAAGATATATCTCGTATAAAAAGTGTGAAATGTCAGAGGCTACTGATAGACCCAAAAAGAGTGTTTGGACTTTGGAATAAAAAAACTGACAGACCCAATGAACAAACTCGTTTTATTAAATTTATATAGTCCGTATAGATATACATATAGATGTAGATGAAGGTGATTGAGATTCTTTCCTATTATTAGGATTATATTTTCTTAGTGCTCAAATTATGTAAATTATAAAAGGGTTTTGCCTTTATTCTATGGGGAATAAGAGCTTTTGGATGCTTTCTTTCTACAATTTTTCCATATCCTCTACTATTTATCCTTTCACAATTTGAGAAATATTAGTAACAGATAAGAGATACGTGGAAAAGGTAAGAATACATCAGGTTTTTGAATTATTTGAATTGCCGAGAGAAGTAGTCTCACCCACTCCCTCTGTCGGAACTAAAAGAAAGACTGGCAACTAAAAATGAATAACTATTAAACCTCTTTCTGAAATTATACAAACAATTAATATTATCTTAGTTACACAAAATATGAGGCAAGTGAAAGTATTGTCTAGCGTGATATGCTTAACTTTATACATCATTTTCATATGCTTTAATCTCTACTTTATGCTTGTTTCTCTCTGTTTTATTAGTTTTTATTTTACTTTGTTTAATTTGAACATGGAATGAATAGTTCAAGCAAAAAAGAGGCTAAGATGGAGATTTCATGAAGCTAAAAAGAAAGAAAAAGAGGTCAAAGCTATCAAGGACTCTTGACTTAATCAGTATTACAAAATTAAAAGATTGCAATCCTTCCATCTTGATACTTTTGGCAAGATTCTCTCTCGTTAATTTCTGAACTCATTTCTTGTGGCTACGAAAAGCTAATTGACAGAGTTAAATTTATTTGTTGACAATTTTTTTTTTCCAAATTAACCATCATCATTGGGTAAATTGCATCCCAATCAAAACCTAGCTTCTTTTGAAAACCTAGATCATCAAATCAACCGTCAACAAAGCTAAATGATTTGAAAACTAGGTCTTCAAATTAACCATCATAAATGGATATAAAATTAGCAGGAGAGCTTGGGGGAGAAAAGGGAGAGACTTTGGAGAGAAGATTGGTGTGAAGCAAGAGAGAAGGGACAACTAGGTTTTGGCCTTTGAAGCTTCAAATCGTGTTCTTCTTCCTCTCAGTCTCTTTTTTAATATTCATGCTTAAGTTTATGGATTTTATTTATTTAATTATGATATAATTTTTTTTCTAGGGCTATGATGTAGCTTGGCTATAATGTTTCAATTCCAATAATATTTGCAATTCAAAATTTGTTATTACATGTTGAGTTTTCATCTCTTTTTTTTAATGTTTTTGAATGTCTGATTAACATCTAAATGATTTGATGATCATATTGAGACAAAGAGGTGTATATAATGTTTGCTTCTTGTGAAGAACACCATAAATTTCATGTTTGAAGAGATGTGGTTACATGATTTGTGTAATTACTTTGAGAAATTTCATAGATCGTAATGAGCTCTCAATTATTTAAACCGCTTTGGGATAGTCCATAGCTAACATTAAAGATATAAGCCTCTCTATTTGCACGCACAAGATCTTAATGGAGGAGAGTTTCAAGCCAATTGTTCAACCTCAACGCTGTTTGAATCCGACTTTGCAAAAAGTGGTAAGGGCCAAAGTTTTGAAGTTGTTAGATGTTGAGATTTTTATTCAAATCTCAGATAACTCATGGATGAGTCAGGTCCAAGTGGTACCAAAGAAAGGGGGAATCACGGTGGTCAAGAATGATATCAATGAGCTCATCCCAACAAGAACCGTTACAGGATGGAGGATACGTATGGATTACTGAAAAATCAATAATGCTACCCAAAAAGATCATTTTTCGATGCCCTTTTATTGATCAAATATTGGAGAGACTCGCGGGCCATACTTACTATTGTTTCTTAGACGAATATTTCGGCTATACCTAAATTCCTATATCCTAGAAGATCAAGAAAAGACAACATTCACTTGCCCATATGGTACCTTTGCTTATAGGAGATGCCATTTGGCCTATGCAATGCACCAACCACTCTCCAAAGATGCATGATGGCAACCTTTTCCGACATGGTAGGAAAATTGATTGAGGTTTTTATGGATGATTTCGCATTTTTTGGCTTTTCTTTTGATATTTGTTTAAATAATTTCATTTTAATTTTGTAGAGGTTTGAAGATAACAATCTAGTCTTAAACTGGAAAAATGCCACTTTATGGTGCAAGAAGACACCGTTTTGGGTCATAGAATTTCAGAAAACAGAATTAAAGTTGATCGAGAAAAGGTGGAGGTGATTGAAAAATTGCCATCACCAATAACTGTGAAGGCCATGAGGATTTTTCTTAGGCATGCCGGGTTTTATCGACGCTTTATTAAATATTTTCTAAAATTATTCAACCTCTTTGCAATATTTTGATTAAAGACACGCCTTTTATCTTTTTCGATTGTTTACAGGCATTTGACACTTAAAAAGCTAGTTTCAACTCCTATCATTGTAGCTCCGGATTGGAGTTTATCTTTTGAACTTATATGCGATATGAGTGATTATGTCGTGGGATCTATTTTAGGACATCGAAGAGATAAGATTTTGCAAGTCATATAACTTATCCTTTGCGAGACAATAAAAGAGTTGATAGGCCTTTTAAGTTAGTGCACTCTGATTTTTGGGGGTACATGTCTAGTCAGTTCAAAACTTGGTTTTAAGTACTAGATTACATTTGTGGATGATTACTCTCGTATAACTTGGTTATTTCTACTAACAAATCGGTTAGAAGTGCTCTCTATCTTTAAAAAAAACTCAATTTGGTGTGTCTTTTACATGTTTTAAGAACAGATAATATAAAAAAATTATTTTCTTATTTGTAGATTTTGTGTCTCTGGTTTTGTCCATCAATCATCATGTTCTTATAGTCAACAGAATGTGATTGTAGAAAGTAAAAAAAATAGGCATTTACTAGAAGTTGCACGCATACTTGTATCACAAAGGTTATAAATCGTTTTGAGGTGATGAAATTCTTACAACTTGTTATCTTATCAATCATATGTTTTCTTCTGTATTTGAGGGATAATTCCTATACTCTTTACTGTATTCACATCTGAACTTTTTTATTTACCACAAAATATTTTTGGGTATATTTGTTTTGTTCGTGACAATTGTATTGATAAAACCAAGTTGGATTTAGAAGCTCTTAAATGTAATTTCTTGGGATACTCTAGGACTTAAAAAGTATATAGATATTATTTTCCTAATTTAAACACATTTGTGTTTTCTACTGATGTTACAGTTTTCAAGTCTAAATCTTATTTTGAAAATGTCTTCTTTGATAAAGTCTAATGATGATGATCCTATGTATTTTTTCTTAAACCCAGCCTCGTCACCTGCAGTAACATCTATAGGACACATAGATTTGGATTCAATGCCACCCAAACTGGATAAGCCCTTACAGGTGTATAATGGCGAGTTACCAAGCTTAATTCAGATTTAACAATCATGTCAATTATTTCGGCTGCTCCAATTCCTGATACATAACCAGATGAGAATATTATTGTCCATTTTGAGTATCTTCCTGCTAAAGATGATGCATAATATGATCTTAACCGACTCATTACTCTTTGTAAGGGTAAATAGAGTTGTACTTTGCATCTTTTGCATAATTTTATGTCTTATGCTAATTTATCTCCTATTGTTCATGCTTTTGTCTCTTTCATTGATTCTCACTCTATTCCTAAGTCTTTATCAGATGTTCTATCAAATCCAGGTTGGCAAGCAGCTACGCAAGAAGAGATGACAGTTTGAGTAGAATGAAACTTGGAATTTGTGTCTCTTCCAAGGGCAAAAAAAGGTAGTCGATTGTCAATAGGTGAAACCAGTGAAATTCAATCTGGATGGTTCTCTTGATTGCTTGAGCTTGAAGACTTGTCTTATACTAAACGGTATTCTCAGATGTATGACATTAACTATTAGGACACTTTCTCCCGTGTGGCACTTATCTTTGGCCATTACATCAAATCAAAATCAAGAATGCTTTTCTTCATGGTATTCTTGATGAAGAAGTCAATATAGAGCAACCACTTAGATTTATTGCTCATGGCAGTCTGGGCAGGTTTGTTTACTAAGAAAATTCTTATATGGGTAGTAGTCTCCTAGAGTATAGTTTAGGAGATTTGCCTTGATTGTTGAGGAGTTTGGACTTTGCTATTCTCAGAAGGATCATTCAATATTCTTCCAGCTTCATTAGAGGCAATAGATTCTCTTGGTTGTCTATGTAGATGATATAGTGATTATAGATTATGATGCTCAGGAGATTGGTGAGCTGTGTGCAACAAAGATTTCAAGCGAAGGATCTAGGGCAGTTGCTATTTTTTAGGTTTTGAAGTAGTAAGATCCAAGAAAGAGATCTTTCTCTCTCACTGAATGTATATGTTGAACATACTTTCAGAAGCCAGTATGTTAGGTCGTAGGCCCATGGATTCTCCAATAGATCAAAACTCCAAGCTGCTACCAGATCGGGGGAACTTTTGAATAATCTAAGACGATACAAGAAGCTTGTGGGTAAGTTGAACTATCTTAAAGTAACTCGACCATATATTGGATACACGGTTAGTGTGGTGAGTCAATTCGTATCCGCTCCATGAACGAGTCATAAGGATATTGTTATTCTAGTTCTTTGTTACTTGAAGTGTGCTTCAGGCAGAGGACTCTTATATTGAGATTGTGGTCATGGACGTGTAGTTGGTTTTTCAGATGCAGTTGGGCAGGATCACCCATTGATAGAAGATCGACTATTCGTTATTATGTGTTTGTTGGAGATCTCATGGCATAAAAAAGCAAGAAATAAGCTCTGGTTTCTAGATTGAGTGCGGAGTCTGAAAATCGTGCAATGAAATATGCTACATGTGAGCTGGTTTGGATATGAGATTTTTTTTGAATGAGCTTCATCTTCTACCTATCTCATATGAGACTATATTGTGAGAACAATACAACTATTCACATTTCGGAGAATCCTAATTTTCATGAGCGCGCCAAACACATCGAGGTGGATGCTAATTTTGTTCGTAATAATGTGTTGGACGAGAAGATCATTAAGACTTGATGTAGTTTCTCTGCTAATCAATTAGTAGATTTGTTGTCAAAGTCTCTCCGAGGAACACGAGTTTAGTTCATTTGTGACAAACTTGACATGTACGATGTATATGCTCAAGCTTGAGGGGGAGTGTTAGGAAATATAAGGATGTAAAGAATATTTTATGTAATAAGTCTATATTATATATAAATAAGAGATGAGATCTAATTGATCTTACTCTCTCTAAAAACATAAACTTCCACAACCAGATTATATGTACATTACATCGCACAAGCTAGAACCCCTTAAAGGTGAAATCCCCTTATATGATACAAGCCGAAATACAAAGAGACAAGAAATTAAAAAGATACCAACTGTATGGGAGAAATAATCTTCTTAGCAGAACAATAAAATATTATTGCAAATCATAGCAAATCAAATGCTTTCCAGCATAAATCTTCTTGATTGCTTGTAACCTGACACCAATGGCCTGATGTTGGACCATTCTAGATAGACCTTCATCCTTCAGCTGCGTTACCCTGGTTCAATTCTTAGAAAAACATTCTTGATCTTATGCAGTTCCCCGATGACTTCCCCATTTCCATTTGTTCTACTGGTTATTCAAATGAACGTAGAGTGTTTATATCCTTTCACGTTGCATACCATCAGTTATAGATCAACCTTGATCAAGGATGGAAACAAGTTAGGCATTAGTGTTTTTTTTAGAGGAGTTAGGCATTACTCGTGAAAGCTCAAGTGCATCACCTCTCGGCAAAGTAGCCAACCTCATATTAACCTCTTTTGACCACGTCATGCATACCAAATTCCTCCATGCTCCAAATTTTGCTATTCTGTCAAAATTAGATCCACACAAACTTATAGATGTCATAAAAGTGTTATTCAATTTGTGAGAGAAATTATATGTGCCACTGATGGGGAAAGCGAACTGTCCAAATTTGGCAGATTTAAGATTTTAATTGTTTTTAGATTTTAGTAGATTTAGTCAAGAATTAGGATTTAATTGAGTTTGTTTGAGTGAATTTGATTGAGATATGATGTTATCAATAATTGCATGTATAATGCACGTATTGTAGGGTACATATAGCCATGTGGTGGACTTTGAGATTTAACTATTATTATTATGAAAATTTGGATAAGCTATTTGCTTTGGTATTAGTTCGAATTTTCATGAATTGAATCATAGGCGGTGTCGTTAACTTCCCCTGCTCACCACCACGCCTCCACGATCACGCCAGCAACTTATCAACAACAAGATCTCATCGACATCAAGATCTAATCGACGACTTTCCGCCTCACCGGAGCTCCACCGCCTCACCAGAGCACCAATGCCGATGACTTCGCCGGACCACCACGACTCCACAAGCGTTGCTGCTGCTCCAGCTTCCTCTCTGGCACATCGACAACTAGATTCACCTCTCACTGTCACCCATCGACATCACCAGAGTCCCCTGCCACCTCCATCCACTTCTTCGCCGCCGATCCAAGCTCAGATCTCAGATCTCGATCTCTAACAACACTATACAAGCTCAGATCTCCCTCACCCCAATGCACCGAGCTCATCCGCTAGCAGTAGAACGCCAGATCTGCCCTCATCGTCGCCCAGATCTTGTCACCGATCTCTCATTTCCAACACCATTGACGTACAAAGAAGCTTCACCAGACCCCATCATTGCTGAAGCCTCGTCAACACACGACCACACCGGAGATCCTCCTAACTTTAACCCATTGCAGTGACCTCGTCGAAGGTTCCTCGCCGTGACCCCGTTATCGCTGCCTTCATCAGGCGCCGTCGCCACCGCCACCTCCACCTGGGTGATTCGAACCCTAGGGTTCTATCATAGAAGAAAAGAAGGGAAGGACTTGAATCTGGTTCGGGTTCGGGTTTAAAAAGAAATTGGGTCAATTTAAACCCGATATCCCAGGGTTAGTTAAACCCAGATCTCAAGTGGGTCCATCCTAACCTCGACCTGAACGGATCTTATCCGCGAAGCCGAGTCGCGAGCTAATGCTGACGTCAGCAGCTCACACACTGACGTCATCAGCTTAAATTGAGTCGACGCCGAGTCGAGCCGTGTCACCGAGCTGAGCCGTCAAGCCGATAGCGCACCATCTACTGACGTCGGCGCTTAGTACTGACGTCATCGGCTCACCAGAGCCGCTACTGTTCACGGCAGTTGTACATCAACATTCCGGAGTCTGTTTCTGGCCTGTTCAGAGTCCGATTCGAGTTTCATCAGAAGCGTTGGGTGTGTAACTGAGTCAAGGGGCTACTGTAAAAAGTACACAACAGTTGTACAACAGACCTAACGTCTACAAGACCGTGTTTGGTGCCAGTACGATTCCTGCAGCAGAAAATTAACATTTCAGACCACATTTCCAGCCAGATTCAAGTTCAGCTCGAGCCATTTAGATTCTTGGGTAACCTCTGATCTTTATGCACTAAATTTTCTACATGAGTTTTTACTTCTGCGGTAAATACATATGCTGATGGTGATGAAAAGAAAGTGGAACTAAAATGTATGCGGCTTTCCTATATTTTCGGGATTCTGATGATTGGTATAAGATGTGGGAAAATAATCTTGAGGAATACTTCGGTTATTTCTTCCTGACATCTGAGCAGAAGTACCACTATGTTAAATGAAGCTGGTTGGAGGGGCTTATTGGTGGTGGAAAGACAACCGGATCGATGATCAGTGTTAGTTTGTCTTACGAGATCATCTTTGTAGTCTGGATGCTCCATACCTTTTTTATGCATTTGAGACAAGCTACAATGTTGAGCAAGAGTCTGAGCCCGAGAGCCGATCATTCGCTAATATCTGCATTGAGCTCCTATATGAGGTTCGAAAACTTGTTGTAAGCCAGGCTGTGAAGATTGATGCAGATCTAGAGCCAGAGCTAGACGTTGCCGATAAGCCAGAGCTAAAACTAGAGCCAGAGGTTGTAGATGAGCCCGATCCAGAAATAGAAGTGGAAGATCCTCCTATTGGGACTCATGTTGCTCTTCTAGCAGAGCTTACCATGAAGCTATCTTCGTCAGTTATGAGGGTTCCCTTATTCCTGAGATCACTTGATGTATATGATTCTTTGCAGATTTTTCTAGAGGCAACATGATCACAGGAGGTTGGGTTTCTTATGGTGCAGAGTATAATCGGTTTCAATCTCATCAGGATGACTTGCCTCGACATGCTGCATGTGTCTTATTCGAGGTATCGACCGCAGCCGGTTGGTCACGGAAATCAATTTCATCTCCACCACCTTTGTTCTGCCATGACACATCGGTGTTGATTCTTCGACCATCTCCTTGGTTCAGCCATGACGCATCGATGCTGATTTTTTGACCACCACTTGACCTGATTGAGGATTTGTGATGTGGTTCAACCGTTGTGCTTGCCTTGCTGATTACCACTGCATTCACCTGAGATGAATGCTTTCAAGTCTGGGAAAATGATGGGGAGAGCGAACGGTCCAAATTTAGCAGATTTAGGATTTTAGTTGATTTCAGATTTTAGTAGATTTAGTCAAGATTTAAGATTTATTGAGTTTATTAGGTAGATTTGATTGAGATTTGATGTTATCAATAATTGCACTTATAATACATGTATTGTAGGCTATATGTAGCCATGTAGTGGACATTGAGATTTAACTATTATTATTATAAAAATTTTGATAAGCTATTTGTTTTGGTATTGGTTCGGATTCCCATGGATTGAACATAGGTGGTGAAGCCAAGATCCGGGTTGCGATCCGTGAGCATATCTAACTTCTAAATCCACTGTCCTTCCCCAATTCCACAAAAAATTCTCACCACAAACCCTAAAATCACACTCCGTCCCACATCAGCCACTGCCACCCAACCCATCTACAGAAATTTCTTACCCAAATTTCATCTCCACTAAATAGTAAGACTTTTGTAATACCATAGTACTTAATCTCGGCGTCTAATAAGTGTAAATATCCTTTAAATCCATTCCACTGCCATGCTTTACTTTAAGGTTTGAAATTAGCACATAATTTGAATGGATAACTGATAATGCAAACTCAGCCAGACAAACATACCAAAGTTACCAGAGAACTCAGAACAATGCAAACAAATAACTTCTACTTTTAATGCATTCTCCTTTCATTCCTTTTTCCTTTCTTAGCACTGGGTAACCGGTATTCACACGTCTTTCAGAAGTGCAGTTGTTTAGCATGCTTTGAAATGATGTCAGAAGAGCAAATCTCAGATTTCTACCATATGGAGGCTGCAGGAATACAACAGGCTGGACAATCAGAGCAACATGAAAGCTAACCCCTAAGTCAGTTATGTATATCTTTCCTCTATCAAATGTATTTATTGGAATTATTCTAATCTGAATTTAGAAAACAATTAATGCTTACATTTTTTTAACTATTTGCTGATATGTGCAACATTCTGATGGCCAACTTATAGCTCCTATGGGATACCATAATATTAGGTTTTACAATTCATTGTATCCTTTCTTTCCTTCTATTTGTATTGCTTCATTCCTTCATTCCTTCTGTGAATTAGAATCTTTATTGCGGATGATTTGCATCAAGACTAGTGTGTCATGTCTTCTTCCTCACATTGGATTCAATATTAATCTTATGCATATATGTTATTTTTCTTTTCCATATTCTCTCTCCCTCGCATTTTGCTTGGTTGATGACATAGTGGGAATAATTAAGTTACTTTACCATTTTTATTGATTGCTAAATGAATACTGCTTCACTACATACCATTTCTTTTAATGGCGATCAAATTTAGAACTAACTCCATGCTGCGTGTGGGCCAATGCTGGTTGAAACATATAGCAAAGATGTCATATGTTCTTAGTGGACGAACTCCTTAGATGAATTACCCAAGAAGTCACATAGGAATACCTAATTTACTGGAACTTTCGAGTGTAAAATCTTGAGAAATTATTCTTCTTGATTTGTTGCAACCGGACATCATGGCCTAATAATCTAATATCGAGCAATTCTAGATGGACCTTCACCCTGCAGTTTACAACCCCAGTCCTATTTCTTAGGAAAAAATTCCTGATCTTATGCAGTTTCTTGACAACTTCTCCCATTCCCAATCATTCTGCTGGGAGTTCATTTGAACATAAGATTCCCATTTGAAGCAGTGAAGTGATACACTTTATAGCTCTGGCACCATTCGTACTTTTAGTGTCATTAATTTCTTCTTCATCTTTGAGTGAAAGCAAATGTGCATTGGTGACATCTGTGACTGGTTGAGGAAACACTATCTCCACAAACTTCTGAAGACTTAGGCTTTCATGAAAATAGTATCTGTGGGACTCTTTCTAGTAAACATTTCCAGTAGAAGTATCCCGTAGCTATACACATCTCCTCAAGTAGAGACTTTATTCGCCATTCCGTACCCTAATTTGGTTGCAGTTGC
>JAVJIF010004582.1:0-336160 GCA_038442645.1 Agave tequilana
GAAGAAGAGGAGGCGCTGGCATGTTGCGACAGAAGCAGAGGCGAGGTGGTGGCGCTTGCGGTTTCGCAGCAACTACAAGGATTGGCATTGTCGTGCGCGAGGATGATGGCTCAATGGGAGAGTCCGAGATGGAGGAAGAGGAGAAGACGGTCGGCTGGGTCTGGCAGCGCGACAGGTGGCGTTGAGCGACGAGGGCACGATAGCGACGAGGGGACTTGAGCGGATCGAGGGCGAGAGAGGGGAGAGAGAGTGAGAGAGCGAGAGAGACGAGAGCAGCGAGAGAGAGGAGATCACATGAGGAGGAGAGAGAGAGTTGGTTATTTGGGAGGGTGCAGACACGCTTTTCGGAATAATATATATGTCAGTTCTAAATAGACCAACATTATTATATATTTCACGTCAGTTCTGTACAAACCGACGTGAAATAATTCCGACGTGGACAATTTTATCCAATCGACATGCTATTCCACGTCTGTTCTGTATCCATTATTCACGTCTGTTCTGGCAACGTGACAGGTGGTGTTGAGCGCGAGGGCACGAGAGCGACGAGGGCACTTGAGCGGATCGAGGGCGAAAGAGGGAGAGAGAGTGAGAGAGAGACGAGAGAGAGAGAGAGAGAGAGAGAGAGAGAGAGAGAGAGAGAGACGAGAGCAGCGAGAGAGGGGGGCTCAACATGAGGCGAGAGAGAGAGGAGAGAGAGAGAGAGAGAGAGAGTTCGGGATTGGTTATTCGGGAGGGTGCATACACGCTTTTTGAAATAATATATAATGTCAGTTCTAATAGAACCACATTATTATATATTGACGTGAACTATTTTCATCCAATCGACGTGCTATTCCACGTCGGTTCTGTATCCATTATTTCACGTCTGTTCTGTACAGAACCGACATGGAATCACTTCATTTTTCCGAAAAAAATTGACTCAAACATATACTCAATTTATTTTCAAACTGTCACATCTTTTTTATTCAAGTCGGAGTGAAAGGCAGCTGACATGAAAAAAAACGATATGGAAACAAATCTGTACTAGTGCATGGAGGGCAATCTCATCATTTTCCCTTCGAAAGTAGTGAGATATTTTGAACTGGATCTGGTTCGGTAAGGGGTCGGACCCCCTTTTGCTTGCGCCCCAACCTAGCCTGGGGCTAAACCTGGGCAAATTCGGGATGAATGGGTTTTCTAAAAGGATCGTTTCTTGGTAAGAGACGTTTAGACTCTAGAGTCTCCACGGATCTGTCTGTTACTGAAAGAAATCCATAAGTTCTTGAAGTGACTCCTTTTCAAGCTCTTTATTTGTTTGTTTTACATAGAAAAGGATCCGGAAGATCTTAAAAGGAGTTTCGATAAATCTTACATAGATGTGACATGCGTTATCTAAGACTATCTCAGAAATTGTATTCAAATCAAAATACACTTTAAGATGCATAAAAATACGGATGTGGATCAAACCAATTTTTTATTTAGTTTTTTCCTTTAATTTTTGAAATTAAATCATTCAACTAGCGAAATTTGCTTCAAGGACATTTTAATGTTAAAAGCAAACAAGTGAAGTTCTAAAAGCACTTTAGGATTTTAAAAACTTTGGTGCAAACAAGTTAATGCATGGAATGACCATTGAGGTATCTCAAAACTCTTGAACTACATCAAAGCAGTTGAAGAGACTTTAGATACTTCTCTTGTAGCAAACAAACTACCGTGTTCAAATGAAAAAGAAAATTTGAATGGTTTTGAGTTGACTTAGATTGAACAAATTCACATGAGAAGAATTTAGAATACCTATTCATTTTTTTTTAATATATAGGTCACGATCAGACTTGAACCTGAGGCTCTCCACAATTCATTCACACTTCTTTACCAGCGAATCAGGCTTTCCTGAAAAAGGATTTGAAATAAGAAATAGAAAAAAGACATGAGAAACAAAGGAAATTGGGTATGTGATCTTAATATTTTATCTGTAAAATTGTCAATATCAAATTAGATTACCTCTGATTTTAGAAAAGTTGACAGATAATTAATAATGGAATATTTCAATCAATGCGTCTAGTAGCCTAACAAAATTCACCTTATACAAACAATATCAACTCGGTTATGTATTCTAAATTTTAGAATCTAGCAACCATTTAAACATATCATAATTATATCTGACCAGCAAAAACAGAAAACCACTAAATTGAGATGCTGAACACGTTCCACTGACGTGGTTTTTTAAGATTCAAATCTAAAAAATTGGGTCAAATTCAGATTAGGTATTCATTGTCATTGTTGCTCCTAATTGGAACCTACTTCTAGACTGTTAATTTCAACCTTGAGTCCGAATCATTAAAGTTTTAAAGTATCCGTGTGATTCATGGGCGAATTTTCTGCAAATAATGAACAATGGGTCAACAAATTATATGTTACTGATTCATTTAAATTTGTTTTCAGATAACATGCAAACATGAACTGGCTAGTGTTTTTTTTTTTTTTGGGTTTTTCTTATATTTACCCCTCAAATTTTCTATATTTTTTAATTTACCCCCCAAATCTTCATATTTCTAAAATTACCCTCAAAATCATCCCATATTTTTAAAATTACCCCTACTGCTGGTTTCAGTTTGTCATTTAATAGTTTTTAAAGATGATTACCTAATTAACCCCCACTAATACTTCTTAAATTTGACGGGATTTTGTTTCCAAGTTAGAAACATGGTTCAGTTTAGTTGTTCATAATAGGTGAAGCATGCACACAAATAAAAATTGAGAAACTGAAACAAGCACATTACAGTACCTGAAATTTGAATAAAAACTATTTAAATTTGAATACAAACATAATACAAAATCTGTTTTTTTTTGAGTTTTTTGAGGGAGACAAAGCGACAGTTTGAAAGAGAGAGAGAGAAAGGTTAGGGAAGTATTAGTGGAGTTAATTTGGTAATCTTTAAAAACTGTTAAAAGATAAACTGAAACCAGCATTAGGGGTAATTTTAAAATATGGGATGATTTTGAAGGGTAATTTTAGAAATATAAAGATTTGAGGGGTAAATTTAAAAATATAAAAGATTTAAGGGGTAAATATAAGAAAAACCCTTTTTTTTTTTTTGGGAGAAAAAGATCATGACGTTTTATTACAAGTATTTAACGAAATAATACAAAGATGTAAATATACAAAATTGTTTCACCAGAAAAAGAAAAAACTCCAACAATAAGTCACCATACTTCCAAACATCTTGACGATGTTTTCGCATTGCATCCAGGCGCTTACGCGATCTTACAAACGTTGTTGAGTTCTCACCAACCTGAACCTTCATACTCTCCTCTGACGTAAACAGTCCGCCTTACTCTACCTCCTGCTGATGCATCCTCTGGTATGCTCTCCTTCATTCTCACTCCATGTCTTCGAGTACTGCATAGAGTTCCACCATCGCATTCTCTCTCTCATAGCATTACCCTTCCGCATATGCGACTAAAAAAATCTCGTCGGCCCAATTGTCGATCAGTAGAAATTTAAGCTACTCTCGTCTGTCCGCATCTAGGTCCATCCATTCTTCAGCCAACTCTTCGCATAAATGCCCAGCACAAGGCTCAGACTTTCTTGATCAATTCTTCAAAATGAGGTTCATCCTTTCCAAATACGACAAGGCTGTCCTTGAAGACCTCTGTTGAAGGCCCAGAGAAAACCTCTGGCCTAGCAAATCAGGCGTACCCAAGAACCAAGATCCGTGTACGAGCCCATTAACCTCTTTTTGCCAAATTCAGTCTGTATATCTATATTTTCTCAACTTTGAAGGCATTTGTTTCATCTTTTTCTTATTCTTTTCGTTTTCTCAGAGGTAAAAGTCTTCAACTGACAGTCAATTAAAATGGTTCTTTCTGAGCTGTAAGAAAGCACCTGAGCATTTTTAATTTTTATTTTCATAGAAAATTCTATCAATCTACGATTAATACATATTGATAAGCAATTAAATGGAACTTTTTTTACCATCTTCATCCTTACAAATTTACAGAACCAACCAATTTCAAAAAATCAGCCGACTTCCCAATTCACAAATTAACAGGATAACTAAAACTAAAAAAAATATTAAAAGAAAGGATAATCCCAGTTTACGGAATACCCCTGTTTTATTGGTGTAATTTGTGCAGTTATCCCGCACCGCGGTTCACCACACCGACTTCTCGGCGAATCCCCGGAGCAGCGGCAGAGCTTCGCCCTGCAGTGCTCTCCGAATCGACACGTGGCAGCAGCAACAAGATGAATCCTCAAGATTCGTAACCTTTGACGATGACGATGATGACGATGATGATGAGATGATGCGATGCAGAATCTGCTCGAAGTCGGACTCGTCGCAGGGGATGGAGAGTGGGCCCGCATTGTCGAACCCGTACTCCTCCTCGGCCCGCTCCAGCAGCTGCCGGAACACCGGGTGGTTCAGGTGCGCCGCGCGGACAACGTACCTCCGGGAGCTCCTCCCCACGCACACCGCCACGTGTCCCTTCGGCACGTCCGGAGGCGTGGAGGACGACTGCGAGAACACGGAGCGTATCTTCCACCTGTGGAGCAACTGATGCAGCCATGCTATGTGACGGATGTTGCTGTGTTTGGCTGTTTTTAGTCCCATATCGGCTGTTGTTTCTCAGGAGTGAGGGAAGAGGAGGGAGTGAGCTGGAGGGGCAGAGACTTTATAAAAGGGAAAGTTTGTAATTATCCCCAGGTTTGGGTTGTAATTACAGAAATTAGAGGATCTTGTCGTTACTTTTGATTGTGGGGTGCATGCAACAGTGTGTTTATAATTCTGTCGAGTATATTTATATTAATTAATGATATATGCGAGCTAAGCACGCTTGCGGTGACACGTCTGCCCTAAATTCAGATTCCATTTGAGGAGCCTTAATTAACTGGAGACTGTGGGATCAATCAATTGGATCATTGGATAAAGTGAACCAATTCAGGCATGATCATTGAAATAAACAAGCAGTACAACTTTTTACGAACATAAAGAAGTAGAACTTGCTAACTGTCCAAGTTACAAACACTCGATCAGCAGTTGACACTTTGTGAATTAGGTTCTAAAGAGTGAGCTGGGTACGCGCCAATCAAGGGATAAAAAAAAAAAAGAATCGTATGTTTTTTAGCCAAATAAAATAAAATAATTCAAAAGATAAAAGAAAAAACGATGCCCGAGAGAGATTCTACAGCTCTGGCTTCGTTGTTCCGCCGCCCAAATTGTACCTGCATCTCTCTCTCTCTCTCACTGTACCATATAATATCCATCTTCTCACTTTCATGTTTTATCTTATGTGCATGCAGCTACTTTGAGCAAGTTACATGTATGCTAATGAGAACAAACAATGAGACAATTGGATGGTAGCCAGACTGATCCAAACCCAACCACGATCGACGATCCTCCGACAGCCATCAAGAATCTACGGATCGTGCTCTCGTCCCCGAGCCCACCTGTCCGTCTCGATCCCACGACAAGTGCACCAAATCGACGGCCTAAATCGACAGTGACCATATCACATATTCTCCAAATCTTGTCATGTAGACGCTAAGAAACAAGCTGCGAGATCATAATAAAGATTCATGAACCGTGTGGTGCCCGTACTCCGATGACCGGACAGTAGGAGGCTATAACGCATGGGGAGGAGTTCGAAGTGGATGTAAACAAAGCCAACATGTGCTCCCACCAACGGATTATTCTCCTAAGCTTCTCTCTGTGACACTTGGGAGGTGACAAATTGATCAAGAGCCGAAGATGGACAAAGTGAGGATTGTGTACTGTGATTGATTCTCCTTCTTGCTGCCGATTTCGAGTTCAGGCATTTTGTTTGCAAACTAATCACAACTCAAAACTCTGGAGCCCGTGATGGCATGATTTTGATGCCCGCACGGTTGACAAGGGGCAATCATGAGGGAGATGGGGTGCAAGGGAATAAGTGTTTGTGGAGTGATTGGTGGAGGATATAGCTAGCTAGCTTGATAGGAGCATTTTGTATAGCTGTCTAAAGATTAATAATTATTAGGTTAATTACTGATTTTGTTAATTAATCTGCAGTCTGGATGTGTTTGTTTAGTACTCTCTTTGCCTGATTTTAAAGTAAGGTTGAGCTGGTTGCTTTTTGTGTCATTGTCCTGTGAACGTGTCCTCATTATGCACACCCCATTTGCATCATTAGCCATTGATATTTACACTTTAAATTGTCTTTTTTTTTTTTTTGAATTGCTTCACGTAAATATATCTTATAGATTTCTATAGACGAGCAGCAACAGTAGGGCTAACTCGTTCGTTTTAAGATAATATATATGAGCAAACATATGTTATTTAGAATAATTTACAGTACACAAAGTCCACAACACCTAAATACAACATTTTGAAGTTCACACATTTTCAATTTTTATGCGAATATAGGTATTAACATAAAGTATTCATTTAGATACGAATTACAATCAAGATATAGAAAATTGGACTTTTCCTAGATATAGATTCATAAAAGCATGAAATCAAAATTCAGATTTGTATTCAGTATATGTCGAAGATATTACAGCTATAACAACTTTGTACTACAGTCTCACCCATGCTTTGAATGCCTATGTAATCCATTAGCCCTGCCAATTTGGGAGCCCAAGTCCAATGTATAAATTGAGAATTTGCAAGCCGCATTTTTCTATTGTGAGTCTTGTGATTTTGTGCTTTCCTCTTTCTCATAGCACACGACTATTCTTCTTCTCAAGACGATCACCACCATGAGTTTCAATATGTATCTACTTTAATTTGTATCTGTGTCCATCTGCATTGAATATGGTCAGTATTATATTTATCTGCAGATTCTTTTCCATATTTATTTTCATTATAGATAGGAATATTAGATTTTCTTTTCAAAAATTGTTCATACCAAAACCAGCATATAATTCCGGGTATGAATATGATAAAACATATACCTAATCCATATCTGATTAGGTTACACATGGGAGAAGGACAGGAGGCAATTTTTTTTTTTTTTTTATAGGGTCATGAGAAAAAGAAAATAATAACAATAAAACAAGAAAATCTCATAAAAGGTGAGAAATTGTGAAGGAGTTACAGTAGGGGCATGCTAAGCTTCGGACACTTTCATCCAGAGTAATGTCATCTTCAAGGAGAGCTGTAACGAGAGAAGACTCATCTGGAGTGATGTGATGCTTCTTTGAGTACATGGATAATTTAGAAAAGGGCATGGACACTTGAAAGTAAATTACCGAAATATCCTTCCCCTTATGCTTTGATGTGGTGTTGGTGGCGATGTGAGGATCCGACATAGGAGTATCTAATGAAGGGGAAACAACTGTTAGGCGTAACTATATGATTTAATACCAATTGTTGTTCTCGATATCGACGTTTCAGAATGTGACAATATGACTATACTTGCAAAAAGAAAACTATTGTATAGCAAATTAGAAATATCAAGACAAAAGATTAATAACAATGATAAGAAGATTTAACGTGCTTTGGCTCAAACTTGACTTACGTCCACGGAGAAAAACCTTGAGAGTTTATTAATAGACTTGGTACAAGAGATCTAACCTTCTCCTTTATTCTCATAAGAGAATTCGTCTTCCTCTTGAATCCCATAAGATTACAAGAGTATATATTCTCTCTATGCACCGTGTAATGGTCCCAGTTTTAAATCACTAATTAACCTAATCATATCTAAAATCTTTTTAATCATATAAAAAATCACAGACTTTTGAAAGCATCTCTTTTATAAAAGGAATCTGCCTCATAACAATAATAAAAATTTGCAGTCACTATCAACTTACTTATAAATTTCAAATATTCTCCTCAACAATCTGCTCTTCTACTAAACAAAAACACACACAGACACCCCATCTTCTATTCCAAGAACAGGAGTCAAAATCAAACTTTATTCAACAAAAACATACTTCCCCAAATCCATGTTTATTAGTCCATAACTTGCACTAGTACACAACTTATACATATTGAGTTCCAAAAATTTAATATAACATATAAAGGAAACATCTCAAAAAAAAAATCTACTTTAAACAAGTTGTAATCACCTAGAGGGGGAGTGAATAGGTGAATAGCTAATTTAATGGTCAATAATACGGAATTAAAAACTTATTAATGCAAACTAAAACTTCTTAAATTAAACACTAAGTATAACATAAAAGTGTAGCCGGATTCCCCGTGAAGGACTCTGAACTAACTCCTCAAAATTTCTCTAAATAAGAGTTAAGGTGCCGCATTTGCTCTCTGATTGAATACAAGTGTTAGCAAACAATCTCCAAGCATATAACAATATGAGCACCAATATATATCAAGCATATAAAGTAAAGATAATATTAGCATGCAAGATATAAAGACAAGTAAGAGATAGAGAGAGCAATCGCAAACACGGAGATTTGTTTTGAGGTTGGAGCACACTTTCTTTACGTCCCTGCCTTCAACACTTGAAGGATTTTCACTATAAACCCGATCCACCGGATCACTTGGTGCCGCAACACCTACAAGCTCTTTGGACTCTCTAGTCCCTCTCTTGTTCCTGCAAGAACACACCGCAAGTTCACTAGCTAGCCGAGGTCGCACCTCTACAAAGAGTTCACACAAGAACTCGAAACACTGCGAACCCGTAAGTCCGCCTCCTCAAAATACAAAGTAGAACTTTGGTGATTACAACACTTTGATCACCTAAAATCCTCTCACAACAAAGATCCCTATAGGTAGATATAACAATGAATAGCTCAAGTATTTGTGTGAGAAAACTAAGATGGAATGTGTGGAGGAAAACACAAGAAATCACTTTGAAAACACTCTTGATAAACTTCCCTTTTAATTGGAAATATTTGCTCTCAAACTAGTGGAGAAAACTCTGAAATAGATGGGAAAAACTAGGTTTAAAACTCTCCTCAAATCCTGTTTAAAACAGTCAAAGAAACCCCCAATTTATAGGCTATCCAAAGACTAGCTGTTGGGGTCCAGTCAGCAGCTCTGGCTGCTGTCGGTCTGGCTCGGTCGACCGCCAACTATCAGAAATCTGACCGTTGGAGCCTCGGTCAACCATGGCCTAGAACAGAGAGCAGACACTCTCTGTCGGTCGACCGGCCCGGTCGACCAGGGCTTTCCAGAGAGCAGAAGCTCTCTGGCGGTTGATCGGGTCGGTCGACCGGCCCTTCAGCCAGAACTGGCGTGCACATTTGTGCACGTCGGTCGACCGACTCGGTCGACCGACTCCTAGCTCGGTCGACTGGTCCGGTCGACCGGCAGAAGCCAGAACAGGGATTCTATATAGGGATTAAAAGGTTGACCTTTTAGCTTAAATAAAATCCCTTAAATTTACGAAAAATTTACAAAATAGGTTCAATATTATACTTTGATAAACAAACATGTTTGAGTAAAATCAAGACATATTACAAACATTTTGAACTATTTTTGTAACTTATAAATTTTGGTTAAAAACAAAATCTGTATTTTTCCAAAATAGATTTTTTCAAAATTTATTTTTTCAAAACTTTCCCAAATACAAAAATAAGATATTTTAAACACTTTAAAAGTATTGAGTGTATGAAAATGTGATTGGAGTCATTAATGCATCATTTTTCACTACCATATTATGCTTTATATGGAGAAAAATTAGATTTTTATTGCTTTTTTCTCTTTTTTTAAGTCTAACATTAATGGAGATGAAGGCCCATCAACAATGAATTTCTAAAGGAATTAAGGGATTAATTTAGAAGCCTAAAGAAGAAGCCCATATCTGGATTCATCCACGAATATTTCCCACATTCTAGAAGGTCCAGCAAGGCACATGGAGGATAACAGAATGTCAGAAGAATTAGCTGGCGCAACAGCCAAGATTCTACCGCGGAAACGCGGCTTTGGCCGCGGATCCACGGCAATCATTTGGCCGTTGATCCAGCGTTTAATCCCATGGCTGTGATTGGAAGGGCTTATCTCTCGGAGCCTATAAATAGACCTCTAGGGCCTCTGTAATCAGGGAGGAGAGAAGAGCTTTGTATTTTTAGGAAATTGTTAGGATTTTCTCTAAGTTTTTCTTTAAAGTCTATTGTAATTTTCTTTCTCCTTCTAAATCCAGCAAAGAGAGAGAGAGAAAGTAAGAAATCTTGTAATTAGAGTAGGTGGCAACTCAATATAAGAAATGATCTTTCTTCCTTCCCATCTTTTCTCATTCTAGTGCATTATTTTCTTCAAGCTTTTACTACTTTTGCATTACCTTCTACAATGGATTGTTGTTTGATTTTTATTTCAATGTCTAGCTAACTTCCTAACATGACTAACTAACATCTAACTTTACTAATTACTAACTCTTTGGTGATTGCTAACTCATGTGAATCATTGGATGTTTTATTATAGTCTTGCAAATTTCAAGTTTCTATTATTCCCAATGAAGATGAGTTACTTTTAATTCTTAGCAAATGCTTGTTCTCCTTTCATATGATTCATATGAGCCTCATTTAGAGCCTTGTCTTTAGAACAAGCGCCTTGATGGAACAAGAAGATGGAGCACTTAACTATGCTATTGATTAATACTATAATTTTCTTACTTCATGCTAGCTTAAGTATAGCTTTGATGGACTAATGAATCTTGTATTTTCTTTCTTAGCATATCTTTCAGTGACTATCCTTGATTTCATCACTGAAAATCTATCTCGGGAGCCAATGAATCAATGAGGCAACGAGTCAAGCCGAGAAGATAACTCATCCTCTACATGGGACAATACTTTGACCAAATAAGCAAGACAAATCTTTACCGAATCAATATGAGGCATGCATCACCATATGAGATTAGTAAGTTAGTAAATTAGAGTGTTAGTCATGATTTCTCTTCCCATAGTACTTCAAAGTTTCTTTTCTTAACACGTTCTCTTTTCAAAATACAACCATTTTCATTTCATCGTTCTTTTCATTCTTTTCCTTTTTCTTCTACAAAACCCATAAAGAATTTCTCATTCACTTTCTCTATTATTTTGTTTTTTTTGAAACAAAGAAGAACTTTCATTTTTCTTCTTAAAACAATCTCAACATAAAACTGTGAATGCTTCTATCGCTAACTCTTCCTGTAGAATCGACCCGTAATAGCTTGTGCTACGACGGTGATTCGAAAGAAGTATAGTAAATCGACAAATACATTTGGAGTTTTTGAACATCAACACACAAACATCAAAGGTTTACTCTAGACCCTCTCTCTGAATACAAGTAAAACTCCAGTTCCGATTAAATTTTTGGCGCCGTTACCGGGGAGAGTAACGGTTTTTATTTAAGTTTTTAGAACTAAAACGAAATTTTTCTTCTCTGTTGCAGGTTACAGGTTAGGGAAACCGGAAACAAAGCCTTGCAGTAACATATAAGTGGTCTTGGGCCTCTGCTCAAGAAAGTAGAGACCAAGTACCCTCTGATTTGCCGCGTTTTCTGAGCCAAAGCCGCGGAACCGCGAAAAAGAGGAGTTCACTACTAATAGGTTTTGTGCAGGGCTGCTTGCTTTGCAAAAACATAGCTTTCTGCAATTTTATTTCTTGTATGCTATCACCAGGAGCCTGCTAATAACTCAACAGTAAAACATTTGTTGAAAATTTTAAAAATTGATTAGACGTTTGCATTTTAGGTACGTGTCTTTTCAATTCATTTACTTTACTGTTGAAGAGTGCTGGAGTAAGGTACGTTCGCATTGCATTAGAATAAGACTCATTTCTTGATTGATTTACATCACTTTGAGTGAATCTTGTTTGCATATATTGTACACTTGCACAAATTGATCTTAAGTGCACCACCCAATAACAAGATAAGGTGGGATTTCATCACCCTTTCCTTGGCCCAAAAATCATAATCCAAGAACTCACAATCCCAAGCTCTTTAATAAAAATTGATAAACGTTGGCCCCTAGAGACATCCGGACTCATTAAGAGATCAGCTGAAGTTGGAAATTATTTTGAGTCATACTCCAGTCAAATTAGTGTCTAAGGTTGGGGATTAAGAAGTTGAACCTCGAAGATACCGTGGTTTGGCATAATTAAGGCCCGTTGCTTACGCACGGATACCTCCCACCGTATTTTGCCCCTACCTGGCTGATTAACTGTGGTCTGACTCGAGCAATAACCTTCTTCGGTTCATCGAACAGTTAGGAGTCGTCTAGGTCTAGGTATCCTAGATAGCTTGTGATTGCTTTTTCTTTTCTTGTTTGTTATTTTCCCTTTTCTTTGCTTGCTTGATCGGTGAACGTTGTCTGTGATTGTGCATGCAAGAGTGGTACAGGGATCCAATTTCTGCAAGACTTGTTAGGATTTTTACACTTGCACAAATACCACCTCCTGACACAATTCCAATTATGGCCAACAATACTTCTCTCCAAGACAAGTTCTACCCTATTCGCACTTCACTTCCTTCATGCATTCTTTTACCTGAGACAAACGGAAATAACTTTGAGCTTAAACCACAATTCATAATACTCTCCCTAGGTTTCATGCCTAGAATCCGAGGATGCATATTTCTTCATTCGTGAGTTTGAAGAAGTATGTTTGATGATGAGAATTCCCCAACTGGGGGAAGATGTTGTTAGACTAAGGTTCATACCCTTCGCACTTAAGGATATAGCCAAGAAATGGCTATATAATCTGCCCGTCAGTTCGATCTCTTCATGAGATGATTTTGTCAAAGTCTTTCTTAAGAAGTTCTATCATATCATAAACAGCCCTCATTAGAAAAAACATAATGCAGTTCAAACAGGAATCTAGTGAACCATTTTGGAAGTATTTCGAATGATTTAAAGATTTACTAGCCCAATGTCCTCATCACGGCATAGAGAAGTAGCGGCAGTACCAAATTCTCTATGACGGACTAGACTACCAAACCAAGACACTCCTTGAAACCATGTGCCAAAGGAAATTTTTGAAAAAAGATGAGAACCAGGGTTGGGACCTCTTTGAAGCTTTAGCAGAAAAAACCATTCAGTGGAAGTCTTGCCCAGAGAAACCCAATCCACCACTTTCAGAACTGGTATGCATTCGATTGAATCCTCCATAGCTACCGAGGCGAAAATAACACAATTGATGAAAAGGCTAGAACTGCTCGAAGTTAGGGAACCAATTGCTGTGAATCAGATCACCCACCACCTGTGATCAATCCGGGTTGTACCTACTGCCATGCTCTTAACCACCTGTTTGAAGAGTGTCCTATCTACTAAGCTCAAATGTACCCTGAAAATATGAATGCAGCATACACCAGACCCGACTACAATCTATACTCCAAAACATACAACCTGGGATGGAGAAACCATCAAATTTCTCATGGAGTCAATCTGGTAATGAGCAATCAAGGCAACCATTCTCACATCAATATCCTGCTCAGTCATATCAACTCAATTTCCACAAAGTCCACCACATTTTCAAGCAAACTTCCAGCCCACATATCAGCAACAACAAACACAAAATCATCCAGATAAAAAACTGTCAGATTTAGAAAGAATGATTGAAACCTTATCTAAAACCCAGGCCTCAATGATGAACACCCACCATCAGGATATAAACAGGTTAGAGGTTCAGATAGGTCAACTGGCTAACTCTTTGAATGAAAGACAAAAGGAACACTACCAAGTCAGCCATTGCCCAATCCTAAAAAACCCTTCCCTATTCATGAAGCTGAAGACATAGGTTCAAGTCAATGCAATACTGTTCATATTTTGAGATCTGGAAATCGGATAGACAATCAGGCTTCCAATCAACCCAATAAATCAGTATCCACACCTCATGTTCTAGTACCACCAACTCAAAATGATCCATCTTCAAGTTCACAACCGTCAACCTCCAAATCCAATGACAAAGACACGACAAATGAGCAACCTTACAAGCCTATTGTACCATTTCCTAATAGGCTAGCAAACCAAAAGATTAATGCTCATATGGAGAAAATTAGGGAAATATTTAATCAAGTCCAGATCAATGTACCCCTTCTTAATGCCATACAACAAGTTCCATCATATGCCAAGTTCTTAAAGAAATGTGCACCAAGAAAAGGAAAGCAAATGTCCCAAAGAAGGTCTTCCTAACTTCAAACATAAGTGAGTTGCTAACTGGGCCAATTCCTGTGAAATATAAAGACCCAGGGAGCCCAACTATTTCCTATATTATAGGACAGACCACGATCAACAGGGCGTTACTTGATCTAGGAGCCAGCATCAATCTTCTTCCTTTTCTATGTATCAGCAACTTGGGTTAGGCGACCTCCGTCCAACCAAAGTTACTATACAACTGGCTGATCGATCTGTAAAGATTCCCAAGGGGAGATTACAGATGTTCTAATATGGGTCGGGGAATTTATTTACCCCGTAGACTTCATTGTTCTAGAGACGCAACCCGTACACAATCCCAGAGCTCAGACACCTGTCATTCTAGGACGATCCTTCCTAGCTACTGCAAACGCAATCATCAACTGTAGGAATGGCTCAATGCGTCTAACTTTTGGAGATATGACAAAAGAGGTGAACGTTTTTCACCTAAGAAAACAACCTCGAGATTTGAATAATGAGTCATTTGAAGTGAACTTAATGGAGGGATTAACAAGTGAACATGACATGGAGATTGAATATGAATCCGATAGAGAATTTGAGTTGGAGTCTGATGACTTCAACCTTGATCAGATCGTTTAGTCGACTGTGGAATGGGCCACTAATACCACCCCTATCCTCCCCCTACACAAAGAACAATCATTGATAGATCCTGCCCCTTCTTCCGAGCTTAAGGTTCTTCCCAACCATCTCAAGTACCAATACTTGGATGAGAAAGAAGCTTTTCCCGTGTGTAAATCACCTAGAGGGGGGTGAATACGTGATAATGCTAATCTAGAAACTAAATGCGCTAAATGCAGAAGATTAAAACAATATTTGCAACACACTTAGTACAACACACAAGTGTAGCCGAATTTCCGTGAAGGGCTCTGGACTAACTCCTCTTGATTCCCCTAGATATGGGTTGAGGTGCTATATGAAGCTCTTGTGGTTAAGTACAAGTGAGGCACACACACAAGCAAGCCAAGCATATAATGATATAGCAATATGAAAGTTGCAAGGCACAACACAAGTAATATGAATGATATGAAATGAATGATGCTATGCACAAAGTAAGAGAGAGAGTTTAGAGACAAGTGGATCAAACGCAAACACAATGATATGTTCCGAGGTTCGAGCCCCTAGCTCTACGTCCCCGCCTTCACCGAGAAGGATTTCTAATCCATTAAAGGAGTACCGAACTCCTCTCTCAACCTTACAATGCCACCGAGGCAATACAACCACAATCCACCTCTACCGAAGAGGGATAAGGCCCGTAGCCAACAAACAATCTCCACCTCACAATAGAGGGAGCAAACACCACTCCGATCAACCTCTACCAAAGAGGGATACACAAATAAAAGGAGGGTTTACAACTTGAGCTCAACAACCTCAAACAATCTCTTTTCACAAACAAAGATCCTAAATAGATTAGGATAGAAGATATAGCTCAAGTGGAAAAACTAGGTGTTTTGGAAAACAAAAAAACTCAAAGAAATAATCTTGGGAAAACTCTTGAAGATAATGGAAATGAAGAACAAACACAAATCTCTCAAAATTCTATTTCCTTTGATTTTTTCAAAAACCTAAAACAAATAAGATTGGAAGTTTAAAAGCCCAAAAACACTTTTGAAATCTTTTAAAAACACATCAGAAAGCTGAGAATTTTTGCTCTTAAAAATCTTGGTTAAAACCATAAAGAGATGGGTATTTATAGCCCTAAAATAAAACTAGCCGTTAGGCTGATCTGGCAGCCTGACAGGCTACCGGCCGGCCGGCCGGCCGACTGCCAACGGTCAGAAATGTGACCGTTGGGGCAACCCGGTCGACCGCCCAGATACAGAGAGCAAAGCTCTCTGGTCTGGTCAGCCGCCCGGCCGACCGTCCTGTGACTGCCAAACGTGCACAAGCCTGTGCACATCGGTCGACCGCAACGGTCGACCGGCCTTTGGTGCGGTCGACCCGTGCGGTCGGCCGACCTGGCCTGTCAACCACAAATCTGTGACATAAACACCTGTTAAAAATATTTCTAAAAATTTTTAAGTCTTTGTAAAAATACCCAAAAATAGTTTTATCATTTTGCATTGATATATAAACATGTGATAAAAATTTCAACTCAAATATCAAGCATATGAAACTAATTTTGTGTTTTAACATTTTTACCAAAAACCAAAACTTGTATTTTATCAAACTTTGATTTTTCAATAGGAAATCTGATTTTCCTAAAACTCATGAATAGACATATCAAAATAAGTTTGTTTAAGATATGAAGCATGTATGTATATTGAACACATCTAATATACATAAAAATAAAGTAAACTTGTTTTGATCAACTATTCATGAAAACCAAATCCAAAACATGAAACGTGTGTGTATTGTGCACTTGAGCATATCAACTATTCTAAGATTTACACATAGATCTAAAAAATACTAAACTAAAACTAGGATACCTAAGTCTTCTTGACGATCTTCATCTTCAAGTAGACTCGATCCCAAACCGTGATCCACCGAGTGCAAATGAGTAATCTTGAAGCTCGGGCACCGGAATCACCATGTGAAGGCTTCCAAACTCCTCTTGTTGAAGCAATCACCAACTAATATCTTGTTACATGATCTGAAACTAAAATCACAAGATTATTAGTAAACATAACTACATGAGTTAATCATCATCAAAACTAGAGAGGAAGGCCTCCGGGCCAACAATCTCCCCCTTTTTGATGATGACAAAACTCATGGAGTTATATATGCATGGATTAAAGTTAAGCTTCAAAGAAGCTCCCCCTTAACTCATGCATAAAACAAATAAACATAAATATGCAATGAATATTAAACATGCAACATGCATATCTATGCATAAACAACAAAAGGTTCTAGACACCAATGAAATATTCAAAAACAAAACATGCTCTAGATACCAATTAAAATTAAACTAAATTAAACTTAATATATGCAAAACATAAATATGCATATATAAAATAAACTCAAAATCTTTCTCCCCCTTTTTGTCAATCATCAACAAAGGGGTAAAAACCAAAACAAAACAAAATCTTCTCCCCCTTTTTTTAATACAAAGAAACAATCATCAATAAGTGGTAAAAGCAAAACCAAATCAATAAATTTTTCTCCCCCTTTTTGTTCGAAACAAAGAATCAACAAAGGGTTAATAAAAAATGTTCTTTTTGTCTAAAAACAAAACAAAACAAATAGGGGTGACAATCAATTAAGGTACCAATTAAAATATGTCAAAGTAGCATTTTGATACCAATTGAAAGTAAACATAGATCAATAAAATAAAAGTTATATGCTATATACATTCATGAAGAGGAAGATGTGAAGCTTCCCTACACAGATACATTACATGAAGGAGGGATGACAAGCCCTAATTAACATAACATACACTATGCAATGCATAAGAGGAGATGTGAAGCTCCCCTACACACGTGTACCACATAAAGAAAAGATTGTCAAGCTCTTCAATACAAGATACACTCAACATGAATCTATATGTAGAAGAGATGTTAAGCTCTCCTTGCATATAGGCAATTCAAATCAAAACTTTTTGACTATTTATCTTTAAACAAAATTTGGGATACCAAATTTTTTAAAAACATTCAAATAAACATCTTGATATCAAAGAGAGTATTTTTCTTTTTAAGTATATGATATCAATTTCAAAATTTTTGTTTTCTATCATAAAGTAAGGGAGTGGAAATACAAATACCAATTGTAAACATGAAAATCGAATTTTCTCCCCCTTTATGAAATACCAACAAAACACATGCATAAGCTTGTAATAAGATACCAATTGAAAATTGAATCAATTGAAACAAAGTTAAACCTCAAGCTTTAGCATAAACAAAACATATATATGTATGAAAAATAGATACCAATAGAAATTGATATTCTTTGAAATTGAAAGCATACATACATACAAACATATATGAGTATACAATAAAGGTCAAAATTGATACCAATTGAAAGAATTCAATGATACCAATTGAGACAACCAATAAGATCAAATGTATATCTCATATTCCTATCCTCCCAATCATGTTCAAGTTTAAAATGATTTTCAATATAAACCATACATGAGCATGATCTCCCATCCAACCACCCTTGGAAGGTAGGGGTTTTCAAAAAAATAGATTTGAAAATAATTTATGTCTGAAAAAACTCTACCATTACGACGAATCCGAACTAATTAAATGAAAAAACTTTTAAACTAGTACGAAATCCTTCAAGTAAGGAATAAACAAAAATATTTTTCATGAACATGAAATCCACATGATACTTAACACTCTAATTCAAATAAGCATAAATATGACTAATGAAAACAAACACATGAGTAAACAATAAAAGTGAGTGTACAAATACAATGTGAAGATCATAATCATGAAATATAGACAATAGGCTCAATATTTCTTAAAACAAGAAAAACATGAAAATCATCAAAACTATTTAATCTTCAAGGTATATGTATGTCCTATACAAATTAAAGTATACATACATATCCAAACACAACGAGTCCACAAAGATATATGCATGAAGGCACGTGGCTCAAAAGGATGTATATGTATAACAATAATTTGGATAAAATAGACATATACATGAAGTTAAATATAAACACATGGAAACATGAAAAACTAAATTTCCATTAAATCAAATTTCATTTCAAGGTATATGTATGATTTGTCAACACAAAAAGTATACATACATATCCCTAAACACAATTGAGTCCATATATAGATTTGCATGAAAGGCAAATGACTCAAGGATTATACATGTATATCTTAAAGTTTGGCAAAATAGACATATACATGAAATGAAAACACATAAACATAAAACAAATCTAAAAATAAGAATACAAGTTTAAAATGCATGAATCATCAAAACTAGACTATACTAGCACATCTAATGGGTTCAAATAAGCATTCAAGCTCAAACATATATAAATTTATTTGTGGCCCACTATATGTACAAGTATAAATCCTAGTCTTAATGAAAACTAACATTTAAACATATATTCAAATCATGAAGCATCAAAACAAGATATAAATCATCATGATAAACATAAACATGATTATTATGTAAATCCACATGTTATTAAATCTATGATAAACATGATAGCTAAACAAATGGAGAGAACACTAAAATAATGGTCCATATTAAACATGGGTGTCTCAAAAAGGGCTATACATGCATGTCAAGGATCTAATAAGCATGGCATTATCATAATAATTAACAAACAATGAAACATGCTATAAACAATGAATATGAAAAGCATGTAAATAAAACGGGAGTAAAGGATTGTCACCAAAACCGAAGAAGCAACTCTCCTTGTCTCCAAAACATGGTGGTCATCTCCACCAAACATCCCTTGAAAGTGATGCATCCAAAATATTTTCTTTAAGTACGAAACACATCCACTCCAAGGTGCCGCTACTCTCACGTCATATGAGAGCCCACTCCTACATCAAAAACAAGAGGGGTGGTCTTTGGTACCCACAACTTTTTGGGTCCATAGGGGTTAGTATCATTCCTAACCCAAACAATTTATTTGCTAAATTACAATCATGTATACGATCAAAATAAAATTTAGCAAGGTGGCCCTTACGTCCACAATGTGTACAAGTGTACACATGAGCATACATGTGATGGGTGTGTCCGTGAGGAGCATGTGTATGCCGTGGAGGGTGTGCATGAATAGATAGAACTTGTTTCTTTTGAAACAAAGTTTCCAAACGTGTATGGCTCTTGGCACATTAGCTTAAAGTGGAGCCCAAACAATCAACACTTTTCTTCAAAACATTTATATCATTTTTAATACTTGAAGATAAAGTGGAGCATGCAAGGGGTGATCTAGGTGAAACTACCCTAGCATGGCAAACATGAGAAACAATCTTATTTTGCAAAACATCATTTTTCTTTAAACAATCATTTAAATCATTTGAAATAGAAATTATTTATTTTTCAAAGCAACATTTTCCTTTAAAACAAAATCAATTTTTGAAGATAAGTTTTCATTTTTTTTCAAAATATTTTCACAATCATTATTGTTTTTCAAAAACTCATTTTTTAAGTGCAAGATCAAGTTGAGATTTTAATGAATCCCTCTCATTAGCAATCTCATCTTTCTCTTGCAAAACCATATTAAGTCTAGAAAATAAATCTTTATTATCATTGTTAAGGCCTAGACTTTTCTTTTTCAAAACATTATATTTTTCAATCAATTTTTCACACACAATAGAAAGTTCTTCATTCAAAGCAAGGGCATCAACATGATCTTCACATGAAGAACTAGAATCAAAACTATCTAGTTGAGTTTCCGATTGTACCTCAAGGGAGTCATTCCCTTGGATCATATAGCATTGTGAATCGGATTTTCCACTAGTCTCCTCCTCTTGTTGGATAGGCAATTGAAGCTTGGAGGTGGTGGTGGTTGTCAACTTGTTCCACACTGCAAAAGCGGAATCAAGATTAGAAACAAGCATAAGATATTCTTTTGAAAGCGTGCTTCTAATGGCCTTTAGGGCAAGTGCGTTAGCCTCTATATGCTTGCTATCACTAAGGAGGGATTCCTTGATAATGGCAAGGTGAACCTTATGTCCTAGGGTTTGGAGGTATATGGACATCCTAGTCTTCCAAAGAAGAATGTTGGAAGGGTCAAACATAGGTGGGGTCATGAAGTCCATGGGTCCAAACTATATGTGTGCAAACAAACAAATGCAAACAAGATTAGCAAACAAAGGATCTCACTCTTAGGATGTTAAGCCTAAATAACAGGAGCGTAGGCTCTGATACCAATTGTAAATCACCTAGAGGGGAGTGAATAGGTGATAATGCTAATCTAGAAACTAAATGCGCTAAATGCGGAAGATTAAATAATATTTACAACACACTTAATACAACACACAAGTGTAGCCGAATTCCCCGTGAAGGGCTCTGGACTAACTCCTCTTGATTCCCCTAGATATGGTTTGAGGTGCTATATGAAGCTCTTGTGGTTAAGTACAAGTGAGGCACACACACAAGCAAGCCAAGCATATAATGATATAGCAATATGAAAGTTGCAAGCACAACACAAGCAATATGAATGATATGAAATGAATGATGCTATGCACAAAGTAAAGAGAGAGAGTTTAGAGACAAGTGGATCAAACGCAAACACAATGATATGTTCCGAGGTTCGAGCCCCTAGCTCTACGTCCCCACCTTCACCGAGAAGGATTTCTAATCCACTAAAGGAGTACCGAACTCCTCTCTCAACCTTACAATGCCACCGAGGCAATACAACCACAATCCACCTCTACCGAAGAGGGATAAGGCCCGTAGCCAACAAACACTCTCCACCTCACAATAGAGGGAGCAAACACCACTCCGATCAACCTCTACCAAAGAGGGATACACAAATAAAAGGAGGGTTTACAACTTGGAGGCTCAACAACCTCAAACAATCTCTTTTCCACAAACAAAAGATCCTAAATAGATTAGGATAGAAGATATAGCTCAAGTGGAAAAACTAGGTGTTTTGGAAAATAAAAAAACTCAAAGAAATAATCTTGGGAAAACTCTTGAAGATAATGGAAATGAAGAACAAACACAAATCTCCCAAAATTCTATTTCCTTTGATTTTTCCAAAAACTTAAAACAAATAAGATTGGAAGTTTTAAAGCCCAAAAACACTTTTGAAATCTTTTAAAAACACTTCAGAAAACTGAGAATTTTTGCTCTTAAAAATCTTGGTTAAAACCATAAAGAGATGGGGTATTTATAGCCCCAAAACAAAACTAGCCGTTAGGCTGATCTGGCAGCCTGACAGGCTACCGGTCGGCTGGCCGGCCGACCGCCAACGGTCAGAAATGTGACCGTTGGGGCAACCCGGTCGACCGCCAGATACAGAGAGCAAAGCTCTCTGGTCCGGTCGGCCGCCCGGCCGACCGTCCCTGTGACTGCCAAACGTGCACAAGCCTGTGCACGTCGGTCGACCGGCCTTTGGTGCGGTCAACCCGTGCGGTCGGCCGACCTGGCCGTCAGCCACAAATCTGAGACAGAAACACATGTTAAAAATATTTCTAAAAATCTTTTAAGTCTTTGTAAAAATACCCAAAATAGTTTTATCATTTTGCATTGATATATAAACATGTGATAAAAATTTCAACTCAAATATCAAGCATATGAAACTAATTTTGTATTTTAACATTTTTACCAAAAATCAAAACTTGTATTTTATCAAACTTTGATTTTTCAATAGGAAATCTGATTTTTCCTAAAACTCATGAATAGACATATCAAAATAAGTTTGTTTAAGATATGAAGCATGTATGTATATTGAACACATCTAATATACATAAAAATAAAGTAAACTAGTTTTGATCAACTATTCATGAAAAACCAAATCCAAAACATGAAACGTGTGTGTATTGTGCACTTGAGCATATCAACTATTCTAAGCTTTACACATGGATCTAAAACACACTAAACTAAAATTAGGATACCTAAGTCTTCTTGACGATCTTCATCTTCAAGTGGACTCGATCTCAAACCGTGATCCACCGAGTGCAAATGAGTAATCTTGAAGCTCGAGCACCGAAATCACCATGTGAAGGCTTCCAAACTCCTCTTGTTGAAACAATCACCAACTAATATCTTGTTACATGATCTGAAACTAAATTCATAAGATTACTAGTAAACATAACTACATGAGTTAATCATCATCAAAACTAGAGAGGAAGGCCTCTGGGCCAACACTGTGATCATTGCAACCCATCTCACAAAATAACAAGAAGAGGATCTTCTTACGTGTTAAGAGAAAATCGAGAAGCCATTGGTTGGACCATGGCTGACATAAAGGGGATTAGTCCTTCCATAGTACAACACCGATTCATTTGACAGAGGATCCTAAATCAAAACGTGACCCACAATGTAGACTGAACCCAATCATGCAAGAGGCTGTTAGAGGTGAGATTTTGAAGCTGTTAGACAATGGGATTATCTATCCCATATCCGATAGCCAATGGGTAAGTTCAATCCACGCTGTGCCAAAGAAAGCAGGGTTTACCATGATAGAAAATGATAAGAAAGAATTGGTACAAACTCGACTTCCTACGAAGATTCGAGTCTGTATTGATTACCAAAAATTGAACACTACCACGTGTAAAGCCACTTTCTCCTTCCGTTCATTGACCAAATGCTCGAGAGACTAGCAGGACATGAGTATTACTGTTTCCTGGATGGATATTTAGGATATAATCAAATCCCTATCGCTCCCGAGGATCAAGACAAAATCACCTTCACCTGTCCCTTTGGAACATTTGCATACCGAAGAATGCCCTTCGGTCTATGCAATGCTCCCGCAACGTTTTAACGTTCCATGCTTAGTCTTTTTTCAGACATGATAGAGAGATTTTTAGAGATTTTCATGGATGATTTCTCGATTTATGGCGATTCCTTTGAACAATGCTTGTACCATCTTAAGCTGGTTTTACAACGATGCATGAAGAAAAACTTGACACTCAATTAGGAGAAGTGTCACTTTATGGTCAAGCAAGGAATCGTTCTAGGGCACGAAGTTTCAAACAAAGGAATTGAGGTTGATAAATCTAAAGTGGAAGTAATAACAAAGCTCCCTGAGCCAAAATGCTTAAAAGACATTAGATCATTTCTAGGGCACGCCGGTTTCTATACACGATTCATTCAAGGGTTTAGCAAAATTGCTAGACCTTTGACAAATCTCTTAGGAAAAGATGTACCCTTCAAATTTGATGAAGAATATTTACAAGCTTGGGAGGAGCTTAAGCACAGACTTGTCTCGGCACCGATAATTTCTGCACCAGATTGGACTAGGCCATTCAAGATCATGTGTGATGCCTCCGATTATGCTATAGGCGCTGTTCTAGGACAGCGTATTGATAATAGGCAACACGTGATTTACTATGCTAGTAGGACGCTTCATGAAGCCCAACTAAATTACACAACTACTGAAAAAGAATTTTTAGCTGTTGTGTTTTGCGTTAGAGAAATTCCGTCAATATCTACTAGGGTCCAGGACAACGATTTTCACTGATCACTCCGCCCTTAGATACTTAATGCAAAAGAAGGACGCAGAGGCTAGACTGATTCAATGGATACTTCTTTTTGCAAGAGTTTGATTTGAAAATTAAGGACAAAAAGGGTGTTAAGAATGTGATAGCAGATCACCTTTCGCGAATTCCCAATGCACCAAAGGAGACAATCCCAATAAATGACAACTTTCCTGACGAACGTATTTTCACAATGTGTAAAGAGCCCTGGTATGCTGATATAGCAAATTACCTTGCAACTGGGCGAACACCTTCCGATTGGTCAGGTCAGGACAAACACCGCTTTATGAATCAAATACAGTTTTTCTTTTAGGATGAACCGTATTTATTCAAATATTTTCCTAACTAGATAATAAGAAGGTGTCTTCCTGAGGATGAACATCAGAGTGTTTTGATCTTCTGTCACAAGTTAGCTTGCGGTGGACATTTTAGTCCACGAAAGACTGCTGAAAAGTACTTTATAGTGGATTCTACTGGCCCACTCTCTTTAAAGACACATATACTTTCTGTAAGCTCTGTGCCATATGTCAAATGACGGGTCGAATCACACGTAGAGACATGATGCCCCTTACACCTATCTTGGAGGTTGAAATTTTTGATTTGTGGGGCATTGACTTTATGGGACCCTTCCCTCTGTCTTATGGCAATCAATATATTTTAGTGGCTGTAGACTACGTTTCCAAGTGGGCTGAAGCTATTCCAACTAGGACAAATGACAACCAAGTTGTCATCAAGTTTTTACGAAAAATATCATTTCACGCTTCGGAGCCCCCCGTGCGATAATTAGTGATAACGGGAGTCATTTCTGCAACCGGGCTTTTGAAACCCTATTGCGAAAATTCTCTATTTCTCATAATCTATCCACGGCCTATCATCCTCAGACGAACGGGCAAGTTAAAGTCACTAACAGACAAATTAAACTAATATTGGAGAAAACCGTTGGACAGAATCGTAAGGACTGGTCCATCAAACTCATTGATGCCCTGTGGGCTTATAGGACCGCTTACAAGACTGTCCTCGATATGTCTCCATATCGAGTTGTATTGAAAAACCCTGCCACTTGCCTGTGGAGTTAGAGCACCGAGCTATGTCGGCATTGAAATAGCTGAACTTGGATTTGGACAAATCTGGTGCTTTGAAAAAATTGCAAATATCCGAATTAGAAGAACTGAGAAACGATGCATATGATAACGCTTGGATTGCAAAACACAGAACTAAGCTCTTCCATGATAAATCAATTCATAGGAAAATTTTTGTCTCAGGATAAAAAGTTCTGCTGTATAACTCAAGACTCCACTCTTTCCTGGTAAATTGAAAACCAGATGGTCAGGTCCATACATCGTTGAAAGAGTCTTCCCTCATGGTGCCATTGAAGTTTTTGATCCTAAAAATGGCAACACTTTTACAGTCAACGGTCAACGCCTAAAGCAGTTTTTAACCACAGAATTCGAGTCAAACGATGTTCTTGAACTGGGTCTTTGTGACCCAATCTACATGTGACCACATCATTTGTAAATTATCCCAGTACCTTCTGCATATCATTTTGGGACCTCTCCTGTAACTAATAATTAAAAAGAAAAAAAGAAAAAATAATAATAATAAATAAATAAATAATAAGAAAAAGTAAACAATAAAAATAAAATAAATGGACTTAGGTGCTAAATAGCACCTAGAACTTTCCTCTCTCCATAAACTCCTTTAAATTACCCTAGGGTTGTAAATTCCTAATTCCAACTAGGGTAATTTAGGGATTTTATCTCTCTCAGCTCTCTATAAATACTCTCTACCCCGTGTCTTATTCCCTACCCTAGCTCTCACCCCAGATCTGAAAAGCACAAAGCCAGCGCCGCCCCTCAAATTTTTCTCCCCCTCTGCCTCCTTAACTGTGCCGCGTTTCCTCGGCAGAAGTTGCGCCTCCGCGGCAGTCTGAGCACATCTGGAGCGCCGCCAAAATTTGCTGCTGTCCCGGCCCTCTGAAATCTCCAGATCCAGTACCTGATCATCTTCTTCCATAGCCAATTGCTCTCTACAATCGATTTTGTGTTTTCCCCCAATGTAGTCCGGGGGAGGTTTGCGTTATATTCTCTGAAATCTTCCCGTTGCTTTATATTCTTTCATGGCACCGTCAATATTTGCTGAAAAAGATTTTTATCGAATTCTTAGTGATATTAACGGATATGGGCATATTTTCTTAGATCGTATTCGTGCTTGGGATTGGTATGCTTTGATATATGATAACTCAGATAGGGAAGCTTATTATTGTCCTGAGTTAGTCAATTTGTTCTACACTACCATAGAACACGCTTCTGTGAACTTTGACACTTACCAAATCATGGTACATATGCCCACGGGAGACATCATTATCACGCTTCCTCTGCTAGAGGAACTCACACATGTCCCATATAACCCACATCATAGCGACCCTCTTCCTCTAATCGATTACATGTCTATCATGAGGGCTCACTGTACAGAGCAGGACAGGGGGCTCAAAGCCAGTACTACATTTAGAAATGTACATTACGTTGGTCGCTGGATTCAACGCAACATTTTAGGACTGGACCACACAACCTCCTTTAACAGACCGATGCTGCAAATCATACATGACCTCATGACTCGGTAGCACACGATCAGCATTAATAAAACAATCTTCCATAGTCTACTCGCAAATTCCTCAACACACATGTGGTGCCAAGTACTCACACCCAGTTCTGATAACTCGTCTATGTAGGACTTTCCTACTAAATGATGTTTTTGACTCATACGAGAGGGTATTTATTGCACCAGGGAGGGCCACTAGTGCCTATAACAGTTGTCTTCATGCGGTCTGGACTCCTAGTGTCCAGTCCGAAGATGCACCAGTTGAGTCCTCTTTAGAGAACTTTTAGAGGAAGAGGATAAGCCTGCCTTTTGGCAACAGAACCCCCTGCTGATTCACGTGCCTTCATGTCTACCATTTGGCGAGGCATGAAGAAAATATTCCGGGGACAAATTAGATTGCGCAAACAAGTTGAGGAGCAGACATCTCGTTTAGATCGCATTGAGGAAGGTTTGCGGCGTTCACAGTCAGCCGGACGTAGCACCACCGCTGGTCCTAAACGACGGAGAGGGTGACACCTTTTCTTTACCTATTTCATACATACATTATCTTGCATTCATTGGGGACAATGCATGAGATAGGTATGGGGGTGTAGATACTAACATAGGATTTTTCATTTTCTTTTAGAATTTTTCATTTTCTTTTTAGGATAGGATTTTTCATTTTCTTTTTTTAAAAAAATAATAATATTTTGATCCATGTTTAAAGAATTAAACTTGACCTTAGGAATTACGGATATCCTAAACTAAGATTTCTTAATATAAGTTGAAAAGAGGAGTTTTGTCGGACTTTAGGTTAAGAAAAAGAATAGAAAAGTTAGCTAGATTTTGATTCTTTCCTGAGCATTATATACATTTACATATTGAGGGATTAATTAAAGACTTAGTGATTTTATTTACACACATATATATATTAAAAAATATATTAATAAATAAAATAAAAACTTAATCACTAATTAAGCTGGTTAGTTGTGCCTTAAGAAGCATGGCCAGTCACGCCTAAAGGTGGTTAAGTCCTTAGTATTCGTGGCCTAGTTTACTCGAATCCTTGGACCTTAGGGATGTATCTTCATCTGGTGCCCTAAGACCGGCTGGTTTGGGAGTCATCGGTAAAAGGCTCGTTACATGGGTAAATTAGAAAGCCTAATGAAGCTAAGGAGATGTAAATATAAATAAATAAATAAAAGAAAAATAATAATAAATAATAAATAATAATATATATAAGCAAATAAATGAACTCAAGTCTAAGAAAAATTCCTCATATACATAGATGTATATATGCTAGGCTTGATAAAAAAATCCAGTTTTCTCTCTGTTCCTTAAAAACTTAACCTAAGTTGACAACAAGACTCTAAAATGAAACTTATAAAAAGAAAGACAAGTTTAGGGTAACCCGAAACCGATAGATCAATGAGATTCGTGAAAAACATGGATCATAAAATTTTTTCTTTTTTCACTAACAGTTTTCTTTCTTGGATCTTGTGGGTGCAATCCGCCTCCTCTAGGGTAACCTAGAGATTTAACGGCTTGTTGTACATGCTCAGTGCAATCGTATTACCTACAAAAATGGTCTAATAATTTAGTTAGGATTTTTTTTTTTGCTTGGGGACGAGCAAAAGTTAGGTATGAGGATGTGACTGGAGTCATTAATGCATCATTTTTCACTACCATATTATGCTTTATATGAAGAAAAATTAGATTTTTATTGCTTTTTCTCTCTTTTTTCAGTCCAACATTAATGGAGATGAAGGCCCATCAACAATTATTTTCTAAGGGAATTAAGGGATTAATTTAGAAGCTCAAAGAAGAAGCCCATATCTGAATTCATCCACGAATATTCTCCACATTCTAGAAGGTCCAGCAAGGCGCATGGAGGATAACAGAATGTCAGAAGAATTCGCTGGCGCAACGGCCAAGATTCTGCCGCGGAAACGCGGCTTTGGCTGCGGATCTGCGGCAATCATCTGGTCGTTGATCCAGCGTTTAATCCCATGGCTGTGATTGGAAGGGCTTATCTCTTGGAGCCTATAAATAGACCCCTAGGGCCTCTATAATCAGGGAGAAGAGAAGAGCTTTGTATTTTTTAGGAAATTGTTAGGATTTTCTCTAAGTTTTTCTTTAGAGTCTATTGTAATTTTCTTTCTCCTTCTAGAATCCAGCAAAGAGAGAGAAAAAGTGAGAAATCTTATAATTAGAGTAGGTGGCAACTCAATACAAGAATTGATCTTTCTTCCTTCCCATCTTTTCTCATTCTAGTGCATTGTTTTCTTCAAGCTTTTACTACTTTTGCATTACCTTCTACAATGGATTGTTATTTGATTTTTATTTCAATGTCTAGCTAACTTCCTAACATGACTAACTAACCTCTAACTTTACTAACTACTAACTCTTGGGTGATTGCTAACTCATGTGAGTCATTGGATGTTTTATTATAGTCTTACAAATTTCAAGTTTCTATTATCCCCAATGAAGATGAGTTACTTTTAATTCTTAGCAAATGCTTGTTCTCCTTCCATATGATGCATGTGAGCCTCATTTAGAGCCTTGTCTTTAGAACAAGTGCCTTGATGGAACATGAAGATGGAGCACTGAACTATGCTATTGATTAATAGTACAATTTTCTTACTTCATGCTAGCTTAAGTATAGCTTTGATGGACTAATGAATCTTGTATTTTCTTTCTTAGCATATCTTTGAGTAACTATCCTTGATTTCATCACTGAAAATCTATCTCGGGAACCAATGAATCAATGAGGCAACGAGTCAAGCCGAGAAGATAACTCATCCTCTACATGGGACAATACTTTGACCAAACAAGCAAGACAAATCTTTACCGATGAATCAATATGAGGCATGCATCACCCTATGAGATTAGTAAGTTAGTAATTAGAGTGTAGTTAGTCATGGTTTCTCTCCCCATAGTACTTCAAAGTTTCTTTTCTTAACACGTTCTCTTTTCAAAATACAACCATTTTCATTTCATCGTTCTTTTCATTCTTTTCCTTTTTCTTCTACAAAACCCACAAAGAATTTCTCATTCACTTTCTCTATCGTTTTATTTTTTTTTTGAAACAAAGAAGAACTTTCATTTTTCTTCTTAAAACAATCTCAACATAAAACCGTGAATGCTTCTATCGCTAACTTTTCCTGTGGAATCGACCCGTAATAGCTTGTGCTACGACGATGATTCGGAAGGAGTATAGTAAACCGACAAATACATTTGGAGCTTTTGAACATCAACACACGAACATCAAAGGTTTACTCTAAACCCTCTCTCTGAATACTAGTAAAACTCCCAATTCCGATCAAAATGATCCACTACACATACATGATGAAATATCTCTGTTTTTGACATTAAGCTCTAAAATAAGTTTGGTTAAAGGCATGTATACTTTGAATTCCAAAAACTAAACTGGTATTTTTTTAAAATGAAAATCCTTTTATAAAAACTCATCTAAATCAAGAGTGTGTGTGTATATGATATACTTCAGCAATCCATCAACTATTCTATCCTTTATATTTTATCTAAAAATAAAATCTTATAAAAACAAACCTAGACTCAAGTCTTGATCTTGAAGGTCTTCACTTGAAGTCTTCTTCTCCTCTTGACTTGGTCCAAACTTGATCCAACGAGCTAGACTTCTCTTGAGTGCTTGATGTGGTCTTAATGCATAAGCTCTTGAATCAAACCGTGCTAGCTCCAAAACTTGACTTTAAATCCTTTATTGAAGCTAAACACTAACTAAGATCTTGATCATATATCTGAGACTAATTAAACACCAGATCATTAGTACTATAATTACATGAGTTGATCATCATCAAAAGTAGAGTGATGGACCTTTGGGCCAACAATCTCCCCCTTTTTGATGATGTTAAAACTCATGGAGTTATATATGCATGGATTAAAGTAAAGTTTCAAAGAAGCTCCCCCTTAACTCATGCATCACAATAAACAAATAGATATGGCAATAAAGCACATAAACTAAACAAACATGTATGCAAACATAAGGAGATAAACATGCCAATCAAGCATAAAACTCATCAAATTCTTTTCTCTTTTTTGCAAAACAAAACAATATGCATAAACAAGAAATTCTTCTCCCCCTTTATGTATAAAGCAAGAAAAACATGCATATATACTAAAATACTTCTCCCATTTTTGTCAATCATCAACAAAGGGGTGAAAGTAAGCACAAAACAATGTTCTTCCCCCTTTTATTAGAAACAAAAAATCAACACAGGGGTGAAATCAAATCAATCAATAAAGATATATGCGATATATTTTCATGAAGAGGAAGACACTAAGTTAACTTCCCTACATATATGCATTACATGAAGAAGGGATGACAAGCCCTAACTCACATAACGCATAATATGCAGTGCATAAGAGTAGATGTGAAGCTCCCCATAAGTATTGCATAAAGAAGAGTTGTCAAGCTCTTCAATATAAGATACACTCAACATAAATCTATATGTAGAAGAGATGTTAAGCTCCCCTTGCATATAGGCAATACATATCAAAAAATTCTTAATTTTCTCAATAAAACAAATTTTGAGATCTTCTTAAATCAAATTTTAAGATATCATATAAACAAAATTTTTAAGATTCCAATTGTAAATAAATATTACAAATTTTTAATTTCTTAAATCAAGAAATCATTTAGAGGTATCACAAGATTTAGATACCATATGAAATAGGAAATTTGTGATACCAATTGAAATTGAAATACTTAAACATATTGATACCAATTGAAATATATGGATACCAATTGAAATCAATAGATACCAATTGAAAATTATTGTACATTTTTGTTATCAATAAAAATACCAATTTAAAAATAATGCCTAAGCTTGTTAAAATATCAAATCAGATACCAATTGAAAATAAAAGTTTGAATCAAGCTTGGCATAAATAAACTTTGTGCTTTAAACATGTAAACCAATTTTAAATTAAGCACAAACAAATCATATATATGCATAAAAATAATAATACTAATAGAAATTGATATATTTGAAATTGAAAGCATATATATATATATATATATATATATATATATATATATATATATATAATATATATATATATATAAACAAGATTATGAGTATACAAAATATATCATTGTGCTACCAAATGAAATTACGATACCAGTTGAGATTAAGTTAAATTAGTGTATAACGCATAAAAATCCACCCTTTTCATGCACATGATAAAAGATATGTAATTTGAGCATACAAGGCATGGTCGCCCATCCGTCTACCCTAATGGGGTTGGTAGGGGTTTTCAAAAATATGTGTTTGAAAATATTTTTATAGTGAAAAACACTACCAAATGAAGAAAAATAACTAGTTAAAATAATTTTGAAAAACTAGTTAACGGTCCTTCAAACATGAAACCAAATTATATGTATATCATAAACATACTAAGTACATGAGAGTTATCACTCAAGATCTATAAAGCTCATAAAGACTCATAAAAACATAGTCATGAGAAAACAAATTAAATTTGAGTGTACAAACAACATGTGAATAGCATATTCATGAAATTAGTCAATAAAACTCAAAACAAACATGAATATCAGTTTATCAAATAAATCATAAAATCATGAAAATTTATTTTTCATATGAAGATGAAATTATAAAAAAAATTCATTTTTTCTCTAAAAACAAACTTCTAGGTATATGTATGTTTTTATTCAAAACTAATAATATGCATACATATCCCAAACATAAAAAGAGTTTATGATATAATTTACATGAAGGCAAGAGACTCAAGGGTATAATGTATATTTATTAGATTTGAATACAAAATACATATACATGAAGTAAAATATAAAAATAGGCAAAACAAATGTAAATGAGGAAATTATCAAAACTAGCCTATACATGTGCATATAGTGAGTACAAATGAACAATGAAGTGCAAACATATATGAATCAAATGTTGCTCACTACTTGTACATGTATATACACAAGTTTTGACAAAAATTACATTTAAACATGTTATATACCTCATGAAGCACAAACAAATAAAACATGAACATGCTAAAATATCATATATGAAAAAGCATGTAAATAAATTAGGAGTTTTAGAGATAGTTACCAACACATGATTATACTCTAAATCTCTAAAACATGGTGGTTGTCCCACTAAACCTCCTTGATAGCGGTGCTTCAAATGTGTGTCCATCAAGTCCATGTGCATCCACCACTAAGGCACCATCCCTCTCACGTTTTGTGAGAGCCCACACCTACATCAAATACAGAAGGTGGAGATTTTGGTACCCATTTTCTTTTGGGTCCTTGAGGGTTAGCATTGTAAGGAACCCAAACATTCATATTAGCAAAATTTAAAGCATTTATCTTATCATAATAAATTTGCTAAATGGCCTTTGCGGTCACAATGTGTACACTTATACACTCTAGGATGCATATGTGTATGAATGTGGTCATGGCGTGCAAAGTGTGCATATGCATGATGTGGGTGATGTGCATGAATATGTGGAGTTTGCTTCTTTGAAAACAAAGACTCCTATCTAGAATGGTTAAAAGCATATTTGCTCAAATTTGAGCTCATACAATCTATTTTATTTTTTCAAAAAATTAATCTCATTTTGATTAATAGTGGTATGTAAAGTATGGTGAGAATGAGAATCATTTTCTTATTCTTTTAGAAACATTTACTTTTTCTTTTTCAACAATTTTTCTTTTTTAAAGAGTTGTTTTCATTCAAAGTAACTTCTTTTTTTTCACCAAAACAATTTTATTTTTCAAAGAATTATTTTCTTCACAAAGATTATTCAATTTAGAAAGCAAGGAAACATTTTCATTTATCAAACTTTCATTTTCTTTTTCAATGCATGTAATTTTATTTTAAAAGACTCATTTTTTAAAAAAACATTTTCAAATCTAGTTTGAAAAGAATCCTTTTCTTTTAACATGCAATCAATTTTATTTTTCATTTTCTTATTATCCTTTTTAAGCAATTCATATTTTTCTAGGAGTTGTTGACAAAATGATTCAAGTTCATTATAGGACATATCAACATCCTCTTCTAGCTCGGATTCGGTAGTTATCTCAAGGGGTTATCCCCTGGACCATGTAGCATACATTGGAAGCGTCACTTCCAATATCCGAGTCGCTCCCAACATAGTATTATTCTTTTTCGCCAAGGGAGATGATGGTGTTCCAAACTATAAAAGCCGAATCAAGATTAGCAACCTAGATAAATAATCATCATTTAGGGTACTCTTCAAAGCATGGATGACTTTTACATTAGCCTCAATATTTTTGCCATTTAAACAATAAGAATCTTTATAGTGGCAAAATAAACATGAATGCCTAAGGCTTTGAGGTACAAAGATATCTTAACCTTCCAGTTTGGATGTTAAGAATGTCAAAGGTGGGAGGTGACATGAAATCCATAGTGTGTGAATAAATAATGTGATTAGCTAAAAAATGAGGATCTTTAACTCTAGGTTGTTAGACCCAAATCAAGAGCACTTAGCTCTGATACCAATTGTAATCACCTAGAGGGGGTGAATAGGTGACTAGCTAATCTAATAGTCAATAATGCGGAATTAAAAACTTATTAATGCAAACTAAAACTTCTTAAACTAAATACCAAGTATAACACAAGAGTGCAGCCGGATTCCCCGTGAAAGGCTCTGGACTAACTCCTTAAGATTCCTCTAAGTAAGAGTTGAGGTGTCGCGTTGGCTCTCTTAGTTGAATACAAGTGTTAGCAAACAATCTCCAAGTATATAACAATATGAGCACCATATATATCAAGTATATAAATAAAGATAATATTAGCATGCAAGATATAAAGACAAGTAAGAGATAGAGAGAGCAATCGCAAACACGGGAGATTTGTTTCTAGGTTCGAGCACACTTGCTCTACGTCCCCGCCTTCAACACTTGAAGGATTTTCACTGTAACCGATCCCACCGGATCACTTGGTATCGGACCACCTACAAGCTCTTTGGACTCTCTAGTCTCTCTCTTGTTCCTACAAGAACACACCAAAGCTCACTAGCTCGCTGAGGCCGCACCTCTACAAAGAGTTCACACAAGAACTCGAAACACCGTGAACCCACAAGTCCGCCTCCTCAAAGTATAAAGTAGAATTTTGGTGATCACAACACTTTGATCACCTAAAATTCTCTCACAACAAAAATCCCTATAGGTAGATATAGCAATGAATAGCTCAAGTATTTATGTGAGAAAACTAGGATGGAATGTGTGGAGGAAAACACAAGAAATCACTTTGAAAACACTCTTAATAAACTTCCCTTTTAATTGGAAATATTTGCTCTCAAACTAGTGGAGAAAACTCTGAAATAGATGGAAAAAACTAAGTTTAAAACTCTCCTCAAATCTTGTTTAAAACAGTCCAAAAAAAACCCCCAATTCATAGGCTATCTAAAAACTAGCCGTTGGGGTCCAGTCAGCAGCTCTGGCTGCTGTCAGTCGACCGGCCCGGTCGACCGCCAACGGTCAGAAATCTGACCATTGGAGCCTCTATCGACCGGCCTGATCGACCGTGGCCTAGAACAGAGAGCAGAAGCTCTCTGGCGGTCGACCGGGTCGGTCGACCGGCCCTCCAGCCAGAACTAGCGTGCATGTTCATGCACGTCGGTCGACCGACTCGGCTGACCGACTTCTAGCTCGGTCGACCGGTCCGGTCGACCGGCAGAAGCCAGAACAGGGATTTTATATAGGGATTAAAAGGTTGACTTTTTAGTTAAATAAAATCCCATAAATTAACAAAAATCTAAAAAAATAAGTTCAATATTATACTTTGATAAACAAACATGTTTGAGTAAAATCAAGACATGTTACAAACATTTTGAACTATTTTTGTAACTTATCAATTTTGGCTAAAAACACTTCTGTATTTTTTCAAAATAGATTTTTTCAAAACTTATTTTTCCAAAACTTCTCCAAATACAAAAAATAAGATAGTTTAAACATTTTTAAAGCATAGAGTGTATGGAAATAATTCATTACACATACATGATGAAATATCTATGTTTTCTACATTAAGCTCTAAAATAGTTTGGTTAAAAACATGTATACTTTGAATTCTAAAAATCAAACCGGTATTTTTCAAAATGAAAATCCTTTTATGAAATCTCATCTAAATCAAGAGTGTGTGTGTATATGGTATACTTGAGCAATCCACCAACTATTCTATCCTTTACATTTTATCTAAAAATAAATTCTTATAAAAACAAACCTAGACTCAAGTCTTGATCTTGAAGGTCTTCACTTGAAGTCTTCTTCTTCTCTTGACTTGGTCCAAACTTGATCCAACGAGCTAAACTCCTTTTGAGTATTTGATGTGGTCTTGATGTACAAACTCTTGAATTAAACCGTGCTAGCTCCAAAACTTGACTTTAAATCCTTTGTTGAAGCTAAAACCAACTAAGATCTTGATCATAAATCTTAGACTAATTAAACACAAGATCATTAGTACTATAACTACATGAGTTGATCATCATCAAAATTATAGTGACGGGCCTTCGGCCAATACAAGTAAGTCTCCATTCTTTATGATAAACCACCTTTGAATCTTATGCGGGGCCTGTACCTTTATTTAGTCCGAAAAGGTAGATTAACAAACATGGTGAGCTCCATGGCCCAGAAAGTAAAACAATTAAACCCGAACAATAAAAACACTCACATGTGCATATGTATTTATATGTTTAAACATGCATGCGGGGCCTGTACCTTTATTCAGTCCGAAAAGGTAGATAACAAACATGGTGAGCTCCATGGCCCAGAAAGTAAAACAATTAAACTCGAACAATAAAAACACTCACATGTGCATATGTATTTATATGTTTAAACATGCATGATTGTCAAGATTGAGTAAAATAATCAAATATCACAATGCATGTGACAAACATTCCAAGATTTATTTACACACATGCACAAAAATTCGTGATTTTCGCATTTTGTTAAAATTTCAAAAAAAAAAAAAAATTGGCATCATCTTCGCACCCACCGGTTTCACCCGATCCCTTCCTCCAATAAACACAATTTGCCTCGTCTTCGTATCCACCAGTTCCACCCGGTCTCTTCCTCCAATAAAACATCAAGACATCATGAATTGCACAACACCCAGTATTTCTATACATTAATGGGTTTGATCTTTAGTAAATTGTAATAATAATAACATGTAGTATTCTCGAATTTCTATTATGAATGCATGTTAAAACTTGTAATAACTATGAGCATGCAATATTTATTATATAAAAGAGCATCACCAACTTGCATATTTACCATATTCACATGCCACAAACAATCCTGTTAACATCTCATTCACACAACAACATGCATGCATTAAATTCTCAAATTTAGTTACATACTTGTAGAACTAGCAATCACATACAAACTTATAAATATAAGAGACTATTTCCCTCTTGATTTATTTCAAACACAATTTAACATTTCATTTTGTTTAACTATAAAATATGGGTTTCTTCTATTAACAATGATCAAATTTTTAAGCACATTTTAACAATCTCATTTTCAACCATCACCATATGGTTTTAGGGTTTAAAAGTTTTACTTACCTTCAAAGAGGGTTCACCAATTTCTCCGCTAGGCTCGCCGACTCCACAAGATCCTTGATAATTAGCAAAGAACACTTTCAGATGCAAATCCTCATTAAACTTGCGTGTAAAAGCTAATCTCCTTTAAAAAAAAATATTGATTTTCTTCCTCTCCAAACTAGGAGGTGTCTAGAGTCTAAAACTAGGGTTTAAGTTTAATCCAAGGAAAAAATAGAAAGAGAGAGAGAGAGTGAGAGAGAGAGTGTTTATTCATGTAAGAGAGAATATGGAGTGGTCGGTGGTTGGTTGGGGGGAAGCCGGTGGCTGGCTGGGGGGACGACGGTAAGAGGAGGGGATGGGAGGTGAAAGAGAGTGAGAATGTGGAGGGAGGGAGGGAGGGGGAGGGAGGGGAGAGAGAGAGAGAGAGAGAGAGAGAGAGAGAGTGTGTGTGTGTGTGTGTGTGTGTGTGTGTGTGTGTGTGTAAAATGAGAGATTTTTCTCATTCCTCTCTCTTTTAAAATCCACCCAAAACTATTGGTGTGTGCCACGTGTTCATCAAATCTCTCACACCCATGTCCACTTTACACCTTTCATCCACCCACCATGCTCTTACCTTTACACCTTATCATTATTACTCAAGTATGGTGCAAGTTGAAAATAAGAGAGAGACTTATTCATTCATATAGTAAATCTCAAAAAGGATTTTTGCAAAAATATGAAACATTTGATTTTCTCAAATACTAAATCTCAAAAAAAAAAATTTAGAAGCATTTTTCAAAAATAAATTCTATTCTTAATGTAACATGAAGTGTTTGCAGTCTCGGCCTATAGATATTGAGAGATTATATATTCGCTAATTATGGTCCTACCTATTCTTGAAGAGTATGATTCATTCTTTCAATGACTCTATTTTGTTGTAGAGTTGTAGGAGATGACAACTCATGTTTGAGTTCATTTTTCTTACAATAAGAGATAAATAAATCTTTGATAAACTTACCATTCTTATCACTCCTAATGCGCAAAATCAAAAAAAAATTTCTTTTTCAACTCTTTTTCTAAAAACATTGAATCGTGAAAAAACTTCATCTTTATGTTCTAAAAAGAAAACCCATGTAAATCTCGAAAAGTCTAAAATAAAATAAAACAAAACGGTTTTCACTAAGACTTTTGATTTTAGTTAGACCAAACAAATCTATATATATCAAGTCTTGGGGTCTTGATGTCATGATATCTTTGATTATTTTGAAAGAAAACTTAGTCTATTTTTCAAGTTGGCATGCATTGTAAATGCAGTCCTTTTCAAATTTCAAAATAAAATATCTTTCACCGATTCTTGAGGTCTTGATGTCATGATATCTTTGATTATTTTGAAAGAAAACTTGATCTATTTTTCAAGTTGGCATGCATTGTAAATGCAGTCCTTTTCAAATTTCAAAGTAGGAATATCTTTCACCGATTCTTTAGAATTAATTCGGGATAGATGATTAAATGAAACATGGCCTAATCTCATATACCATAACCAAAAGTTTTCATAAAAAGCATTCAAACAAGTAGCATTGCATTGTAATTCAACATGCCAATCATGTAAACAATATTTTCAAAAAAGCTGAAAAGAACACAAGAATTCATTTTCTTATTTAAAATATCACAAGTAGAGTCATTAAAAATAAATTCAAGCCTTTGTAGCATATTGACTAATGTTTAATAGATTATATATGATGTCATCTATCAAAACAATATCCTCAACTAAAGGAGATGAGTCAATCTTGATATTACTTATACTAATAATTTTGCTCTTGGAGTTATCTCTGAAGGTGATGGTGTCACCTTCATGGTACCTTAATAGAGTTTTAGTGTATTTGATATTCTATGCCATGTACCTTGAGCAACTACTATTAAGGTACCACCGCTCCCTGCGTCTTGGAGCCTATTGGAATTTAGTATGTATTTCGTTATCTTGGAGGAACAACTAATTTGGGTTTGTTTTAGTTCAGAAAATAAAAAAAGGAATGATTAGCTATACAGATACAGGCTACCTGTCAGATCAACATAAAATCAAATCTCAAATAGGTTATGTGTTCACATGTAGAGGTACATTGATCTCTTAGTGTTCACAAAAGCAGACACTTGTTGCCACTTTTTTAATCATGCTGAAGTTATTGCGCTCTATGGAGCAAGTCAAGAATGTGCGTGACTGAGGTCTATGACTCAGCACATTCAAGCAACTTGTGATTTACCAATCAATAAAGATCTAATAATATTATTTGAAGACAATGTTGCATGCGCCACTCAAATGAAGAAAAGATGCATCAAAAGTTCTTCTCATTCAGCTAAGAGCTTGAAAATGATAAGAAAATTAATATTCAATATATCCTATCAAGTGATAATGCGGCAGATTTTTCACAAAAATACTTTTCACGATAACTTTTAGAAAGTTTATTCGTGATATCGGGATGCGTCTGTAGGCTATCAAAAAATTACTGAAGATAACCTCAAAAGCGAACCTCCTAGATGCAGAGGTTGAGTTCCAATGCCAGACGCGGAGGTCGCGTTTCAGCCTCAGACACAGAGGTCGCCAGACACAGACCTCGCATTCCAATGTCAGACGCGAAGGTCGTCAGACGCAAACCTCGCATTCCAATGTCAGACGCGGAGGTTGCCAGACGCGGACCTCGCATCCTTTATCAGACGCGGACCTCAACCAGCTCCGCGTTTTAACTCAAACATAAACCTCCGCGTTCCAACACAGACGCGAGCCTGTGAGCTGCGCGTCTCAACATCAGAGTAAGGTCCGCATCCAGCGTGAGACCCGCATTTCTGCTGTAACTGATAGCCACGAATTTAGACAGTTACACCCCCATTTTCTCTCCACATAATGGGGAATAACTTCTCATTATGGAGAGATTTAAGGAGTTGGTTACACCCTAATTCCATTATAAATAGCTATGAATAGCTAGATGAAAAAAAAGGAGACCTCTCTAAGGGGACTTCTGGAGAGAACCAGGGGGAAACTCGGAGTAAAATGGGAGAAGCTCTGAGGAGAAAAGAAGGAGAATCCCCTAAAAGGCACACTTGATGCTAGACGCTTAAAGCTGGATAAATATAGAAGACTGAAATCTAAGCACAAGGCTGCTAAACACATATTGTGTTGGAGGAGAAAACTCTATAAACTTACAGAGTTCAAGTGGAGTTTCTAATCTCTTTAAGATTTTAACCACTGATTAAGGTTTCATACCTGACCAGTGGGCTTCCAATGAGAGCAAGAAGATCCAAAAATCAAGCTTTCAGTTCGGTTCATCAACGGAGAACAAGAATCACTCTGCACCGCTACACGAAGAACCCAACATTAAACAAAGGGGAGATCTAACAATTCTTCCCTCTTTTGTAATCGGATTATTGATCTGTTATAATTTTCTTTACAATCAAATAATGAATTTGAGCGGTTTTAATTTTTTCTGACGCGTACAAAAGATGGCAACTCCGCTGGGGATCTGTTTTCTCCACCAATGAGAAGACCGTAGCGCAAGCCTACCTCAAGCTTCTCGGATAAACCATTAAATCGCTCGTCGTCGAATTCAACCAAGAGAAGTTCGAATAACTTCTCTCATCGGGCTCCATTAGCCCTGAAGTCTCAAGCATAGACTCGCTCTCAAGGCTCTTCGGAGACTTCTCATAGAGCAGCCTATACGCTTTTGACAAAGTAAGTGCTCAACCTCTCTTGAGATTCTGACAACCTCCTGTGGAGTCAATATGGTTTGCGACAACGTCTCTCAAGAGATCTGTATGGCCAGCTATCTTGGTTCATAACCAACACAGTGATGAAGGCCAATCTCGCCGCAAAACTCCTCCCAAGGTTCAGCAAACTCAATTTGCAGAGGGTTCGCATCAACTCCTACGAGTCAAACGAATTGTTGATCATCGACAAAAACGTCAAGTTCACTACCAGCAAACAAAGCTCGCTTTCACCCTCACGCTTCGGCACCACACGCGAAGCTCGCTTTCAGTCCCCTATTTCTGTAACAAAACGTGATGCTCGCGTTCACGTGCTACGCGTTTCAGCACCAAAACGTGAAGTTCGCGTCCAGCCTCAAGCTGTACCAAAACGCAAGATCTGCGTCTCACTTTAAAAACGTGATACTCACGTTCAGCCAAGGCCGCGCTAGAACATGACCTTAGCGTTTCAATTTTAAAATGCGAGAGTCGCAGACAGGGTTAAAGGATGACCTTTGCGTATCTATTCAAAAGCGCAAGACACGCGGCTGCACTAGAATGAGATCATCGCATTTCACTTTAGAAACGCGAGGTTTGCGCTCAGCCCCAAGAGGCCAAGTTCAAATATGAACTGAGAAGCTCTCATCCCATGGGTTCGAGTGCCATTGTAAGTAGTTCATCTCAGCGGTGCTCTCTGATTGTCACTGCAACTTTCAGATGACTAAGCCGTCAGTTTTTAGCCTGTAAGGCTTCAAACTCAAACTTCTCCAAGAGACGTAGACCTTGTGTTCTAATGTCAGACGCGGATGTCGCCAGACGCAGACTTCACATTCTAATATCAGACGGGAGGTCGCAAGACGAGGACCTCGCGTCCTTTCTCAGTCAGACGCGGAGGTCGCCAGACGCGAACCTCGCATCCTTACTCAGACGCGGAAACACGAGCCTGAGTAGAAGGTTTGCTAAAATCCTATGGGACTTGGTCTCATCCTCTCCTCCAAAATCTCTTACCAATTCTTTTTCATAGAATGGTAGGGCCACAAAAATATCTTTATTCATCTCTCCAACGAAATAAACTGGGACTTGTCATGTTAACAGTAAACCTCTGACAAGCTGGATTCCCCGATCCCCAGTGGATTCAATCAAGTTAATATTAACCTCTGACAATAAAACTCATTTAAAATCTCCGCTGTTATGTTAATATTACACCTCTAACAACGAATCTCCCATGTCCTTAGAAAATCAATGATTGTCACATTAATATTACACCTTTGACAATTCATTTTATTTTCCACCAAAATCCCCTACCAATTCTTTTCCATAGAGTGGTAGGTCCACAAATACAATCATTATTAAGTTTAATATCAAATCTCTGATAATGGAAAGTTTCAATACTCCCCAGAGAGTACAAGCTTTACTTGTCGCTCCTCTACATGGAGTCACAAATCAACCAAATTGTCAAGTTAATACTACACTTCTGACATTCCAAACTTCACTTGTCAATTCTCATCAATAGAATAACAAGTTCTCAAAATTGCTCATATCGCAAACCAACTACTGTCATGTTAATATTACACCTCTGACAAACTATTGTTATGTTAATATTACACCTCTAACAGTGATTGAATTGCTGCCAAGTTCAATATTAAACCTCTGACAGTCACTTTTCCTCAGGCTTCTATATCGAAACTGAGATGAGCGGTGCTAAGTTTAACACCACACTTCTAACATCCAATTCATTGTTAAGTTCAACAATATACCTATGATAATGACTTTCCCTCGAACTTTCGTATTGGAGTCGAGATGACTAATGCTAAGTTTAACATTACGCCTCTAGCATTACTTCCACTGTCAAGTTTAACACCACCTATGACAGTGATATCTTTAGTCTTCCTAATAAAACTGAAGTTCTTATGGAGCTAAGTTAACAGTACATCTCTAGCTCACGTCCTTGTCAAGTTAATATCACACCTCTGACAAGATTCAATCTGATCCCTTAAGTTAATATCACACCTCTGACGGTAAAAAAATATTTAGATCCCCGACGGGTCTAGTCTTACTTGTCATTCTCTTCAATAGAATGACAAGTCCACTTAAATTGCTTAAATCGCAAAATCCCATTACTTTTATGTTAAACATTACACCTCTAATAGTAAATCTTTATTTTCTAGGGAAATCAATATTTGTCATGTTAACAGTTACCTCTGACAACTCATTTCTAAATTTCCCTCCAAAATCTCTTACCAATTCCACTCACGGAATGATAGGACCACAAAAAGCCTGTGACTATTTTTCCAGTAAAATAATTACAGATCGAACCTGTCATGTTAACATTACACTTCTGACAGTAAGGCTTTGATGTTTCCCCGGGGGTAAAATTTCAACTTGTCAATTCTCTTCAATAGAATGATAAGTCCACTCAAAATACTTTATGTTCAAAATCCAATTTCTAACAGTAGACAAATTCCAGTCAAGTTAACATCATACCTCTAACCAAACTTGCTTAAATCGCAAGACAAATCCCGGTCAAGTTAACATCATACCTCTGACCAAAATTTCAACTTGTCAGTCCTCTTCAGTAGGATGGCGAGTCCACCAAACTGCGCAAATTGCAAAATCTCTCAGTCAAATTAATACTACACTTCTGATCAAAGTTGTTCGTATCTAAAATCAATGATTGTTAAGTTAGCGTTACACCTATAACAGTGATTTCCTCGATTTTCTTAGTGAAAAAACGAGATCTTTCAATACTAAGTTAAACATCACACCTCTAGTATATATTTCATTGTTAAGTTAATATTACACCTATGACAATGATCTTCTCTCAATTTTCTCAGTGAAAATGAGACTTTCGTGGTGTTAAGTTAATATCACACCTCTAACACACGTCTTTGTCAAGTTAATATCACATCTCTGATAATTTAATTTGCTCAAATTGTAAACTCAAACCCATTACGTTAACATTACACTTCTGATGGTAAAATCTCCATGGATCTTCAACAATCCCACTTGTCATTCTCCCTAATAGAATGACAGGTCTACTTAAGTTATGTAGATCGTAAAATCAATGTTGTTATGTTAATATCACACCTCTAATAGTAACTTTACATTTCATTGATTCCCAGCAGAGTTCTAGTCATGTTAACACTAAACTTCTGACGATAGACTCGGACATAATTCCTGACGGATCAAACTCCACTTGTTATTCTCATCAATAGAATAGCAAGTCCACAAAACTTGTTCAAAACATAAGTCTACATCTTACTGTCAAGTTAACATCACACCTCTGACAGTAACTTTCTCAAATTCTCCCAATAGAGTTATTTAATTTGATAAGTTAATTCGCACCTCTGGCAATTAAAACTCTTTCAAAGAATCTTTGAGCGTGACCTTCGCGTCTCAAGCACAGAGCTGCGTCTCAATGAACTTAAGAGTCACATCTCAACAACAAGTAAAGGCTGCGTCTCTATAACAATTGAGAGCCGCGTCTCTATAATAATTGAGAATCACGTCTCAACTTTGGTGAAGCTCGCATCTCCACTTCATCAGTGTGTCAAAACTATGTCCCCTTCCTTCAAATATAAGGAGTATGTTTTTACTTCTGCAATCAGTTCAACAGTACACTGGTAAGAGCAAATGACAACTATACTAGTTTAACAGTACACCAAGCAAACCAGTGCCTATAAAAAGTGCAAGACTGAGTTTCTAAGACACTTGTGATGATCTTTCCTGGAGGCTTCAAGAAGTTCAACAGTACACTCATGAAGTTCACCATTCAGACAGGATCGAGCTCAGGGCATCCCAGAAGACTGCCTCGCAGAAGAATGCCCGTCCGATTACAGAAAGTGCAGATTCAACTGAAATCTAAAGTATTTCAAAATCCGTCTCAGTCAACCACGGAGTTTTGAAAACTTTAGAGGGGGTTCTGTAGGCTATCAAAAAATTACTAAAGACAACCTCAAACGCGAACCTCCTAGACGTGGAGGTCATGTTCCAATGCCAGACGCCGAGGTCGTGTTCCAGTCTCAGACGCGGAGGTCGCCAAACACAGACCTCGCGTTCTAATGTCAGACGCGGAGTTCGCCAGACGCAAACCTCGCGTTCTAATGTCAGACGTGGAGGTTGCCAGACGCAGACCTCGCGTCTTTTATCAGACGCGGACCTCAGCTAGCTCCGCGTTTCTACTCAAACGCAAGCCTGAGCAGCTCCGCGTTCGAATACAGACGCGAGCCTGTGAGTTGCACATCTCAACATCAGAGTAAGGTCCGCGTCCAGCGCGAGACCCGCATTTCTGCTGTAACTGACAGCCACAAATTTAGACAGTTACACCCCCATTTTCTTTTCACATAATGGGGAATAACTTTCCATTATGGAGAGATTTAAGGAGTTGGTTACACCCTAATTCCTCTATAAATAGCTATGAATAGCTAGAGAAAAAAAAGGAGACCTCTCTAAGGGGACCTCTAAGAGAGGACCTGGGAGAAATTCAGAGTAAAATGGGAGGACCTCTGAGGAGAAAAGAAGGAGAATCCCTAAAAGGTACACTTGATGCTTGACGCTTGAAACTGGATAAATACAGAAGGCTGAAAGCTAAGCACAAGGCTGCTGAACACATATTGTGTTTGAGGAGAAAACTTTATAAACTTACTGAGTTCAAGTGAAATTTCTAATCTCTTTAAGATTTTAACCACTGATTAAGGTTTCATACCTGACCAGTGGGCTTCCAATGAGAGCAAGAAGATCCGAAAATCAAGCTTTCGATTGTTTGTCAACGGAGAACAAGAATCACTCTCCACCGCTACACGAAGAATCCAGTATTAAACAAAGGGGAGATCTAACAATTCTTCTCTTTTTATAATCAGATTATGATCCGTTGTAATTTTCTTTACAATCAAATAAAGGATTTGCGCGGTTTCAATTTTTTCCGACGCGTACAGTGTCATCTTCGAGATTTATGAAGAAGAACTATTCATGTTAATTTAAGGGAGAGCTTATATGGTTGTACTCTTTTCTCCTTACTATGGTTTTGCCCATATGATTTTTCTACTAAGATTTTAATGAGGCATCATAGGACACACATGCAAAGATGATGTATTTTTTCCCTTCACTAAGGTTTTATCCACCGGATTTTCTTAACAAAATTTTTAATGAGACAATAAATGCTGGGCATCCAAGGGAGAGCTGAAAGTCAATGGTGGCTACCCACCATCCATGCATAGTAATATTTATTGTGCGATGATGTAATCAAAGATATCAGCATGTAAATAGTGACTGCTTAGTACCTCAAAATTTCACTGTAAATAAGCCATTTCTGATTCATTTTATGGATCTCTGAAATCAATAAGAGTTTCTTATTCTACTATCTCTCTCAAGAATTCTCTCTTAGTATTATATTTCTTAGTTTTTACAACAAAATCAAATTTCTAAAAAAATAATTTTGGTCGACAAAGTCAAAATTCAAAAAATAATATTGTTTTGTCCGGAGTTGACAATCCTGGATGAACAAAAAGTCGCTCACAGGGTCAAGTACAATGGGAATCTAATGAATCTGGTGATGGAGGGAAAAGGGACACCAAGGAGGCCGATGGTCGCAGTGATGGTGTACATTTTTGCTTTGTTAATGAGAATCTGAAGTATGGGCCGAAGTCAGAGAGGAACTGTCGGTTATTTAATCCTGACGGAACGCATGCATATCCTTCTGATATTATTGTGCCGTCAGAGAACACGATGATGGGCAACGACAGCGGCGGCAATAGTGGTGGCGGTGGTGGTGAGTCGGCATAGGACAGCCCAACATCGGATTATCACAACTTGTTGTCGGCGACCAGGTGAGTTCATTCATTCGAGATTTAATAAAGAAGGGAATTTGGTGAGTGTTTTCAGGAAGTTGAATAGTAGAGGAGAGGGGTAAAAAGAGAGCGGAAAGAAGAAAGAGGGATTTTATATTTGTTGGTGGATATTTTGATGGGGTCCCAAAAATGATGTTTTAGTTGCCATTTCAGAATTGAAAAAACAAAGAGGAAAAAGCCAGTTTCCTCCTGATACTTTCATATTGGAAAAAAAGAAAAAAACTGAAAATAAAGAAAAATACATTTAATTCACTGAAAATAATTGTATGTATGTATGTAATATTATATTTTTATAAGGGATTAAATGCATATATATTAATCGAATAGCTTATCAAACTATCGAATCAAATACTAAAATGTTTAGATTTGATTTGTTTAAGTTGCGAATTGTAAAAAATATTTGTTTACACTTAAATCATCACACTAATTGAATCCGCTCGAATAACTGGATGAATACTTATAAGACTATTTGTTAATTATATGATTCGTTTCCAACCCTACGTGGAGATGTAAGTGTAAGTGATAAACGATTTCAGTAATGGAGGTAGCTGGTAATTCTGTGCATGCATTTATGGTAGCTCACAGTTACTGTTATTAAAGCTGTCCACTTTGAGAATCAAGTTATGGTCCCCATAGATGTACGATTCTGAATGATTTAGCCATTATAAGGGATGTAAATGGACTTGGGTTGGGCCCATTTTGTTCATCTTCAAAGAACCAGAGGCCGGTGACAAGCAGAAAGGATCATTCATCATGCTTGTGCGAGGCACGTGTATGAAATCTTGTTTGCAATGATTTAGCGAAAGCTTGTTTTCCTTTTGGCGTAATTTTTATTTCTATGTGATTCTCTCAATTTAATAGTCTTTTCCTTCCTTCCTTCCTTTCTTTTTTCTTAAACAAAGTCACCAAAAAATACTGTTATTTATGTTTCAAGTAAGTAATAATATCTGCATAAAACAACAAGCAGAAATAAACAATATCAGCCTTATTACAAGAAATGAATCCATCAATTCACGTGCGACGTTGACAACGGAACCGTAGGGTTTTGCCCGCCTTTCCGATCCCCAATCAACTTCTTCAAGCTACTGCTTCCATGCAATCGGGTTCCCCTTTTGCTGCTCGGGCCTCCAGCACGGCTATTGGGCCTATCGGCCCACTTAAAAATCTCACAAAATATAGTGAGATGTTTCAGCGCAGTGTTGCTGCTAGGCCTTTGAGCTAATGAAAAAATCCCGATAATATTATGGGGAATATTGGGGGAAGTGGGCCGAAAGGTCTAGTTGCTTCCACCTTGGCCCAACGCTCTCTAAGGCGAGGGTTCTTCATTCTTCATTCAAACGGGAGAGTTCTTCTTCGATCATGTCGGGTGTTTCTTCCAAGAGCGGACAGGGGAGCCATTACAAGGCGACCTTACCGCCAACTCAGCCGGGATTGATACAGTCTCTGGCCAAAGCTGTTGAACATGCTCCTGCAGTGGAGGCGATCCGAGATGCGCCTGCAAGACCGTCTTCGACTCCAACACCAGGAGGTATACTGATTCCAGTGAAGTCTTTGCGAAGAAGAAGCGCAAGGAAAAGGATGTCTTGCACCCTCCTCAAATGTCAACGCGCATTGATTTCAAAACCTTTTTTCAAACCGCTCAAAATTGGGGAGAGTCGCTCACGAGATTCACGCCTTCGCAACTACGCCCTCCTTGCTTTCATCTGAGGATGATGATCTGTGCATGGATTTCACTGGCGATCCCCAGCACGAGGATGATCAACTCCCTTGGAAGTGACTTCAACTCAATGTAGCTTTGCTTATTTTCTGTTTTTTTGGTTTTTTTTTTGTTATCTGTTTAGCTTAAAAAGAAAAAAGAAAAAAAAAATCCATCAGCTTCAACGACAGTTCGCAAAGACTGCACAAGTGGATCGTTTTATCTTTGAGATATGGATCCCATCAACTTTTAACAACGGGAGCCAATATTTCTACCCAAAGAATGATGAACGCACCCCAGATTAAGGCACCAGCTTTTGTGATATAGGCACCCCACTCAAAATTTAGAAAAATGGCCAAAAGCATCTCTTCTTCCTCTCCCCCTCTTCATCCCAAAATGCCGCAAGTCGTAAGTCGTAAAATGAGAATAAGAAAAGTAACTGTAGCAGGGAAAATATACTGTATTTTATGGTGTTTGGTTGATAAATTGAAAGTGTAAATGAAAAACTATATTGTGTTTGGTTGGTAAAGTGAAAGTGTAAATGGGAAAGTATATTGTATTTTACGGTACTTAGTTGGTAATGTAAAAGTGTAAGTGAAAAAGTTGACCACAAAATTAATTAACTGTAGCCGTAATTTAAATTTATAAATACTATTAAATTAAATCTACGATTATAAATTAAATTGTGTTAATAAATTTGAGATAAAATATTAATAATCTTAATATTTTATTTATAACAATAATATTAATAAAATATTAATATAATTTGTATTACTAAAATATTAATAAATAAATAATATACAATTTAAGAAAATATAAAGAACATTAATAAAATTTTAAGAATACTAATAAAACATAAAAATTAAAAAATCTTAAGAAAAATAATAAATATAGTTATAATATTATAATATTATAAAATACTTAAAAATTATTATAATATTAAAAATATTATAATATTATTGTAATATTATAAAAATATAAAATTAACAAAGTAAAATATAAATATTTTTAATAATAATTATTATTATAATATTATTATAATGAATTATTATTAAAATATTAACATAATAAAATATTAATATAATAATAAAGTATATTATAATATAATAAAGTAACTATTTATGTTAAAAATAAATACTTAAATATATTGTAATTTATATTAAAGTATAATATTGTTATATTAATAAAATATTAAAAAATGGTATAAGTATTAATAAAATAATAAAGTATTAAATAACAATATTAAATAAAAATAGTAAATTAAAATAGTAAAAAATATATAAAAATAATAAAAAACTAAAATAAAAAATATAAAATAATTAAATTAGAAATTAAACACTGTTAAAAATATCAAAAACTTTAAATATTTAATAATATTAAATTATGTATTGATTATCATGTAAATAATTTTAACTGCAAGCGTAATACAAGTGGGATTTACATGACCTCAATTTAACTGTAGCAACTGCAAATGAGAAAATGTGAGTGTAAAAATAAGAATATTAAGATTTACTGGGCTTTATATACTAAATTATAATATATATATATATATATATATATATATATATATATATATATATATATATATATATATATATATATATATAGAGAGAGAGAGAGAGAGAGAAATGTATATCAGCCTGCGGGCTGAGAGTACTCTCTCAGCCTGCGGTGACGTGCCTCAATTTGTCACTTCACTGACTTACGGCACGCTTTTAGGAAGAAGTTAAATTACCAAATACCCCTTATGAAAAGCAACTCTTTCGGTAACCTTCCTTATTGTTTATTATTATTTTTCTCCCTTTTTTTTGCCGCTCTTTATAGGTTTTAGGTTATTCTATATGAATTACTTTTCCCCCTATTTCCTTACCTCTTTTTGAAAGATCTAGTTTCTCCTTTTCAGCCTGCGATAAACTTTTTTCTGAAAATATAAAATCTTTTCAGATCAATTTTTTCTCCAAAATATTTAATGTCGACGTCTGAGCAGTCTACTGGCAATCTAATATGGAAGATATTGCATCTGGTTCTACTTTCTCTCAGAATATTGAAAATCTTGAAGGGTTGACATCTTTGCATGCCGATCAACAGGTTTTAATTGTTTCATTTTTTTTAAAAACAATTTCTTAAATATTGAATTTTTCTCTTTAAGTCTATGAGGTACTGCGACCTATAACAAATGATTTAAAGTTTCAGAAATGCGACCGTTTTAATATTCGGTCGCAATCTTATTTGAAAATAATCTCCGGTTTGTGAAATCTTTTTTTTTGGGTATGCGTCTTAGGTCGCAGTCTTTTGTAAGGAGTAATATAGCTTTCTTCACATACGGGTAATTGCGACTTAAGTCGCAGTCTTTGGTAAGGAGTAATATAGATTTCTTCACATACGGATAACTGCGACTTAAGTCGCAGTCTTTAGTAAGGAGTAGTATAGATTTCTTCACATACGGATAACTGCGACTTAGGTCGCAATCTTCATTAAAAGAGTATTATAGATTTCATGTCGTATGTGAAATCTTATTTTTATTTACTGAGACTTAGGTCGCAGTCTTTAGTAAGAAGTAATATAGATTTCTTCTCATACGGATAACTGCGACCAAGGTCGCATTATTTGATAAGAAGTAATATAGTTTTCATCTCTTATGCGACCTTGGTCGCATTTATATAGCTTATATTTTATAATACAGTGATATCTAAAAAATATTTATATTCATTTAATTCGTGTAATTGTTTTTTGTAGGATATGAATGCACATGGAGAAATGTCTGGAAGCTCAGATAAGTTTATAGGGAAACAGTTCCTGTCGGATATGGAAGCATACAATTTCTACAATGGTTTTGCAAGGAATAGAGGTTTTAGCGTGAGAAAAAAAGGTACAGATAAGTCACGGAAGCCTCCTTATGAGATTATTTGCAGAAAATTTTGCTGCAACAAGGAAGGTCTGAAAAAGTTGTGTGACAAAAGACAAGAGGAGCTTACAGTGCGACTAAGGTCGCATAAGACTACACTGCAATAAAAACAGCTGCGACCAAGGTCGGATAAGACTACAGTGCAATAAGAAAAACTGCTAACCGGATCAACACTGCGACCTAGGTCGCACAAGACTACAGTGCAATCAGAAACAACTGTGACCCGGTACGACACTGCGACCAAGGTCTCATAAGACTACACTGCAATCAGAAACAACTGCGACCCCAAGTATGATAAAACAAATGACGTTAAATACACTGTGACCTTGGTCGCAAGAGACGACAACTCATATTTAAACAATTGCGACCCCATGTCGTCAGTATGTAAGAAAAAAAAGTAAGTTTCATATACTGCGACCAACGTTGCATTCGGCTACAAGGAAAGGTCCAAAGAAAAAAAACCAAAGTCGCACAAATCTCAAACTATAATTTTATCAACTGCGACCGAGGTCTCATGCAGTGTATGCAGATCAATTTTTCGAAAATACTGCGACATAGTAAAAATAGAAGGAAATAAAAAAATTTAAAAAATAGGACCTTTATCGTCATGTTACAAAATTTATAAATTTAAAAATTTATTCGACATCTAAAGTTTCAAAATCCCTTTCTTAACTGCGACCATGGTTCCAAGATTAAAAAAAATAAAAAAATGCGACCTCGAAAATAAATCTGAAAAAAATTTAAAACTATTAAAATACACAAACGCTAAAAATTTTGAAAATATCATTTTTTGTAGTACCTTTTCCACGGATGATTTCTTAGGCGCCATCAGTTGCAAATATATTTTTAAAAAAGGATCAAATTTGTGAAGAAAAATAACTATTTTGGATCAGAATCGTCGGTTGAAATTTTAGAGCTGTAAATTTTTTTGGAAGCCAACTTTTTTACATAAGTAGAAAGTTGTGAGGGAGGGTATTTTCGGAAAATACAATGTTGAGGTGACTGGCATTAAATTGGGCGGGATTTTTCAAGATTTGTCCGCCAAAATTGATTACAGATGTGGGACGGTGATTTTGCCACGTCCGCCGGCTGAGAGAAGTCTCTCAGCCTGCAGGCTGAGGTACAGTAAGCCCTATATATATATATATATATATATATATATATATACAGTAACCCCATATATATATATATATATATATATATTATATATATATATATATATATATGGGCTTACTGTACCTCAGCCTGCAGGCTGAGAGAGTTTTCTCAGCCTGCGGGCGTGGCAACATCACCGCCCCACATCTGCAATAATTTTGGCAGACAAAATCCTGTAAAATCCCGCCCAATTTAATGCCAGTCACCTCAACATTGTAATTTCCAAAAATACCCTCCCTCACAACTTTTTACCGACCTTGGTAGCAGTCCTCAGAAAAAGACTGCGACCATGGTAGCAGTCCTCAGAAAAAGACTGCGACCTTGTAGCAGTCCTCAGAGAAAGACTGCGACCATGGTAGCAGTCCTCAGAAAAAGACTGCGACCTTGGTAACAGTCCTCAGAAAAAGACTGCGACCTTGGTAGCAGTCCATAGAAAAGACTGCGACCGTGGTAGCAGTTCTCATAAAAACACTGCGACCTTGGTAGCAGTCCTCAGAAAAAGACTGCGACCTTGGTAGCAGTCCTTAGAAAAGACAGCGACCGTGGTAGCAGTTCTCATAAAAACACTGCGACCTTGGTAGCAGTCCTCAGAAAAAGACTGCGACCTTGGTAGCAGTCCTTAGAAAAGACTGCGATCGTGGTAGCAGTTCTCATAAGTACTGCGACTATATTAAAAATCATTAAATATCAAATCAGATAAAAAAAATTAAAGAAGCATTCAAATTAGTTTCGTAATTTAATAAAGTAGCATTCACTGTCTTTTACCGAAAAAGTAGCTTTTCATAAGGGGTATTTGGTAATTTAACTTCTCCCTAAAAGCGGGCCGCAAGTCAGTGAGGTGACAAATTGAGCCACGTCACCGCAGGCTGAGAGAGTACTCTCAGCCCGCGGGCTGATATACATTTTTCTCATATATATATATATATATATATATATATATATATATATATATATATATATATATATATATATATAATATATATATATATATATGGGGTTACTGTACCTCAGCCGACGGCTGAGAGAGTTTCTCAGCCGACGGTGACGTGGTTGAATATATGCCACATATCGGTCGCAGAGTGTAGGCGCCAAAAAATCAAAAAAATCCCGCCTAAACAATCATGAAACAAATTGACAAAATACCCCTTTTTTACTTCTAAACTAGCATAAACTCATCCACAAACAAAATTTATCTACAGAATTTTCAGCTGAAATATATCTACAGTTATAAAATTCTTAATTCTACTACAGACGAAACATGATATCGTTCAGCACTCCGACGACAGACGCTGTCTTTTTCCACATGCCTTATGTAACAGAATTCTTACCATTTTACAAAGTCTGCGATCGTATTCGCAGTCATAGTATAATAAAAACTTTCGAACATTGCGACCATCGTCGCAGAATTAATACAATATAACTTTCAATTTTATATGACGACTGCGGCACTAGTCTCAGTCATAGTATAATAAAAACTTTTTTATATCATGTCTACGACCCTAGTCGCAATTTTTTTTATATCACGTCTGCGACCCTAGTCGCATTCCTTAATCCATAAAAATAACAGATGAAACATGCTATCGTTCAACACTGCAACCTCGTTCAGAACAGCGACCAAAGTCGCAATCTTTTTTCAGCACTGCGACCAAAAGTCGCAATCTTTTTTCGAATGCCTTATGTAACAGATTTTTTATAAGTTTACAAAGTAGATTAGCACTGCGACCCTGAGATCAGTTCGCGTATATCACATCTTATAAAAATACTATATTAATTGCACTGAATTAAATGAAGTAATTAATATTTTATCTACTATGATACAATAACAGTCTCGAAAAAAGAGATGCACTAATATTAATCTCGATAAAGGAAAGATGAGCACCATACGTAATCTAAAGATATAGGGAAAACATTCTAAAAAAAAGTTAATTTGTACTTCACGTAGTAAACCTCTGGAAAAAGGAACTCTTCGGATTCTCCCGCCATAACTCTTCAATTAAATATTTAATTTTTTTTACCACTTCTTCCCATACTCAACCATCACCTATAACAATTATTATTACTATTCATGTTCTTTCACATTCTTTACCTTTATATAGTGCTTGTAACTAATATATTATCTCATATCTAAAAACTATATTTTTGCTCTTCCTTTTCAATTTGATTTCAAAAACTTTCAGAAAATAATTCATTCTTGAATCATGTCTTCCCCATCTTCTTCCTCTGAACACTCAGATTTCAACTTCAATCATTCTCCCACTGGTCCTCTTTCTTCAGGGTATTCTAGTGAATCTGATGTCAGTCTGGACTTCACTCCTTTTGACTATCTCACTACATCAAATAATATTTTAACTGATCCTCCTCTTCATGAGTATGATGAAGTTTTCATGTGGGTTAGTGAGGTGGAAATTATTCCTCAGCCACTTGACAGAGACATGCTTGATGAAAGCATGTCATCTGATGCTGGATGCTCACTTTCTCGATACGGATCGGAGGAAGAGCTTGGTAGAGACGATCCATTCTGGGAGTTTATCGATGAACAAAAAACCCTCAAAAACAGGAAGATGATGAGGAAATAAGTGATGAATAGGAAGACGAGGAGAATGAAGACGACGAATCTGCTTATGATGGTGATAACGACGAGGATTAGGATTTCCTGATCTTTTGATATTCAACATTATTTTGTCTTCTGTTGACAGCTTTTAATGCTGTTTTTTTGTAAGGTCTCTTTCTGACCATATTATATTATAAATAAAATTCACTTCTATCTGTAAAAAAATCCTTCATATTTTTAAAATACATATAAAGTATGGCGTATAGTTATTATTTGCATTTTATCTGCGATAATGGTCGCAATACTCATATAATAATTACAAATAAATTGTGACAATGGTCGCTGTCTAGTCATAAAACAGTTTGATCGTTTTGCATTCAATAAAGTTATAAACAGCTGCCATGGTCGCAGTCCAAAATTAAACTGTAACACCTGAAAAACACCTAGAGGGGGGTGAATAGGTGTAATTGCTAATCTAACAATCTTTTAAAACTAAGATGGATGAATGATGTAACGATCTCTCAAAACAAGACTAAGAGTCGAATACCCCGTGAAGGGTTCTTAACTCCTTCTCCTGATTCCTCTTGAATGGGTTAGAGGTGCGCAATGCAACCTTGTTGTATGAGAATTGATCGAACAAGGAATGAATAATATGCAATGATGAAATGCACACAATATATCACAAGGAATGAAAACAAGATCTCAAGCAAGTAATTTGAAAGCAATAGAGTGCAAGAGAAATTTAAGGCAAAATGAACACAAAGCAATCGCAAACACAAGATGTTTGTTTCGAGGTTCGAGCCACCGCTCTACTCCCCACCTTCACCTCCGTGAAGGGTTTCACTATCCACCGAGGACGCTTACAACGGTCTACCAAAGACCCGAGCACCGAGCCACCACTTACAATAACCTCTACCGAAGAGGTGTCTCCACAAGAACAAGATGAACACAAGTAACCAAAGTGATCACAACAAGATCACTAAACTTCTTACAAACTCTCACTCTTTTACAACTTCCTTATAGATTGAGTAGGAATTTTGGCTCTAAGAAGTGTAGTGAGAAAACTCTCAGTTGTAGGATGATTTTTGCTAGAGAACACAACTGAAAATAGGCTCAAGAAAGAATGGAAATGGAGAGCATAAAAAACTTCTTCTCTTTGAAAACTTAGGTATTTTTCTTGGTGTTTTGCAAGAGACTATTCTCCTCTATTTATAGGGAGAGAAATAGGTTAAAAACAATTTATTTTAAGCTTATTTGCTCTGAAAAAGATCTCCAAAAACTCAGAAAAGTCTGCCAAAAAACAGTCCAAAAAACAGATTTCAGAATAGCACAAAAGAGGAAAGAGCCGTTGGGGCTCTGCAGGCCTGGCGGTCGACCGGACGGTCGGCCGTCCGCCCTGCTGGCAGTAGCCGTTGGGCTCGGGTCGACCGCTCGGGTCGACCGTCCTCAAAACAGAAACACAGTTTTCTGAAGGCGGTCGACCGGGCGGTCGACCCAGAAAACCCGAGAGCAAAGCTGCTTACAGTCGGTCGACCCGGCCGTCGGCCGGACATGCACAAGCGTGCACATCCTGACACAAGCGCCGGTCGACCGGGCCGGTCGGCCGGTCTTGCCTGAAACAGAAAAACAGCAAGTGCCAGACTTTGGAATAATTTAGTAAAAAAAAAATTTGAAGTAAAGAAAACTAAGTATCATGCTAGAAAGAGTATACATGATTTTTAAACATGATATATATACCTTTGTAAAACTTAAAGTAATGTATATTTGTTGAAGCATGAAACTTAGAAACACAAAGTTTTAAACATGAAAACTTGTATACAAAAATGTGTGTGTGTATCCTAGAGCAATTTTCCAAACTCAACCTTTAACAAACTATTTCTCACATTGGTTCTAAGGATTACAAGTCTTCAAGTGGGCTTCTCCATATGATCTTGAAAACTTGATTCTTGAGCCCGAATTGAGGTGACTTGAGTCAAAACACCTTCCTTTAGGGAAGAAACCTTCTAGTTTCATTAGAACCCTGAAACACACTAAAAACAACAAACATGATAGTACAAATAACTAATATGTTTGTAATCATCAAAACACACTAAAAACGGGTGATTGTAACCTTGGGCCAACAATCTCCCCCTTTTTGATGATGACAAAACATATAAGTTATTTAAACAAAAATGGAAGAAGAGCTTTGGAAAGCTCCCCCTCAAATAATGCTATGTATAAAGAATGATAATGAGAAGTAAGATACATAAAGCATTGAAAACACAATAGTTTTGTCAAAAACTTAAATAATAAACAACAAACTTATTCTTTTTAAAAACTTAACTTATTCTTTTTAAATAACACACTCTTTTTAAATAACACACTTATTCTTTTTCTCACCCTTTTTGTCATACATCAAAAAGGGTTAAACAAAACAAACAAAACAAAAGAAATTTATCTTTAAGAATCTATAATGCAAACATCAACTCACCACAAATAAAAGAGAATCTAGCATAATCTAATAGTTTAGTAAAAATATCGGCAAGTTGAAAATCGGTAGAAACATAATCAATATCAATATCACCTTTCTCATAATGATCTCTAAGAAAGTGATATCTATGTCAATGTGCTTAGTTTACTATGTTGATTTGCATTCTTTGTCATATGAATTGTACTAGTATTATCACAAAATATTTTAATATGATCAAAATGCAAACATAGTCAAGGAGAGTATGTTCGTCCAAAGAACTTGTGCACAATAAGCTCCGGCTGCAACATACTCCGCCTCGGCGGTTGAAAGGGCTACCGAATTTTGCTTTTTGGAAGACCAAGATACAAGACAATTACCTAGGAATTGACATGTTCCACTTGTGCTCTTCCTATCTACCCTACAACCCGCATAGTCGGCATCCGAAAAACTCTTCATTTCAAATAGTCCGGTTTTCGGATACCACAAACCCATTTCAATAGTGCCCTTAAGGTATCTAATTATGCGTTTAACTGCAATTATATGAGACTCTTTAGGACATGATTGAAAACGAGCACAAAGACATACACAAAACATAATATCCGGCCTACTAGCCGTCAAATACAATAAACTACCAATCATGCTACGATAAAGTTTAATGTCTACACTTTTACCTTGTTCATCCTTATCAAGCTTTGTAGTGGTTGCCATGGGAGTTTTGCTCACTTTAGATCCTTCAAGCCCGAACCTTTTGATTAGTTCCTTTGTGTACTTGGCTTGATTGATGAAGATCCCATTCTTCCTTTGCTTGATTTGGAGTCCAAGGAAATAGTTGAGTTCCCCATCATAGACATTTCAAATTCTTCCTTCATGCATGATTCAAAAGCTTGGCAAAGAGATTCATTAGTACAACCAAAAATAATATCATCTACATAAATTTGCACAATAAGAATATCATTTTCTACATGTTTTGTAAACAAAGTTGTGTCAATTTTTCCTTTCTTAAAACCATTTGAAATTAAAAATGAAGAAAGTCTTTCATACCAAGCCCTAGGAGCTTGTTCTAAACCATAAAAAGCTTTATCTAATTTAAGCACAAATCCGAATGTGTAGGATCAACAAACCCGGGGGGGTGTTCAACATACACCTCCTCTTCAATAAAACCATTTAGAAAAGCACTTTTAACATCTATTTGAAATAATTTAAAATCTTATATGAGGTAAATGCTAGTGTCATCCGTATGGCTTCAAACCGTGCTACGGGTGCAAAGGTTTCTTTAAAATCGATTCCTTCGATTTGAGTGTAACCTTGGGCAACTAACCTAGCTTTATTCCTAACAACGTTACCCGATTCATCCAACTTGTTCTTAAAGATCCACTTAGTACTAATTGTTGGTCTATCGTGGGGCCTAGGAACAAGGTGCCAAACTTGGTTGCGCTCAAATTGATTGAGTTCCTCTTGCATGGCTAGCAACCAATATGAATCGGCCTCGGCTTCGAGGACGTTCTTGGTTCAACATGAGAAATAAATACATAATGTCCACAAAAATCATGAAGTTTAGAGCGAGTGGTTACCCCTTTAGATACTTCACCTATGACGAGGTCCTTGGGATGATGAGAATTGTATCTCCAATCCTTTGGAAGTTGTTGAGTAGGCTCCACTTCAATTGATTGAATTTCATTTCCTTGAGCCTCTTCTACTTTAGCTTCACTTCTTTCATCATCCTTTGACTTGTCTCCCATAGTAGGTGTATCCTCCAAGGTCACTTTCTCCAAGCCTTCATCTAATGCATCTATTTCTACAACATTCTTAACAAACAAGTTAGATTCTTCAAACTTAACATGTATAGATTCCTCAATAGTCAAAGATGATCTATTGAAGATTCTATAAGCCTTACTTGTATTAGAATAACCCACAAAAATTGCCTCATATGATCTAGCATCAAATTTTCCTAAGTTATCTTTTGTATTTAAAACAAAACATTTGCATCCAAAAACCTTGAAATATGAAACATTTGGTTTTCTAGAAAAGTACATTTCAAAAGAAGTTTTTGAAGTATTTTTACACAAGAAAACACGATTTGATATATAGCATGATGTATTAATGGCCTCGGCCCACAAATAATGTGGTAGACCATATTCACTTAGCATTGTCCTAGCCATCTCTTGTAAAGTTCAATTTTTTCGTTCAACTACTCCATTTTGTTGTGGAGTTCTAGGACAAGAAAGTTCATGCTTAATTCCATGTTCTTCACAAAAAGTGGTAAAGGGTAGGTTAATGAACTCACCTCCTCTATCACTTCTTATTCTTAAAATTGAAGAATCTTTTCCTTTTCAACTCTTTTCTTAAAGGCTTGAAAATGTGAAAAGGCTTGATATTTGTATTCCAAAAAGAAAACCCAAGTAAAACGCTAAAAGTCATCAACCAAAACAAATGCAAAACGATTCCCACTTAGACTTTTGGTTTGAGTAGGACCAAATAAATCCATATGGATCAACTTCAAAGGACGTGATGTCATGATATCCTTAATTGATTTGAAAGAAGACTTGGTTTGTTTCCCAAATTGATATGCGTCACAAACCCAGTCCTTTTCAAAATTCAAGTAAGGAATACTTTTCACCATTTCCTTTGTGTTTAACCTAGATATATGGTCAAAAGAAATGTGGCCTAATCTTCTATGCCACAACCAAGAGTCATCATCAAGGGCTTTTAAACAAGTAATATTACAAGACATATTAGACATATCAATCATATAAACATTGTTTTCACGAAAACCGAAAAATACACAAGTATTAGATATTCTATCAATAACTTTACAAACTACATTATCAAAAACAACATCAAAACCTTTATCACAAAGTTGACTAACACTCAAGAGATTATGCTTGAGGCCATCAACTAAAACTACATTTTCTATTAAAGGGGATGTACCAAGTTAACATTACCAATACCGATGATTTTACCCTTGGCATCATCTCCGAAGGTGACGGTGCCACCTTCATGGTATTTTGATAGGGTTGCAAAGTTGTTGATGTCCCAAGTCATGTGCCTTGAGCAACCACTATCAAGATACCACAACCCTCTATGTCGTTGGGCCTTGGAAAGTACCTGCATTATTGAACAAATTCATTGACTTTGGTACCCAAATTTTCTTGGGTCCTTGAAAGTTAGTGTTTCGAACCCAAACATTATGACGAGATGCGTTTAGTCTATCATAGCAAAACTTAACTAAGTGACCTTTACGGCCACAATATGAACATGAAAACACTTTACCATACATGAATGCATGATGTGTGTGTGAAGTGTGAGCATGTTTGTGGGGTTTGGCATGATGTAAAGGTTGTGTGGTATGAACATGAGATTGTTTCTTAGGGGCTTGTTTCTTAGGAAACATAGCCTCAAGTCTATTTTTATCAAATTCACACTTTTTCAAAACTACTCCTAAAGAATCAATTTTCTTTTTAAGCAAGGTGATTTCATTATCATTAACTTGTGGAAACTTACCTTTACAAGAAATTTTATAATTGTCAAAATCTTTTTGGGTGGAAACAAGAGTGGAAAGTAATTCATCTTTTTCTTTGGAAAGAGTAAAAACTTGATGATTAAGAGACTCATTTTCCTTTTTCATTTTTAAATACTTTTTCTTAAGAGAATCATAGTTATGTGAAAGTTCTACAAATGCTTCTCCTATTTCATCTATGGAAAGTTCATCATCAAAAGAAGTGGAAGGGGTTACCTTGCTTGTGCTTTCATTAGCCATGAAGCACATGTTGGCGGTGTCAATTTTCTCCTCGGATTCGCTCTCGGAATCCCATGTAGCCTTCAATGCTTTCTTCTTGTAAGGCATCTTTGAGGTGGAGGGCTTTACTTTATCCGGGCATTCCGCAACAATGTGTCCCGGTCTTTGGCAATTGAAACAAATTATCTTTCTTTCTTCCTTGCCTCCTTGTCATCTCCTTCTTCCTTGAAACTTAGCCTTGTTATACATCCTCCGGACGTTCTTAACGAGAAGTGAGCGCTCTTCATCATCTTCTTCTTCATTGTCTTCGTCAGAGTATGAGGATTGACTCTTGAAGGCAATTGATTTCTTCTTGAAAGGAGCCATGTCCTCCCTAGCTTTTCTCTCCATCTCATGGGTTTTGAGGTTCCCAATGAGACCTATAAGCTCCATCTCCTTCTTGTCATTAAGTTCCTTCAAGGTGGTTGCTTTGACTTCCCATGAAGGAGGAAGAGCCCAGATGATCTTTCTTACTCTTTGGTCATTGTCGATACCATCACCTAGAGAAGAAAGTCCATTAGTGATCTTGGTAAATCTTGTAACCATATCATCTATGGTTTCATTTTCTTTCATGCAAAATTTCTCATATTGGGACCGAAGAAGGTCTATTTTAGCCCTCTTCACTTGTGAAGTCCCCTCATGTGTAACTAGCAAATGTGTCCAAATTTCATATGCGGACTTGCAATGAATAACTCTAGCTATGTCATCATCATTAAGGGCTTGAAGGAGTGCATAATGAGCCCTAGCATTGGCATCAAATTCCTTAGTCTCAATTTCGGACCAAGTGGATTCATCACCGGGGGGTGCACTAAAGGGTTTGGTCACGGCCTTTGCAACTCGACTTCCTAGAGATTGCAAGAAAACGGTCATCTTAACCTTCCATATGGGAAAGTTAAGTCCATCAAATTTTGGGAGGGTCTTAATTCCATCGTCCATTTTTACTAAGTGATAGTGAATGAAAAATGAATGAGGTGATTAGCAAATATAGGATCTCTCTAAGGTTGTTAAGCCAAGAGCCTAGTGACCAAGCTCTGATACCAATTGAAAAACACCTAGAGGGGGGTGAATAGGTGTAATTGTTAATCTAATAATCTTTTTAAAACTAAGATGGATGAATGATGCAACGATCTCTCAAAAACAAGACTAAGAGCCGAATACCCCGTGAAGGGTTCTGAACTCCTTCCTCCTGATTCCCCTTGAATGGGTTAGAGGTGCGCAATGCAACCTTGTTGTATGAGAATTGATCGAACAAGGAATGAATAATATGCAATGATGAAATGCACACAATATATCACAAGGAATGAAAACAAGATCTCAAGCAAGTAATTTGAAAGCAATAGAGTGCAAGAGAAATTTAAGGCAAAATGGACACAAAGCAATCGCAAACACAAGATGTTTGTTTCGAGGTTCGAGCCACCGCTCTACTCCCCGCCTTCACCTCCGTGAAGGGTTTCCACTATCCACCGAGGACGCTTACAACGGTCTACCAAAGACCCAAGCACGAGCTCCACCACTTACAATAACCTCTACCGAAGAGGTGTCTCCACAAGAACAAGATGAACACAAGTAACCAAAGTGATCACAACAAGATCACTAAACTTCTTACAAACTCTCACTCTTTTACAACTTCCTTATAGATTGAGTAGGGAATTTTGGCTCTAAGAAGTGTAGTGAGAAAACACTCAGTTGTAGTATGATTTTTGCTAGAGAACACAACTGAAAACAGGCTCAAGAAAGAATGGAAATGGAGAGCATAAAAAAACTTTTCTTCTCTTTGAAAACTTAGGTATTTTTCTTGGTGTTTTGCAAGAGACTATTCTCCTCTATTTATAGGGAGAGAAATAGGTTAAAAACAATTTATTTTAAGCTTATTTGCTCTGAAAAAAATCTCCAAAAACTCAGAAAAAGTCTGCCAAAAAACAGTCCAAAAAACAGATTTCAGAATAGCACAAAAGAGGAAAGAGCCGTTGGGGCTCTGTAGGCCTGGCGGTCGACCGGACGGTCGGCCGTCCGCCCTGCTGGCAGTAGCCGTTGGGCTCGGGTCGACCGTCCTCAAAACAGAAACACAGTTTTCTGAAGGCGGTCGACCGGGCGGTCGACCCAGAAAACCCGAGAGCAAAGCTGCTTACAGTCGGTCGACCCGGCGGTCGGCCGACAGACATGCACAAGCGTGCACGTCCTGACACAAGCGCCGGTCGACCGGGCCGGTCGGCCGGTCTTGCCTGAAACAGAAAAACAGCAAGTGCCAAACTTTGGAATAATTTTGTAAAAAATTTTTTTTGAAGTAAAGAAAACTAAGTATCATGCTAGAAAGAGTATACATGATTTTTAAACATGATATATATACCTTTGTAAAACTTAGAGTCATGTATATTTGTTGAAGCATGAAACTTAGAAACACAAAGTTTTAAACATGAAAACTTGTATACAAAAATGTGTGTGTGTATCCTAGAGCCAATTTTCAAACTCAACCTTTAACAAACTATTTCTTACATTGGTTCTAAGGACTACAAGTTCTTCAAGTGGGCTTCTCCATATGATCTTAAAAACTTGATTCTTGAGCCCGAATTGAGGTGACTTGAGTCAAAACACCTTCCTTTAGGGAAGAAAAACCCTGAAACACACTAAAAACAACAAACATGATTAGTACAAATAACTAATATATTTGTAATCATCAAAACACACTAAAAACGGGTGATTGTAACCTTGGGCCAACAACACCCGCTCCTGGAATACGTACTTAGTTGCGTATTCGTATTTTTGATCGTATTTTTTTGATTTGCTTTCAGTATTTGTTTTGTATTATGAATTATTTATGTGATCGTTTTGCCGTGGATTCAGATTCGTGAACTCGGAGTCAGCCCTAATCTGAACCGGGGGACCGATCCCAGAGTGTTGCTCGATTTGGACTTTTTGATATTCTGATTTGACCGATTTCAATTTCAAATATCGTTTTCTAATATTTTAGATTTTTTATGATTTTCTGAAATTTTCCTGAATTAAATTGTAAATCTTCAAAACCAGGGTCGACCAATACCGCTACTCGAATTCTCAGATTTTTAATTTACAAACGGAGTTAAAATTCTAAAAACGGCTTTCCTATAAATTCTTAAATTCACATTTTCTATCTAAATACTTTTTCTAAGAATTTTCTAAATTTATCGAAATTCCACTGCATTTGGTGTCGGCCAGTGTCAGTGGTTAATTCCAGGAATTTTAGTTTACAATTGAAATTAAATTTCTGGATTCCTCTTTCATATTCCTTCTTAGAATTATATTTTCTCCTTCCTAGCATTTCCTGAGATTTTAAGATTTTATCAAAATCCAGCCGACCCGGCATAGACAAGTATTAACTGTTGACTTCAAGATTTTTATTTTGAAAATGGGATTGAATTCTAAAACTGATTTCACTAAAAATCTTTAAATAATATTTATTATTTTTGAGAATTTTTGAAAAGCTTTCCAAACTACTTCATTTTTTGGACTTTTCTGGAGTTTTCGGTGTTTTCCCAGATACCGGAATTTTATCCAGATATTTTACTTTTCTCTTTTTCTTTTCTCTCTCCTCGCTAGACGCGAGTTTCACCAACCTGAGTTCAACATTTAATGTAGGGAAGCTCTCCATACTGCATTTAATACTTGTCCTGCAAGATCAATTCTGAATCTTATCAACCATGCTTTCTTGTCTTTTCTGACTAACGTGACTTTCGCGTTTTCTGCTGGACGCGGCTTTAATTTTCGCGTTTGGCTCTTTTTGGCCTAGACGCAAGTTTGGGAGATGCGTTTGGGAGATAGAGACGCAAGTCTCATTATATATAAGAAATCCCAATGGCCAACTTGTAATTCCTCCAAACACCTTTATATATACACCCCCCTTTTCTTCTTCTCTCTCTTTCATATTCTTCTTCTTCTTCTTTGGTTCCAGCAGCCAACAGAGAACGTGGCAGCACCCAAAAACGCAGCCATGCTCCCTCCTTGGCCGGCCATTCGCCACCACTCTCCCTCCATTTCCACCACCAACTCCTCCACCTTTTTCTCCTCCATCTCCTCCACCATCCCAACAACAACAACACCATCTCCATCATCTTCTTCTTCCTCTTTTCCACCAAGAAACCCATTAACCTCCATAACTTCATCACCATTTCTACCACCATCTACACCACCTTGATCACCACCAAACACACCATCTTCTTCTCCTCGTCATTCTCTTTCCAATGAGCTATTGTTTCGCTCTCCGAAATCCCTTTTGCAAAACTCCAAATTTTCAAATGAGCTAGACTTGCACCACCATGATTGCTTGGGCTTGGGCTTGGGCTACCAGATTCCTGCCATCTCTGGCCACCTCCGGCCACCGCCGGTGACCACCGGCCATGGCCGGCTTCCAACCCCTTCCTTCTCTTCTTTACTTTCCTTCCTTCTTTCTTTTCCTTCTTTCTTTCTTTCTTTTCTTTTTTCCTTTCCTTTTTCTTTCATTCTCTGTTCCTTGCGTTTTCCCTTTTTTTTTCCAAAACCTGCGTCCCTCTCTCCCCCATCCATGCGTCTCACATTTTCTCATCTCCCTGTCTCTCTCTTTCTCTATGTCAATTGCTGACGCGGATCTCACCCCCGCGTCTAGGCAATTCCTTAACGCGAATCTTCGCGTTCTTGACATTTATATAACGCGGCCTTCGTGTTCTTGTATCGACGCAACACGGAGCCCATGCCCACGTCTGTGTCCTTCTCGTGTTAACACGACACTGAGCTCATGCCCCGCGTCTGTGTTCTTCTTGTGCTAACACGACGTGGAACCCACGTCCGCGCCAGCATTCTTCTCATGTTATAACTTGAACGCGGGTCTCAAACCTCGCGTTTATGGCATCTACGCGATGTGACTCCCGCGTCTGCGACCCCCGTGTCTCACTCTCAAACCCGCGTCCCCCTGTACATACTCTCTCTCCCTGTACACTCTCTCCATGGACTTCTCTCTCTAGCTCTCACTTTTCTCTCCCCTCTCTCATTCTTTTTCTCTCTTAATTTTCTCCTCTCTCTGTCACTTTCTCTTTAATGCGTTGACGCGTTGATTTTCTAGATTTCAGAGATCAGGGATTTCACTGTGTTTTTCCAAAGATTTAGGCAAGTGTTCTTGCTTTCCTCTTGGCTTTTCCGCTTTGTCGGATCGACTTGATTGTCTTATGTATTTGTATTTAGAACTAACACCTTCTCTGCAGGTACCCTAACCTCTGAGTACAACCTTTAAGGTTTGAAATCCTTTGGACTTTCTCTATGCTACGCCTGGTAGGTAGATCTAGCGTCAACACTTTACCGCTTGCTCCGTTCGAGTATCGTTACCCCGTGAGCATGGCTTCCCCGTGAGCGGAAGTATAGCGTTCATACGCTTACTGCGACACGTGTGTCTAGCTACGCTGCGAGCGGTAATCATGCCGAGCGTGATAGCATTTAGTGTTGTACAGTAGCTTCCTCCAGCTTACTCAGCTCTGCTTGATTGTTCTCAGCTATTACTCTATCACTTACCAAGTACATGCTTGATATGTTAACACTTGACATGCTTTTTCTTAATACCTACCATCTACATGCTAATACCTGACACCTGTTTGTATCACTTGACAACAGATGTGACATCACCTGACACCCGACTTGCTTCTACTTAACACTTGCATCCTGCTTGATATGACTTATCACCTGCCTTCTAACATATTAATACTTGACCTGTGTTTATCACATTTACGGGAATACTATACTTGTTATCCTGCATTACATGTAGTGACTTGAATCTTGTACTTGTTATCCTATATTATATATACAATGACCTGAATGTATAGTACTCATGTACTCCTGAACTCCTGATCATGCCTTACACCCGCCATTCCCGTAAATTGATAACTACATAATAAATCATAAAAGGAACAACTTGCATCGGGTCGGGGGAAACTTGCGGCTATCAACATGTGTTCGTGTTTACAGTGGCCCTAGGTATGTTGTGCAACTAAAACTTTCGGTCTGACCTATGGGCCTCCAGGTGACCGAGGGGAGTGCTGGCTCCCTCCTTCCTGGTACCATCTTGATAAGGGCATTCTATAAGACCCTCATGTAGGCCTTGCGGCCGGTTCCATACACCAGCAATGGAACGTCCTGGACCGTGGTCCCGGGCATGTACGAGACCCACTATAAACATTGTTCCTTGATACTCCCGTTGGTTTCCAATAACAACCTTGCTTTACTCAGATGTGGATATATGTGCGCTGGGACGCTAGTTCACATATCTGACATCAGGGTAAGACGAGTAATAATAATAATAATAAAAGATGTAGCTATGAATTTGTAATATGCCTTGCCATGGTTGCTCGTATCGGATTTTACTTCGGATTTTCGGTTTTGTGATTATTATACTATACCTGTTCATATCCTGCCTTTCTACTTGTGTTCTATCCCACCTATCTCCTGCTCTTATCTGATCATACTATGAGTCTTCCCTGCCTGATATCATTTGCTGTATATCTACTTGCTCCTGTATGCTTGTGCTCACGATACGATTTTCAATGCATGTTTATGATTCAGATTTATCGATACACGTGTGCTTATCTATGCTCGCCACCTGGCATTCGCATCACCACTCGCCGGGGAGTTCTGACTCCTCTGGATCCTCATGTCCAGGTTTTGGAGCTTGGGGCGTGTGGATTCTCCCAGTTGCTGATCAGAGCGACGCAGCGGTAGCGTGGATCTCCAGTAGACCATCCAAAGCTCCATCCTTTCAGGCCCCCTTGTTCGGCTCTAGAGTTTTCCTGTTATGATTCTGAGCCGCCATTTATACTGTTCCTACTTGTACATCCTTGTATTCTCGCATATTGGTGATGTAATATTACTGTAATATTGTGTCGCATCTGGTGATAGCTTTGTAATTGTACGCTATTGTTGGAATGTATATTGTACCACGTGCTTCCGTACTCTAATTCTTTCCTATACTGATGCTTAGCGTATATACGTGAGGGTATTTCTGACCTGCGCATATACGTCGCAGTAACGTCTCCGTACCCGCCGGACGGGGCGTTACAGGATGGTATCAGAGTCTAGGCTCTCACATCCTCAGTACAACCAGTCTGCAAATTAATGGTAAAGAAATTTGCAACTGGAATGCATGAGTCGTGGTTATACAATTCAACTATAAGTACAAAGTTATCCATTCTCTCTTGATAATCTTGCTCTTGAATTCTGAAGTTCTCCCATCCTTTCATACTTCAGTTTCACGTTATTCTTAGACCAACTCGGACATGAAAAGACGGGAAATCATAACGGTTCTGCTTCTTCTTAGAGTGGCCCTAATGGAGGAAGTATTGATTTGAGATGATTTCTGTAAAATATGATGAAAAACTAACAAGAACAGACGAAGGTCCCGCATCAAAGATTATTGGTCGCACTCCGGGAATAGAAGCCAGGCAACGTGTGAATTTCAGGAAATTACAGCTGACAATCTTTTCAAGCATGGAGGAGCCCTGGATGCATAGCAGTATATAACGCCCCGATCCGGCGGGTACGGAGACGTTACTACAACGTATATACGCAGGTCAGAAATACCCTCACATATATGCGCTAAGCATCAGTACAGGCAAGAATCAGAGTACGGAAGCACGTGGTGCATTATACATTCCAACATATGAATACAATTACAAAGTTATCACGGGAAGTGATAAATATTACAATAATATTACATCACCAACAAGCGCAAATGCGAGAATATAAGGTGATATACATGTATGAACAGTACAAATTGATGCTCACAGTCACAACAAGAAAACTCTAGAGCCGAGCAGGGGGCTTGAAAGGATAAGGCTCTGAACGGTCTGCTGGAGATCAACGCTACCGTGCGCCACTCTCATCAACAACTGGGAGAATCCACACGCTCCAAGCTCCAAAACCTGGACATGCGGATCTAGAGGAGTCAGAACTCCCCGGCGAGTGGTGATACGAAAGCCAGATGGCGAGTATAGATAAGCACATGTGTATCGATAAATCTGGATTATAAACATGAAAACCGTGTTGTAGGCACAAGCATTCAGGAGCAAGTAGATATACAGCAATGATATCAAGTAGGAAAGACTGATGATATGATAAGATAAGAGCAGGAGATAGGCAGGATAGAATACAAGTAGAAGGCAGGATATGAACAGGTATAATATAATAATCATAAAACCGGAAATCTGAAGTAAAATCCGATACAAGCAAACATGGCAAGGCATATTACAAATTCATAGCTGGCATCTTTTATTATTATTATTACTCATCTTATCCTGATGTCTAGATATGTGAACTAGCGTCCCAGCGCACATATATCCACATCTGAGTAAAGTAAGGTTATTATTGGAAATCAACGGAGGTATCAACGAATAATATTTACAGTGGGTCCCGTACATGCCTGGGACCACGGTCCAGGACGTTCCATTGCTAGTGTATGGAACCGGCCGCAAGGCCTACAGGAGGGTCTTATAGACTGCCCTTATCAAGATGGTACTAGGAAGGAGGGAGCCAACACTCCCCTCGGTCGCCTGGAGGCCCACAGGTCAGACCGAAAGTTTTAGTTGCACAACATGCCTAGTACCACTGTAAACACGAACATATATTGATAGCCGCAAGTTTCCCCCAACCCGATGCAAGTTGTTCCTTTTTATGATTTTATTATGTAGTTATCAATTTACGGGAATGGCAGGTGTAAAGCATGATCAGGAGTTCAGGAGTACATGAGTACTATAGATTCAGGTCACTGTATATATAATACAGGATAACAAGTACAAGATTCAAGTCACTGCATGTAATGCAGGATAACAAGTATAGTATTCCCGTAAATGTGATAAACACAGGTCAAGTATTAATATGTTAGGAGGCAGGTGATAAATCATGTCATAGTGAGAAGCAAGTGTCAAGTAACAAGTCGGGTATCAGGTGATGACACAACAATTGACAAGTGATACAGACAGGTGTCAGGTATTAGCATGTAGACGATAGGTATCAAGTAAAAGCATGTCATGTGTTAACATATCAAGCATGTACTTGGTAAGTGATAGAGTAATAGCTGAGCACAATCAAGCAGAGCTGAGCAAGCTGGAGCGAAGCTAATGTACAACACTAAATGCTATCACGCTCGCGTGGCTACCGCTCGCAGCGTAGCTAGACACACGTGTCGCAGTAAGCGTATGAACGCTAAACTACTACTCACGGGAAGCCATGCTCAGGGGTAATTACACTCGAACGGAGTAAGCGGTAAAGTGTTGACGCTAGGTCCGCCTACCAGGCGTAGCATAGAGAAGGTCCAAAGGACTTTAAACCTCAAAGGTTGTACCAGAGGTTAGGGTACCTGCAGAGAAAGTGTTAGTTCCAGACACAAATATATAAGACAACCAAGTCGATCCGACGAAGCGGAAAAGCCAAGAGGAAAGCGAGAACACTCGCCTAAATCTTGAAAAAACACGGTAAAATCCCTGATCTCTGGAATCAGAAAATCAACGCGTCAACGCGTTAAAGAGAAAGTGACAGAGAGAGGAGAAAATCAAGAGAGAGAAAAAGAATGAGAGAGAGGAGAGAGAAAGTGAGAGCTAGAAATAAGTCCATGGAGAGAGAGAGTGTACAGGGAGAGAGAGTATGTACAGGGGGACGCGAGTTTGAGAGTGAGACGCGGGGGTCACAGACGCGGGAGTTGAGCCATAAACACGAGGTTCGAGACCCGCGTTCAAGTTATAACATGAGAAGAACACAGACGCCGGGCATGAGCTCAGCGTCGTGTTAACACGAGAAGGACATAGACGCGGGCATGGGCTCCGCGTTGCGTCGATACAAGAACGCGAAGGCCGCGTTATATAAATGTCAAGAACGCGAAGATTCGCGTTAAGGAATTGCCTAGAAGCGGGGGTGAGATCCGCGTCAACAATTAACATAGAGAAAGAGAGAGACAGGGAGATGAGAAAATGAAAGACGCATGGATGGGAGAGAGAGACGCAGGTTTTGGAAAAAAGGGGAAAACGCAAGGAACAGAGAATGGAAGAAAAAGGAAAGGAAAAAGAAAAGAAAGAAAGAAAGAAGGAAAAAAAAGAAAGAAGGAAAGGAAAGAAGAGAAGGGAAGGGGGTTGGTAGCCGGGCCGGAGATGGCCAGAATCCGGTAGCCCAAGCCCAAGCCCAAGTAATCATGATGGTGCAAGTCTAGCTCATTTGGAAAATTTAGAGTTTTGCAAAGGAGATTTCGGAGAGCGAAGTAATAGCTCGTTGGAAAGAGAATGACGAGGAGAAGAAGATGGTGTGTTTGGTGGTGACCAAGGTGGTGTAGATGGTGGTAGAAATGGTGATGAAGTTATGGAGGTTAATGGGTTTCTAGGTGAAAAAGAGGAAGAAGAAGATGATGGAGATGGTGTTGTTGTTGGGATGGTGGAGGAGATAGAGGAGAAAAAGGTGGAGGAGTTGGTGGTGGAAATGGAGGGGAGAGTGGTGGAGAATGGTCGGCCAAAGGAGGGAGCATGGCTGCATTTTGGGTGCTGCCATTGCTTACTGGTTGCTGGAAACAAAGAAGAAGAAAGAAAGAATAATGAAAGAGAGAGAAAGAAAGTGGGGGTTTATATATAAAGGAGTTTGGAGGAATTATAAGTTTGCCATTGGGATTTCTTATATATAATGAGACTTGCGTCTCCATCTCCCAAACGCATCTCCCAAACTTGCGACTAGGCCAAAAAGAGCCAAACGCGGAAATTAAAGCCGCGTCCAGCAGAAAACGCGAAAGTCGAGTTAGTCAGAAAAGACAAGAAAGCATGGTTGATAAGATTCATAATTGATCTTACAGGACAAGCATTAAATGCAGTATAGAGAGCATCCCTGCATTAAATATTGAACCCAGGTTGGTGAAACTCGCGTCTAGAGAGGAGAGAGAAAAGTGAAAAAAGAGAAAAGTAAAATATCTGGATAAAATTCCGGCATCTGGGAAAACAACGAAAACTCCGGAAAAGTCCAAAAAATGAAGCAGTTTGGAAAGCTTCCCAAAAATTCTCAAAAAATATTAAATATTATATAAAGAGTTTTGATGAAATCGGTTTTCAGGAATTCAATCTTATTTTCAAAATAAAAATCCTGAAGTCAACAGTCAATACTTGTCTATACCGGGTCGGCCGGATTTTGATAAAATCTGAAAAATCTCAGAAAATGCCTAAAAGGAGAAAATATAATTATAAGAAGAAATATGAAAGCAGAATCTAAAAATTTGATTTCAATTGTAAACTAAAATTCTGGAATCAACCAGTGATAATGGCCGACACCAAATCCAATGGAATTTTGATAAATTCAGAAAATTCTCAAAAAAAGTATTTAGATAGAAAATGTGATTTTAAGAAGTTACAGGAAAGCCGTTTTTTGAATTTCAACTCCGTTTGTAAATAAAAATCCGAGATTCGAGCAGCGGTATCGGTCGACCCGGTTTGAAGATTTACAATTTAATTTAGGAAAATTTCAGAAAATCATGAAAAATCTAGAATATTAGAAAATGATATTTGAAACTGAAATCGGTCAAATCAGAATACCAGAAAGACCAAATCGAGTTATACTCTAGGATCGGGCTCCCGGTTCAGACTAGGGCTGACTCCGAGTTCATGAATCCAGATCCAAGGCAAAACAATCATATAAATAACTCATAATACAAAACAAATACAGGAAGTAAATCAAAAAATACGATCAGAAAATATGAATACGCAAATAAGTACGCATTCAGGGAGCGGGGTGTTACACTCCATCCACCTTATAAAAAAATTGCGTCCTCGCAATTTCGATAAGGGGAAGATGAATACAGAAAGGATAGGAATGAGGATTATGCCAATCAAGATATGAATAACTGTGGGCCATTCTTCCAAATCGACTGAACGGTAAACTCAAGACTAAGGCATCTCTGCACTTCTGCCATATATATATATCCTCTGACAGTGCCATAATAATACTGATCTGATGTCTGCTTATAAAAGAACACTGTCAGAACTTCACAAGACTAACTCATTCTGAATAATATAAAGTGAGCTGACTTGGTAAGATAATCAATATTACTTCAATCAGACTGCGAACCAATACAGATGAAATCCATAGAAATCCGTAGTGATGAAGTCCATAATATAATATAAAACCCTGTATGGCAAGATGTTGTCCTTCTGCAGTAGAATCACTGATGTGCTGCATACATACTAATTTCTCGAGATTAGACTAGAATATCTAAGGTAAGGAAAACTCTGATAATACTGAGTATGAATCAAGAAGACCAATAATTAAGAATTTCTGCATACTGGGCGTTGCTAACTCTGAAAGACATAGCCAAGAATATAAAATAACCCTGAAGAATTCTGAATACTGACTTCTGGATGATAACCCGACTGCAGATGAGATATGTCTAAGATACCTGGGCCCTGCAAGATTGGCCGAGTGGATCATTCATAAGGATCGTGGCGATAGATCAAATACAGCGATAAAACCTTGTTCAGCGGATCCATGAAAACACGCTAGGCAGAAGAGATCCGAGGAATATGCTAGAGTGCTAAGCACTGAAGGAACTAGCCACGGGCAAAGCAATCCTAGGTAAAGCTATCGCGTAGCACAGCTTAGGTGTTAAGTATTAGGGTGCGGCGAAGCTAACGCTCTGCGAGGCTCGCATATGGCGAAGCTCACGCGGCGAAGCCAGCACGTAACACAACACTAAATGCTAAGTACCAGGGCGCAGCAAAGCTCACACCCGGTTAGGTTCACAGGTGACTAGAACACGACCCTCGCTTGGCGAGACTAGCGGAGCCTATGGTCCACCAAATCAATAAAGACTGCCAGAAGTCCTGATTCTGAAATACTGTTATATACTGACACTCCTCATGTAATGATACAGTCTACCTGATTATATAAGCGATGACTAGTCCACTTGATGTACTGGTCTCCATGATGTATCCATAAATACAAGAATATAATGCGAGGCCGAAGATCTGTCCAATATACGACAATGTGATGTACCAGAGTCGAGGAATGCCAGAATATAATGAGAACGAATCACATCTGCCCTCCTGTTACCTCACTAATCTACGCATATCTTAAGTTGGCATAAGGATTATGAAAATCAGAATAGTAAAAATAGAAGAGAAAGGAATCATGAAATAGGCAGGTAGACACGGACGGACTAGGATTGGTGATGATAGTGCAATAAGAAGGATATGATAAAGAGAGTTTACCAACTCCCAGACATGCTAAACATAGAGATAAATAGTTACGGTTAGTACCGGGTTCCTTTTTCAGATATTGAGCATCCTTTCCTGTTCTCACTCCATCAGTATCTTGACTTCCTCTTCAGTCAGATTATATGTCTTCCTCCTTCTACCATGTGCCCTAGCTCTTGGTCTCTTTTGTGTATGACTCCATACTGGATGCTGGGGATGAAACGAGGTTATTCTGCCAGTAGGTCCTGGATTCCTTCCCAATGGTGATACTGGATGAGTTGGTCTGATCGGTGCGATGTTCTCTGTCTCCTTGAACAGACAGTTACTTTTCAACTGATCTTCGGACCCATATACGACATAATCATAACCTTTCTGGCGGTTGTGTTGTAGGTGCCGGCTTCAGATAATACCCACATGTCATATGCTGAGGGTAAGGTTGGAGGGATGGCTTAGCTGGTGGGGCATCCAGGGGCCTGTCTAAGTCTTCAACTTCCATCAACTGAGAGGGTCTCTTCGCTAACTTCATCTGCATCTCATCCTGATCTTTCTTCTCCAGGTCCATTCTACTTCCCGAGCGATGGCAAAAAACTTGAGAATAGTTCTTGGGCTGCTTGGAAATAAGAAACATTTTGATCCTCATCTTCAGGTCTCACTAAAATATTGTTTGCTCGGTTCTCCTTGTCGGCCACCATGTAAGACACCGACCGACTATGCCTTAGGAATTTTGCAGTGTACTTATTTACATTTTAATCTTCTTACTGCAATTTGATAAATCGTTCTTTCATTTCTTTCTGAGCTATTACAGAGAAGAATCTTCTCATAAAAATCCTTCGAGAACTGGTCCCAAGTGATGGGCTTTTCTAGTCTCGCTACTTCTACCAACCACCATATCTTAGCTACATCTTTCAACTGAATCTTAGTCATTTCCATTTAGTCCTCGTCAGGGATTCGAGTTGCCTTCAGAAGATCCGTCATGTTTACCAGCCACTGCTATGCATCCAGGGCTCCTCCATGCTAGAAAAGATTGTCGGCTGTAATTTCTTGAAATCCAACATGTTGCCTGGCTTCTGTTCCCGGAGTGCAACCTATAATCCTTGGTGCGGGACCTTCAACTGTTCTTGTTAGTTTTTCATCATATTTTGCAGAAATCATCTCAAATCAACACTTCCTCCATTAGGGCCACTCTAAGAAGAACCAGAACCATTATGATTTTCCCGTCTTTTCATGTCCGAGTTGGTTCAAGAATAACGAGAAACTAAAGTATGAAAGGATGGGAGAACTTCAGAATTCAAGGATAAGATTATCAAGAGAGAATGGATAACTCTGTACTTGTAGTTGGATTGTATAACCACGACTCATGCATTCCAGTTGTAAATTTCTTTACCATTAATTTGCCGACTGGTTGTACTGAGGATGTGAGAGTCTAGGCTCTGATACCACCCTATAATGCCCCGATCTGGCGGGTACAGAGACGTTACTGCAACATATATACGCAGGTCAGAAATACCCTCACATATATACGCTAAGCATCAGAAAAGGCAAGAATCAGAGTACGGAAGCACGTGGTGCATTATACATTCCAACATATGAGTAAAATTACAAAGTTATCACGGGAAGTGATAAATATTACAATAATATTACATCACCAACAGGCGCAAATGCGAGAATATAAGGTGATATACGTGTATGAATAGTACAAATGGAGGCTCAGAGTCACAACAGGAAAACTCTAGAGCCGAGCAGGGGGTTTGGAAGGATAAGGCTCTGAACGGTCTGCTGGAGATCCACGCTACCGCTGCGCCACTCTCATCAACAACTGGGAGAATCCATACGCTCCAAGCTCCAAAACCTAGACATGAGGATCCAGAGGAGTCAGAACTCCCCGGCGAATGGTGATGCGAAAGCCAGATGGCGAGTATGGATAAGCACATGTGTATCGATAAATCTGGATCATAAACATGAAAACCGTGTCGTAGGCACAAGCATGCAGGAGAAAGTAGATATACAGCAATTGATATCAAGTAGGAAAGACTCATGATATGATAAGATAAGAGCAGGAGACAGGCGGAATAGAATACAAGTAGAAGGTAGGATATGAACAGGTATAGTATAATAATCATAAAACTGAAAATCCGAAGTAAAATCCGATACAAGCAAACATGGCAAGGCATATTACAGAATCATAGCTGGCATCTTTTATTATTATTATTATTACTCGTCTTACCCAGATGTCTAGATATGTGAACTAGCGTCCCAGCGCACATATATCCATATCTGAGTAAAGCAAGGTTGTTATTGGAAACCAACGGGGGTATCAACGAACAATATTTACAGTGAGTCCTGTACATGCCCGGGACCACAGTCCAGGACGTTCCATTACTGGTGTATGGAACCGGCCGCAAGACCTACAGGAGGGTCTTATAGAATGCCCTTATCAAGATGGTACCAGGAAGGAGGGAGCCAGCACTCCCCTCGGTCGCCTGGAGGCCCACAGGTCAGATCGAAAGTTTTAGTTGCATAACATGCCTAGTACCACTATAAACACGAACATATATTGAAAGCCGCAAGTTTCCCCTGACCAGATGTAAGTTGTTCCTTTTTATGATTTTATTATGTAGTTATCAATTTACGGGAATGGCGGGTGTAAAGCATGATCAGGAGTTCAGGAGTACATGAGTACTATAGATTCAGGTCACTGTATATATAATACAGGATAACAAGTATAAGATTCAAGTCACTGCATGTAATGCAGGATAACAAGTATAGTATTCCTGTAAATGTGATAAACACAGGTCAAGTATTAATATGTTAGGAGGCAGGTGATAAATCATGTCATAGTGAGAAGCAAGTGTCAAGTAACAAGTCGGGTATCAGGTGATGACACAATAATTGACAAGTGATACAGACAGGTGTCAGGTATTAGCATGTAGACGATAGGTATCAAGTAAAAGCATGTCAAGTGTTAACATATCAAGCATGTACTTGGTAAGTGATAGAGTAATAGCTGAGCACAATCAAGCAGAGCTGAGCAAGCTGGAGCTAAGCTAATGTACAACACTAAATGCTATCATGCTCGGTGTGGCTACCGCTCGCAGCGTGGCTACCGCTCGCAGCGTAGCTAGACACACGTGTCGCAGTAAGCGTATGAACGCTAAACTACTACTCACGGGAAGCCATGCTCATGGGGTAATTACACTCGAACGGAGTAAGCGGTAAAGTTTTGACGCTAGGTCCGACTACCAAGCGTAGCATAGAGAAGGTCCAGAGGACTTCAAACCTCAAAGGTTGTACCCAGAGGTTAGGGTACCTGCAGAGAAAGTGTTAGTTCCAGACACAAATACATAAGACAACCAAGTTGATCCGACGAAGCGGAAAAGCCAAGAGGAAAGCGAGAACACTCGCCTAAATCCTTAAAAAACGCGGTGAAATCCCTGATCTCTGAAATTCAGAAAATCAGCACGTCAACGCGTTAAAGAGAAAGTGACAGAGAGAGGAGAAAATCAAGAGAGAGAAAAAGAATGAGAGAGAGGAGAGAGAAAGTGAGAGCTAGAGAGAAGTCCATAGAGAGAGAGTATACAGGGAGAGAGAGTATGTACAGGGGGACGCGGGTTTGAGAGTGAGACGCGGGGGTCGCAGACGCGGGGTTCGAGATCCGCGTTCAAGTTATAACATGAGAAGAATGCTGGCGCGGACGTGAGTTCCACGTCGCGTTAGCACAAGAAGAACACAGACGCGGGGCATAAGCTCAGCGTCGTGTTGACACAAGAAGGACACAGACGCGGGCATGGGCTCCGCGTTGCGTCGATACAAGAACGCGAAGGCCGCGTTATATAAATGTCAAGAACGCGAAGATTCGCGTTAAGGAATTGCCTAGACGCGGGGGTGAGATCCACGTCAGCAATTAACATAGAGAAAGAGAGAGACAGGGAGATGAGAAAATGAGAGACACATGGATGGGGGAGAGAGGGACGCAGGTTTTGGAAAAAAAGGGAAAAATGCAAGGAACAGAGAATGAAAGAAAAAGGAAAGGAAAAAGAAAAGAAAGAAAGAAAGAAGGAAAAGAAAGAAATAAGGAAAGGAAAGAAGAGAAGGGAAGGGGGTTGGTAGCCGGCCATGGCCGGTGGTCGCCGGTGGCGGCCGGAGGTGACCGGAGATGGCCGGAATCCGGTAGCCCAAGCCCAAGCAATCATGGTGGTGCAAGTCTAGCTCATTTGAAAATTTTGGAGTTTTGCAAAAGGGATTTCGGAGAGCGAAGCAATAACTCGTTGGAAAGAGAATGACGAGGAGAAGAAGATGGTGTGTTTGGCGGTGATCAAGGTGGTGTAGATGGTGGTAGAAATGGTGATGAAGTTATGGAGGTTAATGGGTTTCTTGGTGGAAAAGAGGAAGAAAAAGATGATGGAGATGGTGTTGTTGTTGTTGGGATGGTGGAGGAGATGGAGGAGAAAAAGGTGGCCAAGTTGGTGGTAGAAATGGAGGGGAGAGTGGTGGAGAATGGCCGGCCAAAGGAGGGAGCATGGCTGCGTTTTGGGTGCTGCCATTGCTTGCTGGCTGCTGGAAACAAAGAAGAAGAAAAAAAGAATAATGAAAGAGAGAGAAAGAAAGTGGGGGTTTATATATAAATGAGTTTTGAGGAATTACAAGTTTGCCATTGGGATTTCTTATATATAATGAGACTTGCGTCTCCATCTCCCAAACTTATCTCCCAAACTTGCGTCTAGGCCAAAAAGAGCCAAACGCGGAAATTAAAGCCGCGTCTAGTAGAAAACGCGAAAGTCGAGTTAGTCAGAAAAGACAAGAAAGCATGGTTGATAAGATTCAGAATTGATCTTGCAGGACAAGTATTAAATGCAGTATGGAGAGCATCCTTGCATTAAATGTAGAACCCAGGTTTGTGAAACTTGCGTCTAGCAAGGAGAGAGAAAAGTGATAAAAGAGAAAAGTAAAATATCTGGATAAAATTCCGGTATCTGGGAAAACACCGAAAACTCCAGAAAAGTCTAAAAATTGAAGTAGTTTGGAAAGCTTCCAAAAATTCTCAAAAAAATAAATATTATATAAAGATTTTGGTGAAATTGGTTTTCAGGAATTCAATCTCATTTTCAAAATAAAAATCCTGAAGTCAACAGTCAATACAGGTCTATACCGGGTCGGCCGGATTTTGATAAAATCTGAAAAATCTCAGAAAATGCCTAAAAGGAGAAAATATAATTATAAGAAGAAATATGATAGGGAATCCATAAATTTAATTTCAATTGTAAACTAAAATTTTTGGAATCAACCAGTGATACTGGCCGACACCAAATCCAGTGAAATTTTGATAAATTCAAAAAATTCTCAGAAAAAGTATTTAGATAGAAAATGTGATTTTAAAAAGTTACAGGAAAGCCGTTTTTTGAATTTTAACTCCCTTTTTAAATTAAAAATCCGAGATTCGAGCAGCGGTATCGGTCGACCCCGGTTTTGAAGATTTACAATTTAATTCAGGAAAATTTAGAAATTATGAAAAATTTAGAATATTGAAAAATGATATTTAAAACTGAAATCGGTCAAATCAGAATACCAGAAAGACTAAATTGAGCTATACTCTTGGATCGGGCTCCCGGTTCAGACTAGAGCTGACTCCGAGTTCACGAATCCAGATCCAGGGCAAAACGATCATATAAATAACTCATAATACAAAATAAATATAGGAAGTAAATCAAAAAATACAATCAGAAAATATGAATATGCAACTAAGTACGCATTCGGGGAGCGGGGTGTTACACTCCATCCACCTTATAAAAAAATTGCGTCCTCGCAATTTCGATAAGGGGAAGATGAACACAGAAAGGATAGGAATGAGGATTATGCCAATCAAGATATGAATAACTGTGGGCCGTTCTCCCAAATCGACTGAACGGTAAACTCAGGACTAAGGCATCTCTGCACTTCTGCCGTATATATATATATATATATATATATATATATATATATATATATATATATATATATATATATATATATATATATATATATATATATATATATCCTCTGACAGTGCCATAATAATACTGATCTGATGTCTGCTTATAAAAGAACACTGTCAGAACTCCATAAGACTAGCCCATTCTGAATAATATAAAGTGAGCTGACTTGGTAAGATAATCAATATTACTTCAATCAGACTGCGAACCAATGCTGATGAAATCCATAAAAATCCATAGTGCTGAAGTCCATAATATAATATAAAACCCTGCATGGCAAGATGTTGTCCTTCTGCAGTAGAATCACTGATGTACTGCTACATACTAATTTTTCGAGATGAGACCAGAATACCTAAGGTAAGGAAAACTCTGATAATACTGAGTATGAATCAAGAAGACCAGTAATTAAGAATTTCTGCATATTGGGCGTTGCTAAATCTAAAAGACATAGTCAAGAATATAGAATAACCCTGAAAAAATCTGAATACTGACTTCTGAATGATAACCCGACTGCAGATGAGACATGTCTAAGATACCTGGGCCCTGCAAGATTGGCTGAGTGGATCATTCATAAGGATCGTGGCGATAGCTCAAATACAGCGATAAAACCTTGTTCAGCGGATCCATGAAAACACGCTAGGCAGAAGAGATCCGAGGAATAGGCTAAAGTGCTAAGCACTGAAGGAACTAGCCACGGGCAAAGCAAGCCTTGGTGAAGCTATCGCGTAGCACAGCTTAGGTGTTAAGCATTAGGGTGCGGCGAAGCTAACGCTCTGCGAGGCTCGCATATGGCGAAGCTCACGCGGCGAAGCCAGCGCGTAACACAACACTAAATGCTAAGTACCAGGGCGCAGCAAAGCTCACACCCGGTTAGGTTCACGGGTGACTAGAACACGACCCTCGCTTGGTGAGGCTAGCGGAGCCTATGGTCCACCAAATCAATAAAGACTGCCAGAAGTCCTGATTCTGAAATACTGTTATATACTGACACTCCTCATGTAATGATACAGTCTACCTGATTATATAAGCGATGACAAGTCCACTTGATGTACTAGTCTCCCATGATGTATCCATAAATACAAGAATATAATGCGAGGCCAAAAATCTGTGCAATATAAGACAATGTGATGTACCAGAGTCGAGGAATGCCAGAACATAATGAGAACGAACCACATCTGCCCTGCTGTTACCTCACTAATCTACGCATATCTTAAGTTGGCATAAGGATTATGAAAATCAGAATAGTAAAAATAGAAGAGATAGGAATCATGAAATAGGGAGGTAGACACGGACGGATTAGGATTGGTGATGATAGTGCAATGAGAAGGATATGATAAAGAGAATTTACCAACTCCCAGACATGCTAAAAATAGAGATAAATAGTTACGGTCAGTACCGGGTTCCTTTTTCAGATATTTAAAAATGGAGTTGAAATTCTAAAAAACGGCTTTCCTGTAACTTCTTAAATTCACATTTTCTATCTAAATACTTTTTCTGAGAATTTTCTAAATTTATCGAAATTCCACAGGATTTGGTGTCGGTCAGTGTCACTGGTTGATTTCAAGAATTTTAGTTTACAATTGGAATCAAATTTCTGGAATTCGCTTTCATATTCCTTCTTAGAATTATATTTTCTCCTTCCTAGCATTTTCAGAGATTTTTCAGATTTTATCAAAATCCGGCCGACCCGGTATAGACCGGTATTGATTATTGACTTCAGAATTTTTATTTTGAAAATGGGATTGAATTTCTAAAAACCGATTTCACCAAAAAATTTTAAATAATATTTATTATTTTTGAGAATTTTTGAAAAGCTTTTCAAACTACTTCATTTTTTGGACTTTTCTGGAGCTTTCGGTGTTTTCCCAGATACCGGAATTTTATCCAGATATTTTACTTTTCTCACTTTTCTCTCTCCTCGCTAGATGTGAGTTTCACCAACATGGATACAACATTTAATGTAGGGATACTCTCCATACTGCATTTAATGCTTGTCCTGCAAGATCAATTCTAAATCTTATCAACCATACTTTCTTGTCTTTTCTGACTAACGCGACTTTCACATTTTCTGCTGGATGCGGCTTTAATTTTCACGTTTGGCTCTTTTTGTCCTAGACGCAAGTTTGGGAGATGCGTTTGGGAGATGGAGACACAAGTCTCATTATATATAAGAAATCCCAATGGCAAACTTGTAATTCCTCCAAACTCCTTTATATATACACCCCCTTTTCTTCTTCTCTCTCTTTCATATTTCTTCTTCTTCTTCTTTGGTTCCAGCAGCCAACAGAGAACGTGGCAGCACCCAAAAACGCAGCCATGCTCCCTCCTTTGGTCGGCCATTCTCCACCACTCTCCCCTCTATTTCCACCACCAAATCCTCCACCTTTTTCTCCTCCCTCTCCTCCACCATCCCAACAACAACAACACCATCTCCATCATCTTCTTCTTCCTCTTTTCCACCAAGAAACCCATTAGCCTCCATAACTTCATCACCATTTCTACCACCATCTACACCACCTTGATCACCACCAAACACACCATCTTCTTCTCCTCGTCATTCTCTTTCCAATGAGCTATCGCTTCGCTCTCCGAAATCCCTTTTACAAAACTCCAAATTTTCCAAATGAGCTAGACTTGCACCACCATGATTGCTTGGGCTTGGGCTTGGGCTACTGGATTCCGGCCACCTCCGGCCACCGCCGGCGTCCACCGGCCATGGCCGGCTACCAACCCCCTTCCCTTCTCTTCTTTCCTTTCCTTCTTTCTTTTCCTTCTTTTCTTTCTTTCTTTCTTTTCCTTTTCCTTTCCTTTTTCTTTCATTCTCTGTTCCTTGCGTTTTTCCTTTTTTTTCAAAACCTGCGTCCCTCTCTCCCCCATCCATGCGTCTCTCATTTTCTCATCTCCCTGTCTCTCTCTTTCTCTATGTTAATTGCTGACGCAGATCTCACCCCCGCGTCTAGGCAATTCCTTAACGCGAATCTTCGTGTTCTTGACATTTATATAACGCGGCCTTCGCGTTCTTGTATCGACGCAACGCGGAGCCCATACCCGCATCTGTGTCCTTCTCGTGTCAACACAACGCTGAGCTCATGCCCCGCGTCTGTGTTCTTCTTGTGCTAACGTGACGTGGAACCCACATCCGCGCAAGGATTCTTCTCATGTTATAACTTGAACGTGGGTCTCGAACCTCGCGTTTATTGTATCTACGCGACGCGACTCCCGCGTCTGCGACCCCGCGTCTCACTCTCAAACCCGCGTCCCCCTGTACATACTCTCTCTCCCTGTACACTCTCTCTCCATGGACTTCTCTCTCTAGCTCTCACTTTCTCTCTCCTCTCTCTCTCATTCTTTTTCTCTCTCTTGATTTTCTCCTCTCTCTGTCACTTTCTCTTTAACGCGTTGACGCGTTGATTTTCTGGATTCCAGAGATCAGGGATTTCACTGTGTTTTTCCAAGGATTTAGGCGAGTGTTCTCGCTGTCCTCTTGGCTTTTTCGCTTCGTCAGATCGACTTGATTGTCTTGTGTATTTGTATCTGAAACTAACACCTTCTCTGCAGGTACCCTGACCTCTGGGTACAACCTTTGAGGTTTGAAGTCCTTTGGACTTTCTCTATGCTACGCCTGGTAGGTGGATCTAGCGTCAACACTTTATCGCTTGCTCCATTCGAGTATCGTTACCCCGTGAGCATGGCTTCCCCGTGAGCGGAAGTATAGCGTTCATACGCTTACTGCGACACGTGTGTCTAGCTACGCTGCAAGCGGTAACCACGCCGAGCGTGATAGCATTTAGTGTTGTACACTAGCTTCGCTCCAGCTTGCTCAGCTCTACTTGATTGTGCTCAGCTATTATTCTATCACTTACCAAGTACATGCTTGATATATTAACACTTGACATGCTGTAACCCCCTGCTCCCTGATGTACGTATTACAGTATCAGTACGCGATATGACGTACAAAGTTGATTTGATGTTTCTGGTAGTCAAATTAAGCCGATTTTAGTTTTAAATATTCTTTTCTAATATTTTATATTTTTCAAGATTTTCTGGAATTTTTCTGGATTATTTTGGCAAATCTCTGTAGTCGGTGCGACCGATACCGAGAATCGGCTCTACGATTTTTAATTCACAAATAGAGTAGAATTTTTAGAATCCGCTTTCACCTTATTTCTTAGAATCATATTTTCTACATTTTGATATTTTTGGAGATTTTTCTGAATTTATCAAACATCCGGCCAAACCAGTGTCGCCTAGTACCGACGACATCTTCCAGGATTTTTAATTTGCAAATAAACTAAATTTCTTCAAACCGTTTTTATATTATGCCTCAAGATAATATTCTTTATTTTTTGTAATTTTTGAGCACCGTTCGGAGCTAGTCAAATTTTAGACCAAATTAAATAATATTATTTTAATTATTTAAATCCTTTTCTTTTCTTTTCTTTTTCTTCTTTTCTGTTCTTCTTCTTCTTCTTCGTTCTTTTCTTTTCTTCTTCTTCCTATTTCTCTCTCTCTCCATCCCTCTCTCTCTCTCACTCGGCCAGACCCGCCGCTGGCGGCCAGACCCACCGCCGGCGGGCTCCCACGCCGCCGGCCAGCGGCGCTGGCCGGCCAAGGCGCGCGCAGCAGCAGCGAAGGCGCTGCTGCTGCTGTCTTTGGGTTCGGGTATGAACCCAAACCTGACCCAGTAACCCTTTTGGGTTAACTTGAAACCCAATAACCCCTCAACCCGACCCGTTAACCCAATAACCCATAACTTAAGTTAAAATGGGTTTGGGTATTGGATCTAAACCCGACTCGTTAACAGCCCGAACCCGCATCCGCAACCCAATAAAGGTAAAATTACAGAAAACCCCCTGTTACATTTCAGTATTTGCATTTGCAATATTTTTATTTACATATTTAACCCATTTTGATGATTTTAGCGTTCGGCGATATTTGGAGCATCCGGACTCCGATTCGGACGATTCTGGATCCGTTGCGATCGTGGGAAAGAAAGCTACCTTCCTATGGCTAGTTTGTGAGTGTTTTATTCTATAAACATGTTTAGTGAGATGAATTGATTGCTTTCTGTGACAGATCTTGATTATGGATAAAATACGGTAACGATTAATTATTAACTAGTAATGATTGGACAGTCATTGTAATAGGAATAACCCAAAAGATTGTTAGGTATTTCTTGATTTAATATGAGGTAATAATAGTAACAATAACTACTGACATAGACAACTCAGACACAGTCATCATACCTGTACGGGCACTGACACTTGGGCCACTATTTCACCATATTCTTGGACACTATTATGTCATGTATTGGATCACAGTTAGATAACTATCGTCACATGTATACTAATCTACGGTATTCGATGACACTACACTATCACTAGATATGAATGCAGGACACCGGTATTGCATGCACTGGTATCATCATTACACGGATACTGTAAGTTCACTGGACATGGTATTATATTAGACACTGACCATTGTTATTACATGTACTAGTAATACACAGATATGTTACACGGATTATTGCTACACATATATGTTCTACTGATACACGGATATACCAATTCATGGAGTATCGCATTTCATATTATTGTTATCATCGTTACATGGATGCTCGATACACAGTTATCTCATGTTCACATATCACTGTACATATGCTCACCGCACGAGTGTACATGCATGTATTGTTTCTATCTTCTTGTCATCACCGTACATAGTACATGTATTATTGTTCCATGTTATCCCCGTCTTCCTGTGATATGATTGTTTCTCGTTACTGTTATTGATATTCCCGTTACTGGATACATGAGCTGTTGATATGCGATGTGTGGTATCCCACATCTATTGTTCCCGTTTCCCGTTATATTGTTCTATGCTATCAACAGAGCTCATGTCATGTTATCGTATTACTTATACCATGTCCCGTACTTGTTCCTGTTATACTGTATAATGAAAGATAAGAAAGATAACTTGGGTATTGGTGGAGACTTGACGGTTGACTAGATCTTGTCGGGTGGATGTCTGGATCCATTGTTTGTCCCACTGCAGGGGACTGGGTAGTGCTGGCTACCGTCTGTTACTCATGAGCATCCCGTTTCCCGTTATGTTTTAGCTCATTGAGATCCCGTTACATGTTACAGCATTAGCGGGCTGGCCCTGCTCTCAGCAGCTAGGGATCTGCTTAAGGCTATTGTCCTGGGTATGCACGGGATACACCCCACCTGACTAGAGCTCCTTGACCATGGGTTTCCAAGTAACATAAGACAACAGTATACACAATAGTGACGTCGGGAACACTTGTTATTTGGTCATTCTTTCGTTTGGATAATGGTACCCGTAGGCCATGTCCGGATGGGTTCGCTGGAGTGCGGGCTCCAGTATGAACTGCCAGTGGTATGAGACAATGGAAGAGATTGATTAAAATACCGGGTGGTACTGATTGCTACTATTGTCTAAACAATATGACTTGCCTGATACATGTATACTATTATGTAGTTGTACTTGTTACTGTTCCTGATACTTTATCCGCTATCATGTTACAGGTATACTTTGTTATTTTACCTGGTACATGTTACACTTTCTGGGTGGCATACTAGGCATGTATATGTATACTCTTCATTGCATATATTCTGTTTTCTGTATACCTAGCAGACATCATTACTGGCTATGTACAACACCGTATTATGGTTCTATTGCATATGCCCATCTGCATGTTCACTTCTATCACGCCACCACTAGCATGTTCATTTCTATCACGTCACCACTAGACAACATTATTTAGTATATAAAACTGGATATGACTCTAGACATGACCCGATGATAACATGCTAGGTAGTGATGGTATTAAAAGATGACATGTTTATATATTTCTACTACTTATTATAGGCTTATTCTATGGTCTCACTAATACAACATCATGTAGTATATATTAGTATCGTGCTTGTATTACGATAGTATATATTACTGCCTCCTTCATTTTACCACTCACTAGGTCGCTTTCTGACGACCCTGGGTTTGCGTGCCCAGGTTGGAGATCCGAGTCACCGTATTATCAGATAGTGCCTTGGAGTTACACAGGAGATTCCTCATCGAGACTATTCATAGGTATCCTTATGATTTATTGTTGTTATCTTCTTTATCCCTGTTGTTCTATCAGTTATGATCGCTAACCTCTTTCTACAGATATTCTTGTACTTATTTCCTGCTGGAACCTTGTGTATATGAAGAATATGTCCTGTACTGAGGCTTAACGTATGCGTGATGGTGTTTTCACCTCGCGTATGTACGTCATCGTAACGTCTCCGTATCCTTGAGAATCAGAGCGTTACAGAGTGGTATCAGAGCCTAGGTTCACACCTGGTGTGGGTAACCACTTGGGTCAATACTCGGGCTCATACCAACAGTACAATCAGATTCAGATTCAACCTTATCTGTATCTGAATTTAGGATTCCAGCGACGAGTACAAGAATACCATGTCATTGACACTTCATTCTTTGACTCTTTTGCATTCCTTCCTTACAGTTGTCGACCAGAATATCCGATTTCCTTATCGTTTTCTTTGCATCATATTGCTTCCAATCCGTTAGTGTTAGTTCACTACACTACTTTTCCATCCCGAGCTCCTTCTAGATATCAGAGTGCGCAGCGGAAGTGTCGTGGACTCGTAACATTGAGGCTTTGGGGTTGGAAATATTCTTCTCACACCTGATGTGAAATTTCGAGGACGAAATTTTTTGTAAGGTGGGGAGAAATGTAACCCCCTGCTCCCTGATGTACGTATCACAGTATCGTATGTGATACGACGTACAAAGTTGATTTGACCTTTTAGTAGTCAGATTGAGTCAATTTCAGTTTTAAATATTCTTTTCCAATATTTTAAATTTTTCAGGATTTTCAGGAATTTTTCTGCATTATTTTGGCAAATCTCTGTAGTCGGTGTCGACCGATACCGAGAATCAGCTCTACGATTTTTAATTCACAAACGGAGTAGAATTTTTAGAATCCGCTTTTACCTTATGTCTTAGAATCATATTTTCTACGTTTTGGTATTTTTGGGAATTTTTCTGAATTTATCAAACATCAGGCCAAACCAGTGTCGCCTGATACCAACGACATCTTCCAGGATTTTTAATTTGCAAATAAACTGAATTTCTTCAAACCGTTTTTATATTATGTCTCAAGATAATATTCTTTATTTTTTATAATTTTTGAGCACCGTTCGGAGCTAGTCAAATTTTAGACCAAATTAAATAATATTATTTTAATTATTTAAATCCTTTTCTTTTCTTTTCTTTTCTTCTTTTCCTGTTCTTCTTCTTCTTCTTTTTATCTTTTCTTCTTCTTCCTGTTTCTCTCTCTCTCCATCCCTCTCTCTCACATTCGGCCAGACCCGCCGCTGGCGGCCAGACCCGCCGCCGGCGGGCTCCCACGCCGCCGGCCAGCGGCGCTGGCCGGCCAAGGCGCACGCAGCAGCTGCGAAGGCGCTGCTGCTGCTGGCTTTAGGTTCGGGTATAACCCGAACCTGACCCAGTAACCCTTTTGGGTTAACTTGAAACCCAATAAAACCCCTCAACCCGACCCGTTAACCCAATAACCCATAACTTAAGTTAAAATGGGTTTGGGTATTGGATCTAAACCCGACTCGTTAACAGCCCGAACCCGCATCCGCAACCCAATAAAGGTAAAATTACAGAAAACCCCCTGTTACATTTCAGTATTTGCATTTGCAATATTTTTATTTACATATTTAACCCATTTTGATGATTTTAGCGTTCGGGCGATATTTGGAGCATCTGGACTCCGATTCGGACGATTCTGGATCCGTTGCGATCGTGGGAAAGAAAGCTACCTTCTTATGGCTACTTTGTGAGTGTTTTTGTTCTATAAACATGTTTAGTGAGATGAATTGATTGCTTTCTGTGACAGATCTTGATTATGGATAAAATACGGTAACGATTAATTATTAACTAGTAATGATTGGACAGTCATTGTAATAGGAATAACCCAAAAGATTGTTAGGTATTTCCTGATTTAATATGAGGTAATAATAGTAACAATAACTACTGACATAGACAACTCAGACACAGTCATCATACCTGTACGGGCACTGACACTTGGGCCACTATTTCACCATATTCTTGGACACTATTATGTCATGTATTGGATCACAGTTAGATAACTATCGTCACATGTATACTAATCTACGGTATTAATGACACTACACTATCACTAGATATGAATGCAGGACACCGGTATTGCATGCACTGGTATCATCATTACACGGATACTGTAAGTTCACTGGACATGGTATTATATTAGACACTGACTATTGTTATTACATGTACTAGTAATACACAGATATGTTACACGGATTATTGCTACACATATATGTTCTACTGATACACGGATATACCAATTCATGGAGTATCGCATTCATATTATTGTTATCATCGTTACATGGATGCTCGATACACAGTTATCTCATGTTCACATATCACTGTACATATGCTCACCGCATGAGTGTACATGTATGTATTATTTCTATCTTCTTGTCATCACCGTACATAGTACATGTATTATTGTTCCATGTTATCCCCGTCTTCCTGTGATATGATTGTTTCTCGTTACTGTTATTGATATTCCCGTTACTGGATACATGAGCTGTTGATATGCGATGTGTGGTATCCCACATCTATTGTTCCCGTTTCCCGTTATATTGTTCTATGCTATCAACAGAGCTCATGTCATGTTATCGTATTACTTATACCATGTCCCGTACTTGTTCCTGTTATACTGTATAATGAAAGATAAGAAAGATAACTTGGGTATTGGTGGAGACTTGACGGTTGACTAGATCTTGTCGGGTGGATGTCTGGATCCATTGTTTGTCCCACTGCAGGGGACTGGGTAGTGCTGGCTACCGTCTGTTACTCATGAGCATCCCGTTTCCCGTTATGTTTAGCTCATTGAGATCCCGTTACATGTTACAGCATTAGCGGGCTGGCCCTGGTCTCAGCAGCTAGGGATCTGCTTAAGGCTATTGTCCTGGGTATGCACGGGATACACCCCACCTGACTAGAGCTCCTTGACCATGGGTTTCCAAGTAACATAAGACAACAGTATACACAATAGTGACGTCGGGAACACTTGTTATTTGGTCATTCTCTCGTTTGGATAATGGTACCCGTAGGCCATGTCCGAATGGGTTCGCTGGAGTGCGGGCTCCAGTATGAACTGCCAGTGGTATGAGACAATGGAAGAGATTGATTAAAATACCGGGTGGTACTGATTGCTACTATTGTCTAAACAATATGACTTGCCTGATACATGTATACTATTATGTAGTTGTACTTGTTACTGTTCCTGATACTTTATCCGCTATCATGTTACAGGTATACTTTGTTATTTTACCTGGTACATGTTACACTTTCTGGGTGGCATACTAGGCATGTATATGTATACTCTTCATTGCATATATTCTGTTTTCTGTATACCTGGCAGACATCATTACTGGCTATGTACAACACCGTATTATGGTTCTATTGCATATGCCCATCTGCATGTTCACTTCTATCATGCCACCACTAGCATGTTCATTTCTATCACGTCACCACTAGACAACATTATTTAGTATATAAAACTGGATATGACTCTAGACATGACCCGATGATAACATGCTAGGTAGTGATGGTATTAAAATATGACATGTTTATATATTTCTACTGCTTATTATAGGCTTATTCTATGGTCTCGCTAATACAACATCATGTAGTATATATTAGTATCGTGCTTGTATTACGATAGTATATATTACTGCCTCCTTCATTTTTCCACTCACTAGGTCGCTTTCTGACGACCCTGGGTTTGCGAGCCGAGGTTGGAGATCCGAGTCACCGTATTATCAGATAGTGCCTTGGAGTTACACAGAAAATTCCTCATCGAGACTATTCATAGGTATCCTTATGATTTATTGTTGTTATCTTCTTTATCCCTGTTGTTCTATCAGTTATGATCACTAACCTCTTTCTACAGATAATCTTGTACTTATTTCCTGCTTGAACCCTTGTGTATATGAAGAATATGTCCTGTACTGAGGCTTAACGTACGAGTGATGGTATTTTCACCTCGCGTATGTATGTCGCCATAACGTCTCCGTATCCTTGGGAATCAGAGCGTTACAGAGTGGTATCAGAGCCTAGGTTCACACCTGGTGTGGATAACCACTTGGGTCAATACTCGGGCTCATACCAACAGTACAATCATATTCAGATTCAACCTTATCTGTATCTGAATTTGGGATTCCAACGACGAGTACAAGAATACCATGTCATTGACACTTCATTCCTTGACTCTTTTGTATTCCTTCCTTACAGTTGTCGACCAGAATATCCGATTTTCTTATCGTTTCTTTGCATCATATTGCTTCCAATCCGTTAGTGTTAGTTCACTACACTACTTTTCCATCCCGAGTTCCTTCTAGATATCAGAGTGTGCAACGGAAGTGTCGTGGACTCGTAACATTGAGGCTTTGGGATTGGAAATATTCTTCTCACACCTGATGTGAAATTTCGAGGACGAAATTTTTTGTAAGGTGGGGAGAAATGTAACGCCCTGCTCCCTGATGTACGTATCACAGTATCAGTATGTGATACGACGTATAAAATTGATTTGACCTTTCTGGTAGTTAAATTGAGTCAATTTCAGTTTTAAATATTCTTTTCCAATATTTTAAATTTTCAGGATTTTCAGGAATTTTTCTGGATTATTTTGGCAAATCTCTGTAGTCGGTGTCGACCGATACCGAGAATCGGCTCTATAATTTTAACTCACAAACGGAGTAGAATTTTTAGAATCCACTTTCACCTTATGTCTTAGAATCATATTTTCTACGTTTGGTATTTTTGGGGATTTTTTCTGAATTTATCAAACATCCGGCCAAACCAGTGTCGCCTGGTACCGATGACATCTTCCAGGATTTTAATTTGCAAATAAACTGAATTTCTTCAAACCGTTTTTATATTATGTCTCAAGATAATATTCTTATTTTTTGTAATTTTTGAGCACCGTTCGGAGCAAGTCAAATTTTAGACCAAATTAAATAATATTATTTTAATTATTTAAATCCTTTTCTTTTCTTTTCTTTTTCTTCTTTCCTGTTCTTCTTCTTCTTCTTCTTTCTTTCTTTTCTTCTTCCTGTTTCTCTCTCTCTCCATCCCTCTCTCTCTCACTCGGCCAGACCCGCCGCCGGCGGGCTCCCACGCCGCCGGCCAGCGGCGCTGGCCGGCCAAGGCGCGCGCAGCAGCAGCGAAGGCGCTGCTGCTGCTGGCTTTGGGTTCGGGTATGAACACGAACCTGACCCAGTAACCCTTTTGGGTTAACTTGAAACCTAATAACCCCTCAACCCGACCCGTTAACCCAATAACCCATAACTTAAGTTAAAATGGGTTGGGTATTGGATCTAAACCCGACTCGTTAACAGCCCGAACCGCATCCGCAACCCAATAAAGGTAAAATTACAGAAAACCCCCTGTTATATTTCAGTATTTGCATTTGTAATATTTTTATTTACATATTTAACCCATTTGATGATTTTAGCGTTCGGGTGATATTTGGAGCATTCGGACTCCGATTCGGACGATTCTGGATCCGTTGCGATCGTGGGAAAGAAAGCTACCTTCCTATGGCTAGTTTGTGAGTGTTTTTATTCTATAAACATGTTTAGTGAGATGAATTGATTGCTTCCTGTGACAGATCTTGATTATGGATAAAATACGGTAACGATTAATTATTAACTAGTAATGATTGGACAGTCATTGTAATAGGAATAACCAAAAGATTGTTAGGTATTTCCTGATTTAATATGAGGTAATAATAGTAACAATAACTACTGACATAGACAACTCAGACACAGTCATCATACCTGTACGGGCACTGACACTCGGACCACTATTTCACCATATTCTTGGACACTATTATGTCATGTATTGGATCACAGTTAGATAACTATCGTCACATGTATATTAATCTACGGTATTCGATGACACTACACTATCACTAGATATGAATGCAGGACACCGGTCTTGCATGCACTGGTATCATCATTACACGGATACTGTAAGTTCACTGGACATGGTATTATATTAGACACTGACCATTGTTATTACATGTACTAGTAATACACAGATATGTTACACGGATTATTGCTACACATATATGTTCTACTGATACACGGATATACCAATTCATGGAGTATCGCATTTCATATTATTGTTATCATCGTTACATGGATGCTCGATACACAGTTATCTCATGTTCACGCATCACTGTACATATGCTCACCGCATGAGTGTACATGTATGTATTGTTTCTATCTTCTTGTCATCACCGTACATAGTACATGTATTATTGTTCCATGTTATCCCCGTCTTCCTGTGATATGATTGTTTCTCGTTACTGTTATTGATATTCCCGTTACTGGATACATGAGCTGTTGATATGCGATGTGTGGCATCCCACATCTATTGTTCCCGTTTCCCGTTATATTGTTCTATGCTATCAACAGAGCTCATGTCATGTTATCGTATTACTTATACCATGTCCCGTACTTGTTTCTGTTATACTGTATAATGAAAGATAAGAAAGATAACTTGGGTATTGGTGGAGACTTGACGGTTGACTAGATCTTGTCGGGTGGATGTCTGGATCCATTATTTGTCCCACTGCAGGGGACGGGGTAGTGCGGGCTACCGTCTGTTACTTATGAGCATCCCGTTTCCCGTTATGTTTTAGCTCATTGAGATCCTGTTACATGTTACAGCATTAGCGGGCTGGCCCTGGTCTCAGCAGCTAGGGATCTGCTTAAGACTATTGTCCTGGGTATGCACGGGATACACCCCACCTGACTAGAGCTCCTCGACCATGGGTTTCCAAGTAACATAAGACAACAGTATACACAATAGTGACGTCGGGAACACTTGTTATTGGTCATTCTCTCGTTTGGATAATGGTACCCGTAGGCCATGTCGAATGGGTTCGCTGGATTGCGGACTCCAGTATGAACTGCCAGTGGTATGAGACAATGGAAGAGATTGATTAAAATACCGGGTGGTACTAATTGCTACTATTGTCTAAACAATATGACTTGCCTGATACATGTATACTATTATGTAGTTGTACTCGTTACTGTCCCTGATACTTTATCCGCTATCATGTTACAAGTATACTTTGTTATTTTACCTGGTACATGTTACACTTTCTGGGTGGCATACTAGGCATGTATATGTATACTTTTCATTGCATATATTCTGTTTTCTGTATACCTGGCAGACATCATTACTGGCTATGTACAACACCATATTATGGTTCTATTGCATATGCCCATCTGCATGTTCACTTCTATCACGTCACCACTAGCATGTTCATTTCTATCACGTCACCACTAGACAACATTATTTAGTATATAAAACTGGATATGACACTAGACATGACCCGATGATAACATGCTAGGTAGTGATGGTATTAAAAGATGACATGTTTATATATTTCTACTGCTTATTATAGGCTTATTCTATGGTCTCACTAATACAACATCATGTAGTATATATTAGTATCGTGCTTGTATTACGATAGTATATATTACTGCCTCCTTCATTTTACCACTCACTAGGTCGCTTTCTGACGACCCTGGGTTTGCGTGCCCAGGTTGGAGATCCGAGTCACCGTATTATCAGATAGTGCCTTGGAGTTACACAAGAGATTCCTCATTGAGACTATTCATAGGCATCCTTATTATTTATTGTTGTTATCTTCTTTATTCCTGTTGTTCTATCAGTTATGATCGCTAATCTCTTTCTACAGATATTCTTGTACTTATTTCCTGCTGGAACCCTTGTGTATATGAAGAATATGTCCTGTACTGAGGCTTAACGTACGCGTGAGGGTGTTTTCACCTCGCGTATGTACGTCGCCATAACGTCTCCGTATCCTTGGGAATCAGAGCGTTACAGAGTGGTATCAGAGCCTAGGTTCATACCTGGTGTGGGTAACCACTTGGGTCAATACTCGGGCTCATACCAACAGTACAATCAGATTCAGATTCAACCTTATCTGTATCTGAATTTGGGATTCCAGCGACGAGTACAAGAATACCATGTCATTGACACTTCATTCCTTGACTCTTTTGTATTCCTTCCTTACAGTTATCAACCAGAATATCCGATTTCCTTATCGTTTTCTTTGCATCATATGCTTCCAATCCGTTAGTGTTAGTTCACTATACTACTTTTCTATCCCGAGTTCCTTCTAGATATCAGAGTGCGCAGCGGAAGTGTCGTGGACTCGTAACATTGAGGCTTTGGGGTTGGAAATATTCTTCTCACACCTGATGTGAAATTTCGAGGATGAAATTTTTTGTAAGGTGGGGAGAAATGTAACCCCCTGCTCCCTGATGTACGTATCACAGTATCAGTATGCGATACGACGTACAAAGTTGATTTGACCTTTCTGATAGTCAGATGGAGTCAATTTCAGTTTTAAATATTCTTTTCCAATATTTTAAATTTTTCAGGATTTTCAGGAATTTTTCTGGATTATTTTGGCAAATCTCTGTAGTCGGTGTCGACCGATACTGAGAATCGGCTCTACGATTTTTAATTCACAAACGGAGTAGAATTTTTAGAATCCGCTTTCACTTTATGTCTTAGAATCATATTTTCTACGTTTTAGTATTTTGGGGATTTTTCTGAATTTATCAAACATCCGGCCAAACCAGTGTCGCCCGGTACTGACGACTTCTTCCAGGATTTTTAATTTGCAAACCAAACTGAATTTCTTCAAACCGTTTTTATATTATGTCTCAGGATAATATTCTTTATTTTTTTAATTTTTGGGAACTGCTCGGAGCTAGTCAAATTTTGGACCAAATTAAATAATATTATTTTAATTATTGAAATCCTTTTCTTTTCTTTTCTTTTTCTTCTTCCTTCTTCTTCTACACGCTTCTTCTCCACCGCTTAACCCACCGCCTCAACTCTCTCTCCTCTTAAAAATATCTCTCCCGCTCTCTTAATTTCCACACACTCTCTCTCTTAAATTCTCATTCTTTCTCTCTCTAAAACTCTCTCTCAAAGTTCTCTCCCTCTCTCCCCTTCGCACTGTTCCAGGCCGGGGGCGGGCTCGACCCGCGCTCGTGGCCGGTGGCCGGCGCGCCACTGTGCCTCCCCAAGCTGGCCAATCCCTCCTCCTCTTTCCCTCTCCTTCTTCTTCCTCTTCTTCTTTTCTTCTTTTTCTTCTTTTCCTGTTCTTCTTCTTCTTTCTTTTCTTTTCTTCTTCTTCCTGTTTCTCTCTCTCTCTCTCTCCATCCCTCTCTCTCTCTCACTCAGCCAGACCCGCCGCCGGCGGGCTCCCACGCCGCCGGCCAGCGGCGCTGGCCGGCCAAGGCGCGCGCAGCAGCAGCGAAGGCGCTGCTGCTGCTGCTAGCTTTGGGTTCAGGTATGAACCCGAACCCGACCCAGTAACCCTTTTGGGTTAACTTGAAACCCAATAACCCCTCAACCCGACCCGTTAACCCAATAACCCATAACTTAAGTTAAAACGGGTTGGGTATTGGATCTAAACCCGACCCGTTAACAGCCCGAACCCACATCCGCAACCCAATAAAAGTAAAATTGCAGAAAACCCCCTGTTACATTTCGGTATTTGCATTTACAATATTTTATTTACATATTTAACCCATTTTAATGATTTTAGCGTTCGGGCGATATTTGGAGCATCCGGACTCTGATTCGGACGATTCTGGATCCGTTGCGATCGTAGGAAAGAGAGCTATCTTCCTATGGCTAGTTGGTGAGTATTTTTATTTTATAAACATGTTTAGTGAGATGAATTGATTGCTTTCTGTGACAGATCTTGATTATGGATAAAATACGGTAACGATTAATTATTAACTAGTAATGATTGGACAGTCATTGTAATAGGAATAACCCAGAAGATTGTTAGGTATTTCCTGATTTAATATGAGGTAATAATAGTAACAATAACTACTGACATAGACAACTCGGACACAGTCATCATACCTGTACAGGCACTGACACTCGGGCCACTATTTCACCATATTCTTGAAAACTATTATGTCATGTATTGGATCACAGTTAGATAACTATCGTCACATGTATACTAATCCACGGTATTCGATGACACTACACTATCACTAGATATGAATGCAGGACACTGGTATTGCATGCACTGGTATCATCATTACACGGATACTGTAAGTTCACTGGACATGGTATTATATTAGACACTGACCATTGTTATTAAATGTACTAGTAATACAAAGATATGTTACACGGATTATTGCTACACATATATGTTCCACTGATACACGGATATACCATTCATGGAGTATCGCATTTCATATTATTGTTATCATCGTTATATGGATGCTTGATACACAGTTATCTCATGTTCACACATCACTGTACATATGCTCACCGCACGAGTGTACATGTATGTATTGTTTCTATCTTCTTGTCATCACCGTACATAGTACATGTATTATTGTTCCATGTTATCCCCGTCTTCTTGTGATATGATTGTTTCCCATTACTGTTATTGATATTCCCGTTACTGGATACATGAGCTGTTGATATGCGATGTGTGGCATCCCATCTATTGTTCCCGTTTCCCGTTATATTGTTCTATGCTATCAACAGAGCTCATGTCATGTTATCGTATTACTTGTACCATGTCCCGTACTTGTTCCTGTTATACTGTATAATGAAAGATAAGAAAGATAACTTGGGTATTGGGGGAGACTTGATGGTTGACTAAAACTTGTCGGGTGGATGTCTGGATCCATTGTTTGTCCCACTGCAGGGGACGGGGTAGTGCTGGCTACCGTCTGTTACTCATGAGCATCCCGTTTCCCGTTATGTTTTAGCTCATTGAGATCCCGTTACATATTACATCCTTAGCGGGCTGGCCCTGGTCTCAGCAGCTAGGGATCTGTTTAAGGCCGTTGTCCCGGGTATGCACGGGATACACCCACCTGACTAGAGCTTCTCGACCATGGGTTTCCAAGTAACATAAGACAACAATATACACAATAGTGACGTCGGGAACACTTGTTATTTAGTCATTCTCTCGTTTGGATAATGATACCCATAGGCCATGTCCGGATGGGATCGACTGGAGTACGGGCTGCAGTATGAACTCCCAGTGGTATGGGACACTGGAAGAGATTGATTAAAATACCGGGTGATACTGATTGCTACTATTGTCTAAACAACAAGACTTGCCTGATACATGTATACTATTGTGTAGTTGTACTTGTTACTGTTCCTGATACTTTATCCGCTATCATGTTACAAGTATACTTTGTTATTTTACCTGGTACATGTTACACTTTCTGGGTGGCATACTACGCATGTATATGTATACTCTTCAATGCTTATATTTTGTTTTCTGTATACTTGGCAGACATCATTACTGGTTATGTACAACACCGTATTATGGTTCTATTGCATATGCACATCTGCATGTTCACTTCTATCATGTCAACACTAGTATATTCATTTCTATCACGTCACCACTAGACAACATTATTTAGTATATAAAACTGGATATGACACTAGACATGACCCGATGATAACATGCTAGGTAGTGATGTTATTAAAAGATGACATGTTTATATATTTCTACTGCTTATTATAGGCTTATTCTATGGTCTCACTAATACAACATCATGTAGTATATATTAGTATCGTGCTTGTATTACGATAGTATATATTACTGCCTCCTTCATTTTACCACTCACTAGGTCGCTTTCTGACGACCCTGGGTTTGCGTGCCGAGGTTGTGTAACGCCCCGATCCTGGCGGATACGGAGACATTATTGCAACGTATATACGCAAGTCAGAAGTACCTTTACGTATATACGCTAAGCATCAGTACAGGCAAGAATCAGAGTACGGAAGCAAGTGGTGCATTATACATTCCAACACATGAGTACAATTACAAAGTTATCACTAGAGGTGATCCAATATTACATGAATATTACATCACTGATGCGCAATTGCGGGAATATAAGGAAATGTACAAGTATGAACAGTATAAAGGCACTCACGAGTTTATAAAAAGGAAAACTCAAGAGGCACACAGGGGGCCTGGAAGGATAGAGCTCTGAACGGTCTGCTGGAGATCCACGCTACCGCTGCGCCACTCTGATCAGCAACAGGGAGAATCCACACGCTCAAGCTCCAAGACCTGGACGTGAGGTCCAGGGGAGTCAGTGACACTCCCCAGGCGAGTGTGATATGAAAGCCAAGTGGCGAAGCAGGATAAGCACAAGTGTGCATATAACAAATGATATCAAGTAGGAAGTACTCATGATATGATCGGATAAGAACAGGAGACAGGTAGGTTAGAATACTGGAGAGAGCAGGTATGAACAGGTATGAACTGGAAATTCGATATAAAACCCGATTACGAGCAAAACCGGTTGTACATGCTTAGGTCACGGCTCCATGAGACTAGTACATCGAAGGAATAATCCAAACAAGGAAACCCTCATCTATATACCTTTATCTCATATCATCGTAATCCAAGCACATACAACCCGAGTTACAAAGTGGTCATAACAGGAACACATAACAGGCATAACAAGAGTACATAACGGGAGTCATAACAGGAATCATAACAGGAGTCATAACAGGCAACATTTATTATTATTACTCGTCTGACCCATATATCTAGGTATGTGTCCAGGTGTACATCCTAAAACACATACATCCATATATAAGCAAGCCGAGGGTTGTTACCGGAAGCAGATGGAGAACTGATAGCACTTCTTATAGTAGTTCCCGTACACGGGACCAGCTTGAGGGCCTTAAATCCCCCTAACACGCATCTTCTGTGGGCCTTAAATCCCTCTAACACGAATCGTCAATATTTTATTCCATACTATAAGCAAGGCATCATTCCGGCATCCATCACTTCCTCCCATTCCCCGTGCAAGTTGTCCTTTTTAATATTATCAGAAGTATCAGATTACGGGAATAACTGGTCATAACAGGAGATGGCCCTACAGATTCAAGAGGTGGCCCCCACAGATTCAAGAGGTGGCCCCCACCGTGTGGTGTGGCACTTTGTTCCGTGTGGCACTTAGTTCCATTCAGGATAACAAGGCAGGATTCCCGTAAACATGATAATCACAAGTCAAGTATTAATATAACAGGCATAACAGGAGGCAGGTAACCAATCATGTCAAGAGATTAATAATAGTCCGGTGGCAAGTCATGTCATAACAAGGGGCCTTGCTAAGTAGTAGCATGTCAGATGGTCAGGTGATATAAACAGATATTAAACAGTAGCATGTAATTGACAGGTATGAAGTAATGGCATGGCAAGTGTTATCATATCAAGTAAACACATGGTAAGAGAAAAAGTGTTAAGCATAACACAGGCATGGTACATGCACAAGAATGAAGCTACCCTAATACAAGCAGTTGCAAGGCAATACATAAACGTGGAAATATGAAGTTATTGGCACTTGGCCACCCAATACAAAAGCATGGAAATATGAAGTGAAATACTTATCGACCCGACGAAACGGGGAAACTCAAATGGAGGCGAGAGCGAGAACACTCGCCGAAATAAGAAAGCAAGAGGATAGCGAGAACACTCGCCTAATCACCAGAAATGCCGAAAGGTCCGAAATCCACGGAACTCGGGATGCGCCAGAATTATGGAAGGAGAGAGAGCACAGGGAGACGCGGGTTTTGATGGTGGTGGTAGTTTGGAGAAGGTAAAGGAGGTGGTGGAAAGCTTTGGTGGAGTTTTGGAGTTTGTGGTGGTTTCCATGGAGATGGAGGAGGAAGAAGATGAAGGTAAAGGGTTGGAGAAGTTGTAGTGGTGGTTGTGGTGGTGGAGATGAAGGAGGAGTTGGTGATGGTGAAGGCTTTGGTGAAGTGGTGAAGAGAATAATGAAGTGGAATGGAGAAGGAAAGGTATTTATAGGATTTGAAATTATGAAGGTGATGTAAAAATGGAAAAGAGAGGGGCTTATTTGCAAAGTGGAAGGGGGTGAGGTGTTTCTCTTGACCAATCATGGCCTGCCATGGAGAAGGGTGGGTGGAGATATTTTGGTGGAGTGTTGGAGAAGCTTATGGTGGAAGCTTGGAGAAGAAAATGGAAGGTTGAGAGGTTGTAGAATATGGTGGAAAGAAAATGAAACTTGTGGTGGAAGGAAAAGGAAAGAAAGAAAATAGGAAAAGGAAAAGAAAATGGAAAAGTAAGATATTCTCTTGGAAGAGAAAATGAAAATAATGAAAGTGGCGGATTCCGGGATTCGGTTGCGGATGCGGAAATCTTTCGGGAAAATACCAGAATCGTCCCGAAATCAAGTATCTCGGAACGACCGAAATAATTATCAAAAATCAAGAATATAATTCTAAAACTCACGGTGAAATCCGTTTTAAGAAATACTTTATAGTTTTAAAACTAAAAAATCCGGAATCAATCAGCGATACTGGCCGATACCGACTCCGGTGGAATTTTCATAAATTCATAAAATCCTCAGAAAAAGTATTTAGGTAAGAAAAGTAATTCTAAGAGATAATGTCTAAAGGCTCTTCTAGAAATTCTAATCTGTTTGTAAATTAAAAAATCCGGGAATCGGTCAACGGTACTAGCCGACACCGGTTTTGAAGATTTTCAACTTAATCCAAGAAAATTCCAGAAAATCATATAAAATCTAGAATATTGGAAAATGATGTTTAAAACTGAAATTGGTCAAACCGGAATACCAGAATGCCCAAACCAAGCAATACTCTGGGATCGGGCCTTCGGTTCAGACTAAGCTGATTCCGAGTCCACGAATCCAAATCCAAGACAAAACAATCACACTAATAATTCATAATACAAAACAAACACAGGAAGTAAATCGAAAAAATATGATTGAGAAATCTGAATACGCAGCTAAGTACGTATTCGGGAGCGGGGTGTTACAATCCATCCACCTTACAAAAAATTGCGTCCTCGCAATTTCGATAAGGGGTAAATTGAACACAAAGAGAACAATGGTGGAAATAAAGGCTTCGAAAACCAAAACAGGGAAAAGATGGAAGAAATTAGGAATCAAAGAAGAATGATCAAGAAAATAGATAACTCTGTACTTGTAGTTGGACTGTATAACCATGACTCATGCATTCCAGTTGCAAATTCCTTTACCATTAATTTGCCATCTGGACGTACTGAGGAAGTAAGAGCCTAGGCTCTGATACCATCCTGTAACGCCCCGATCCTGGCGGATACGGAGACATTACTGCAACGTATATACGCAAGTTAGAAGTACCTTCACGTATATACGCTAAGCATCAGTACAGGCAAGAATCAGAGTACGGAAGCAAGTGGTGCATTATACATTCCAACACATGAGTACAATTACAAAGTTATCACCAGAGGTGATCTAATATTACATGAATATTACATCACTGATGCGCAATTGCGGGAATACAAGGAAATGTACAAGTATGAACAGTATAAAGGCACTCACGAGTTTATAAAAAGGAAAACTCGAGAGGCACACAGGGGGCCTGGAAGGATAGAGCTCTGAACGGTCTGCTGGAGATCCACGCTACCGCTGCGCCACTCTGATCAGCAACAGGGAGAATCCACACGCTCCAAGCTCCAAGACCTGGACGTGAGGTCCAGGGGAGTCAGTGACACTCCCCAGGCGAGTGTGATATGAAAGCCAAGTGGCGAAGCAGGATGAGCACAAGTGTGCATATAACAAATGATATCAAGTAGGAAGTACTCATGATATGATCGGATAAGAACAGGAGACAGGTAGGTTAGAATACTGGAGAGAGCAGGTATGAACAGGTATGAACTGGAAATCCGATATAAAACCCGATTACGAGCAAAACCGGTTGTACAAGCTTAGGTCACGGCTCCATGAGACTAGTACATCGAAGGAATAATCCAAACAAGGAAACCCTCATCTATATACCTTTATCTCATATCATCGTAATCCAAGCACATACAACCCGAGTTACAAAGTGGTCATAACAGGAACACATAACAGGCATAACAAGAGTACATAACGGGAGTCATAACAGGAATCATAACAGGAGTCATAACAGGCAACGTTTATTATTATTACTCGTCTGACCCATATATCTAGGTATGTGTCCAGGTGTACATCCTAACACACATACATCCATATATATAGCAAGCCGAGGGTTGTTACCGGAAGCAGATGGAGAACTGATAGCACTTCTTATAGTAGTTCCCGTACACCCGGGACCAGCTTGAGGGCCTTAAATCCCCCTAACACGCATCTTCTGTGGGCCTTAAATCCCTCTAACACGAATCGTCAATATTTTATTCCATTACTATAAGCAAGGCATCATTCCGGCATCCATCACTTCCTCCCATTCCCCGTGCAAGTTGTCCTTTTTAATATTATCAGAAGTATCAGATTACGGGAATAACTGGTCATAACAGGAGATGGCCCTACAGATTCAAGAGGTGGCCCCCACAGATTCAAGAGGTGGCCCCCACTGTGTGGTGTGGCACTTTGTTCCGTGTGGCACTTAGTTCCATTCAGGATAACAAGGCAGGATTCCCGTAAACATGATAATCACAAGTCAAGTATTAATATAATAGGCATAACAGGAGGCAGGTAACCAATCATGTCAGAGATTAATAATAGTCCGGTGGCAAGTCATGTCATAACAAGGGGCCTTGCTAAGTAGTAGCATGTCAGATGGTCAGGTGATATAAACAGATATTAAACAGTAGCATGTAATTGACAGGTATGAAGTAATGACATGGCAAGTGTTTCATATCAAGTAAACACATGGTAAGAGAAAAAGTGTTAAGCATAACACAGGCATGGTACATGCACAAGAATGAAGCTACCCTAATACAAGCAGTTGCAAGGCAATACATAAACGTGGAAATATGAAGTTATTGGCACTTGGCCACCCAATACAAAGCATGGAAAATGAAGTGAAATACTTATCGACCCGACGAAACGGGGAAACTCAAATGGAGGCGAGAGCGAGAACACTCGCCGAAATAAGAAAGCAAGAGGATAGCGAGAACACTCGCCTAAATCACCAGAAATGCCGAAAGGTCCGAAATCCAGGGAACTCGGGATGCGCCAGAATTATGGAAGGAGAGAGAGCACAGGGAGACGCGGGTTTTGATGGTGGTGGTAGTTTGGAGAAGGTAAAGGAGGTGTGGAAGCTTTGGTGGAGTTTTGGAGTTTTGGTGGTTTCCATGGAGATGGAGGAGGAAGAAGATGAAGGTAAAGGGTTGGAGAAGTTGTAGTGGTGGTTGTGGTGTGGAGATGAAGGAGGAGTTGGTGATGGTGAAGGCTTTGGTGAGTGGTGAAGAAATAATGAAGTGGAATGGAGAAGGAAAGGTATTTATGGGATTTGAAATTATGAAGGTGATGTAAAATGGAAAAGAGAGGGGCTTATTTGCAAAGTGGAAGGGGTGAGGTGTTTCTCTTGACCAATCATGGCCTGCCATGGAGAAGGGTAAGGTGGAGATATTTTGGTGGAGTGTTGGAGAAGCTTGGAGAAGCTTATGGTGGAAGCTTGAGAAGAAAATGGAAGGTTGGAGAAGGTTGTAGAATATGGTGGAAAGAATGAAACTTGTGGTGGAAGGAAAAGGAAAGAAAGAAAATAGGAAAAGGAAAAGAAAATGGAAAAGTAAGATATTCTCTTGGAAGAGAAAATGAAAATAATGAAAGTGGCGGATTCCCGGGATTCGGTTGCGGATGCGGAAATCTTTCGGGAAAATACCGGAATCGTCCCGAAATCAAGTATCTCGGAACGACCCGAAATAATTATCAAAAATCAAGAATATAATTCTAAGACTCACGGTGAAATCCGTTTTAAGAAATACTTTATAGTTTTAAAACTAAAAATCTCGGAATCAATCAGCGATACTGGTCGATACCGACTCCGGTGGAATTTTCATAAATTCATAAAATCCTCAGAAAAAGTATTTAGGTAAGAAAAGTAATTCTAAGAGATAATGTCTAAAGGCTCTTCTAGAAATTCTAATCTGTTTGTAAATTAAAAATCCGGGAATCGGTCAACGGTACTGGCCGACACCGGTTTTGAAGATTTTCAACTTAATCCAAGAAATTCCAGAAATCATATAAAATCTAGAATATTGGAAATGATGTTTAAAACTGAAATTGGTCAAACCGGAATAGCAGAATGCCCAAACCAAGCAATACTCTGGGATCGGGCCTTCGGTTCAGACTAAGGCTGATTCCGAGTCCACGAATCCAAATTCAAGACAAAACAATCACACTAATAATTCATAATACAAAACAAACACAGGAAGTAAATCGAAAAATACGATTGAGAAATCTGAATACGCAGCTAAGTACGTATTCCGGGAGCGGGGTGTTACAGTTGGAGATCCGAGTCACTGTATTATCAGATAGTGCCTTGGAGTTACATAGGAGATTCCTCATCGAGACTATTCATAGGTATCCTTATGATTTATTGCTGTTATCTTCTTTATCCATGTTGTTCTATCAGTTATGATCACTAACCTCTTTCTACAGGTATTCTTGTACTTATTTCCTGCTGGAACCCCTGTGTATATGAAGAATATGTCCTGTACTTAGGCTTAACGTACGCGTGAGGGTGTTTTCACTCGCGTATGTACGTCGCCATAACGTCTCCGTATCCTTGGGAATCGGGGCGTTACACATGCTTTTGCTTGATACCTACCATCTACATGCTAATACCTGACACCTGTCTGTATCACTTGACAACAGATGTGATATCACCTGACACCGACTTGCTTCTACTTAACACTTACATCCTGCTATGATATGACTTATCACCTGCTTCTAACATATTAATACTTGACTTGTGTTTATCACATTTACGGGAATACTATACTTGTTATCCTGCATTACATGCAGTGACTTGAATCTTGTACTTGTTATCCTGTATTATATATACAGTGACCTGAATCTATAGTACTCATGTACTCCAGAACTCCTGATCATGCCTTACACCCGTCATTCCCGTAAATTGATAACTACATAATAAATCATAAAAGGAACAACTTGCATCGGGTCGGGGGAAACTTGCGGCTATCAACATGTGTTCGTGTTTACAGTGGCCCTAGGTATGTTATGCAACTAAAACTTCCGGTCTAACCTGTGGACCTCCAGGCGACCAAGGGAGTGCTAGCTCCCTCCTTCCTGGTACCATCTTGATAAGGGCATTCTATAAGACCCTCCTGTAGGCCTTCTAGCCGGGTTCCATACACCAACAATGGAACGTCCTGGACTGTGGTCCGAGCATGTACGGGGCCCACTATAAACATTGTTTGTTGATACACCCGTTGGTTTCCAATACACCTTGCTTTACTCAGATGTGGATATATGTGCGCTGCGACACTAGTTCACATATCTAGACATCAGGGTAAGACGAGTAATAATAATAATAAAAGATGCTAGCTATGATAGTATGCCTTGCCATGTTTGCTCGTATCGGATTTTACTTCAGATTTTTCGGTTTTATGATTATTATACTATACCTGTTCATATCCTGCCTTTCTACTTGTGTTCTATCCTACATGTCTCCTGCTCTTATCTGATCATATTATGTGTCTTCCATGCCTGATATCATTTGCTATATATCAACTTGCTCCTGCATGCTTGTGCTCACAACACGGTTTTTAATGCATGTTTATGATTCAGATTTATCGATACACGTGTGCTTATCTATGCTCGCCACCTGGCATTCGCATCACCACTTGCTGGGGAGTTTTGACTCCTCTGGATCCTCATGTCTAGATTTTGGAGCTTGGGGCGTGTGGATTCTCCCAATTGCTGATCAGAGCGGCGCAGCGGTAGCGTGGATCTCCAGTAGACCATCCAGAGCCTCATCCTTCTAGGCCCCCTTATTCGGCTCTAGAGTTTTCCTGTTATGACTCTGAGCCGCCATTTATACTGTTCCTACTTGTACATCCTTGTATTCTCGCATATTGGTGATGTAATATTATTGTAATATTGTGTCGCATCTGGTGATAGCTTTGTAATTGTACTCTATTGTTGGAATGTATAATGCACCACATGCTTCAGTACTCTAATTCTTGTCTGTACTGATGCTTAGCGTATATACGTGAGGGTATTTCTGACCTGCATATATACGTCGCAGTACGTCTCCGTACCCGCCGCGGACCGGGCGTTACATAAACTATATAAACAGATAATACTGCGAACCTTATCGCAATCCTCTCAAATCAGTATATTTCACTGTATATTTCACTGTATATCACAAATTAAAAAACTGCGACTGCTGTTCTTAAGCACTGCGACCATAGTCGCAGTCCTACTTCGCATGCAATAAGTAAAAAAAATTCGTAATTTATAGGCGGCTGAGACAACAGTTATAGTGAAGAGCAAACATATAAAACCGTACGTAAACTGCGACTATAGTATCAGTCCTTAGTCACCGTTATTACATTTACTTAGCAAAAAAAATCATCCAAAAAATGCTGTCGTGAGTACTGCGACCATAGTCGCAGTCCTTGATCGCATGCTATATGTAAAAAATAATTTAATAGTTCATAGGCGCTCAGACAACAGTCACATTGAAGAACAAATATATAAAATAATACGTAAACTGCGATTATACTATTAGTTATTAGTCACCGTTATTACATTTACCAAGCAAAAAAAAACGTCCACGACTTGCTCTCGTTAAGCACTGCGATCATAGTCGCAATCCTTGTCCGAATTCAATATGTAAAAAATTAATAATTATACATTACATGCGGAAAAAAAAGTAACTGCGACTATATTAAAAATCAGTAAATTTCAAATCAGATAATAAAAAATTAATAAGAAGCATTCAAATTAGTTTCGTGATTTGATAAAAATTGGTGGCAGTTTAAAAAATAATAATAATTTATACATTACATGCGAAAAAAAGTAAACTGCGACTATATTAAAAATCAGTAAATTAAAATCAGATAACAAAATAATTAATAAAGAAGCATTCAAATTAGTTTCGTGATTTGATAAAAATTGGTGGCAGTTTGGCCGCAATTATAAGAGATAATTGTGACAATATTGACTAACGTCAGAAATAAAAAAAAATAATAAACTATACAGATCTACTGTCTTTTACCGCAGGGATATTTAATAATTTTAACTGTTTCAATAGGCGGGGCGTTCTTTCTAGTGTGCTAATAATGTGCCACATCATCGCAGGCTGAGAGGGTCTCTCAGTCGTCGGCTGATATACATTTTTCTCATTATATTATATATATATATATATATATATAATATATATATATATATATATATATATATATATATATATATATATATATAGAGAGAGAGAGAGAGAGAGAGAGAGAGAAAATGTATATCAGCCTGCGGCTGAGAGAACTCTCTCAGCCTGCGGTGACGTGGCTCAATTTTGTCACCCCACTAACTTGCGGCCCGCTTTTAGGAAGAAGTTAAATTACCAATACCCCCTTTTCGATAACTTTCCTTATTGTTTATTATTATTTTTTCCCCTTTTTTGCCGCTCTTTATAGGATTTAGGTTATTGTATATAAATTACTTTTCGCCCTATTTCCTTACCTCTTTTATGAAAGATCTAGTTTCTACTTTTCAGCCTGCGATAAAATTTTTCCTCAAAATAAAATCTTTTCAGATCAATTTTTTCAGCCTGCGATAAAATTCTACTTTATAGTTGAATTTAAACTGTGACCTTAGTCAGAGACTTTGGTCGCTGTGTACATTTAAACTGCGACCTTAGTCAGAGACTTTGGTCGCAGCGTACATGGTTAATTGCGACCAAGGTCGCAGTGTTGTTATTGATAAAGATGGCCAGCAACTGCAATCTAGGGTCGCATTACATGGACTGCGACTTAGGTCGCAGTACGTTAAGTAAGTGTTTCCTTTATATTAACATGCATAGCGACCAAGGTCGCAGTGTTATTTTATTAAGTGTTGTTTTTTGGATTAAGTCATTTTTTGAATCTAAATGAAAAATGAAAAGTTTGCTGAGGGACGCGACTTGGAGTCACTCCGAGAGACGCGGCCAGTCATAAAGATTTTATGAGATCTTTAAACGTCAAGTCTACGTTGTCTACGCGTCGGCTCTTCATTGGGTTTAGGCGTTAATGTCTTTTAATGCCAACCGGTGCTGGCGGTTGGAGACCATTAAAGCCGACGGTTCTGATTAATGAACCATTAATTATGGTTATTATGGGCTGCCTATAAATAGGGCTCACCCTCTACCTTTAACAGCCCATAATTAGACTGTTTTATTTTCGAGAGCATTGCTCTGAGAATTTCCGCCTTCTTCAGAGTCTCTAATAGGGGCCTGCCTCCATGAATGAAGATGACCCTATGGATGAACTTGATCGATGTTCGTCCACAAGGGAAGAAGTCATAGACCTCATCGTCCACAAGGGAAGAAGTCATGGTCCTCGTCGTTCACAAGGGAAGAAGTCATGATCCCTGACGAGGACTTAACCCTCACTAAGATCTCCTCGGACTTGATGCACCAGTCAAGCTTGCTGGTAAGGGATGGTCAGAGTGGGTGTGGCGGCGGGGGATGTGGTGGATATAGTGGTGGGTAGCATATCCTGTGAGGTCTAAATACCTCCTCTCTTACCCCAGAAGTGATATCGAGGAAATTTCATGCTAACTGGATACCTTCTGGTGGAAGAGATGTTCATAAACGAAGGATCGTATCCCGCCACTTTGGAGGGTCAGGTGGAATCGGAGATTCTGCTGCCACCAGACCTCAATAACACCACTGCTCTTAGTCAACAAGGCTTTTTTGATGTTTAGTCTTCTTTGTACTGCTGTATTGTAACACTCAATCTTATTGTATAAGAGAGCGTCTTTTGATGTTTAGTCTTATTTGTACTGCTGTATTGTAACACTCAATCTTATTGTATAAGAGAGCGTCTTTTGATGTTTAGTCTTATTTGTACTGCTGTATTGTAACACTCAATCTTATTGTATAAGAGAGCGTCTTTTGATGTTTAGTCTTCTTTGTATTGCTGTATTGTAACACTCAATCTTATTGTATAAGAGAGCGTTTTGTATCATTTTCACATGCCTGAAGATAAATGCCTGGACATAAATAAAAATCATATTTGATTTTTAATAAACTACGACGTTGGTCGCAGTCATGCATTGCAAACAAAACAACTTGGACCAAAGATGACACTGCGACCAAGGTCGCATAAGACTACATTGCAAACAGAAACAACTGCGATCAGGGTCGACACTTCAACCAAAGACTGCGACTAAGCAACTTCTACGGTGACGTGTCACCTCGTCGCAGTGTTGTTGTTGATTAAGCTAAAGACCAGCAGCTGCGACCAAGGTCGTAGATTATTTTTTTAAGACTGCGGCCAGCAACTGCGACCAAGGTCGCAGTGTTGTTGTTGATTAAAAAATAAAGACCAGCGATTGCGACCAAGGTCGCAGTGTATTTTATTAAGTCCAAAAACCAGCAACTGCGACCAAGGTCGCTTTGTATTTTATTAAGACTACGGTTAGCAACTGCGACCAAGGTAGCAGTGTTGTTGTTGATTAAGATTAAAGACCAGCAAATGGGACCAAGGTCGCAGTTTATTTATTAAATCTGCGTCCTGCAACTGCGACCAAAGTCGCAACCTATCATTTTAAAAATTTATACGGGTGAAGTAATATAATTATTAATTGCGTCCATAGTCGCAGTATATTCGTTTAGCGTAAAATATTTAAAATGAAGGTTTGTAACAATTGTACAGCATTTCAACCAAGACATAGTAGTAAAAAATGTAATTCACACAATTAACCTTAGAAAACTGATTTATATATATTTAAAAAAAATACAATTTTTTAAACTTCTAATCCTCGTCATCACCATCGTAATCAGATTCGTCGTCAAGAGTCATGCTTTCGTCTTCTGTATCGCTTTCCGTCTCTTCCTCCTCTTCAGCGACAGTCTCATCTTCGCTTTCTTCCTCTTCATGTTTGTGTTTTGGTTCACCAATGAAGTCCCAGAACGGGTCGTCTGTATCAAGCTCAGATTCTGACCCGTAGCGAGGCATCGGTTCAGAACTATACATCCAATCATCATTAGATGATTAGCTTCTTTCTGTGAAGACGGTGGAGAAGACATTTTTTTGAGTCTATTGACCGAACAGTGAGAGTAACGTGTTTGAGCAAAAATAATTTAGTATGTTTGTAATCCTTTTGCTGATGACCCTTTATATATTTTTAATCCCAGAATTCCAAAAGGTTTAAGCTCTCAAACCACATGAATATCTCCCAAACTTATTTTCTACCTTTTCCCAAAAATTGTGTATACTTCCTAGGTGACTGTTCAGTTATCTAAAACAGTTTAAAAGTTAATACACTATATGTTTAAATTACTTTGAACTCCAAAACAGTACATTATTGCGACCATAGTCGCATTGGGAACTGATAAATGATTAACTGCGACCATAAATTGCATCAGTAGTAGGATTGCGACTATAGTCGCAGTGTTTAAGAGCAGCAGTCGCAGTTTGGATATGTAATTAAAAGAGCTTATAAGTTAATATAGTGAGAAAGAGACCTTACAAAAAATAGAATTAAAAGCTTTTAAAAGAAGACAAAATATAATTGAATATCAGAAGATCAGGAAATCCTAATCCTCATCATTATCCCCATCATAAGCAGATTCATCGTCTTCATTCTTTTGCTCTTCCTCTTCATCACTTATTTCCTCATCATCTTGCTGTTTTTGAGGTTTTTTTGTTTCACCGATGAACTCCCAGAATGGATCGTCTATCAAGCTCTTCGTCTGACCCGTTGATAGGAAGCGAGCCTACAGCATCAGAGGACGTTCTTTCATCAAGCATGTCTCCGTCAAGTGGCAGAGGAATAATGTCTTCTTCACTAACCCACATGAAAACTTCATTATCATCATGAATATGAGGATTAGTTAATACATTATTTGATGTAGTGAGATAGTCAAAAGGAGTGAAGTCCAGACTGGTATCAGATTCACTAGAATATCTTGAAGACAAAGGACCGGTGGGGGAACGATTGAAGTTGAAATCTAAGTGTTCAGAGGAAGAAGATGGGGAAGACATGATTCAAGAATGAATTTTTTTTGGAAGTTTTTGAAATCAAATTGAAAAGGAAGAGCAAAAATATAGTTTTTAGGTATGAGATAATATATTAGTAACAAGCATTATATAAAGGTGAATATTTGTGGAAGAACATGAATAGTAATAATAATTGTTACAGGTGATGGTTGAGTATGGTAAGAAGTGGTAAAAAAATATTTAATTGAAGATTTATTGCGGGAGAATCCGAAGAGTTCTTTTTTTCTCCAGAGGTTTAATACATGAAGTACAAATTAACTTTTTATAGAATTGTTTGCCTATACCTTTAGATTACGTTATGGTGCACATCTTTCCTTTCTCGAGATTAACATTAGTGCATCTCTTTTTTCCTAGACTGTTGTTGTATCACGGTAGAAAGAATATTAATTACTTCATTTAATTCAGTGTAATTAATATAATAATTTTTATAAGATTTGATATACGCGAATTGATCTCAGGGTCGCATTCCTAATCCACCCTAGTCGCATATTAAAAATCTTTTACATAAGGCATGGGAAAGAAGATTGCGACTTTGGTCGCAGTACTGAAGGAGGTCGCATTGTTGTACGATAGAATGCGACTAGGGTCGCAGACGTTATATAAAGAAGTTTTGTTATACTTTGAGTGCGACTAGTGACTGGGACTGTGTCGCAGTTGTTATATTGTATTAAGTCTGCGACTATGGCAGTTGTTATATTGATCCAATTTTTTTAATTATATTTTTGGATGTATTAAAATTACGAATTTTATAACTGTAGATATATTCAACTGAAATTTTGTTTGTTCATGACTTTATTCCAGTTTAGAATTAAAAAAAGGGTATTTTGGTCAATTTGTTTCACGATTGTTTAGGCGGGATTTTTTGATTTTTTTGACGCCAACACACTGCGGCCGATGTGTGGCATATATTCAGCCACGTCCTACCGGCTGAGAAACTATCTCAGCCTGCAGGCTGAGGTACAGTAAGCCCATATATATATATATATATATATATATATATATATATATAGAGAGAGAGAGAGAGAGAAAGAGAAAAATGGATATCAGCCGGCAGGCTGAGAGAACTCTCTCAGCCTGCGCTGACGTGGCTCAAATTGTCACGTCACTGACTTGCGGCACGCTTTTAGGCGACTGTTAAATTACCAAATACCCCTTATGAAAAGCAACTCTTAGAGCGTTCCCTTGATTATTGTTTATTATTATTTTTCCCCCCTTTTATTTTGCCGCTCTTTATAGGATATAAATTATTTTTCGCCTTATTTCTTTACCTCTTTTTTTGAAAGATGTAGTTTCTCCTTTTCAGCCTGAGATAAATTTTTTTTTGAAAATATAAAATCTTTTCAGATCAATGTTTTCAGCCTGCGATAAAATTCTACTTTATAGTTTAATTTTTTTTGTATATAATGTAGTCAGAGTCTTGGTCGCATTGTACATTTAAACTGCGACCTTAGTCAAAGTTTTTGGTCGCAGTGTACATGGTGAAATGCGACCAAGGTCGCAGTGTTGTTATTGATAAAGATAGCCAGCAAACTGCAATCTAGGGTTGCATTACATGGACTGCGACTTTGGTCGCAGTACGTTAAGTAATTATTTTTTTTGAATATAATGTATTCAGAGTCTTTGGTCGCAATGTACATTTAAACTGCGACCTTAGCCAAAGTCTTTTGTCGCATTGTACATGGTTAAATGCGAGCAAGGTCGCATCGTTGTTATTGATAAAGATAGCCAGCAACTGCAATCTAGGGTTGTATTACATGGACTGCGACTTTGGTCGCAGTACGTTAAGTAAGTGTTGTTTTATTAAGTGTTGTTTTTTGGATTAAGTCATTTTTGAATCTAAATGAAAAATGAAAAGTTGTCTGTTGTCTGATGCGACTTGGAGTCAGTCCGTGAGACGCGACCTGTCATAAAGATTTTATGAGATCTTTTAACGTCAAGTCTATGTTGACGAACCCCGCACCATTCGTTGTTTCCCGAAGCGGTTGTCTACGCGTCGGTTCTTCATTGGGTTTAGGCGTTAATGTCTTTTAATGCCAAACCGGCGCTGGCGGTTGGAGACCATGGGGCTGCCTATAAATAGGGCTCACCCTCTCCCTTTAACAGCCCATAATTAGACTGTTTTCTTTCGAGAGCAATTGCTCTGAGAATTTTCGCCTTCTTCAGAGTCTCTAATAGGGGCCTGCCTCCATGGATGAAGATGACCTTATTGACGAACTTGATGGATGTTCGTCCACAAGGGAAGAAGTCATAGACCTCATCGTCCACAAGGGAAGAAGTCATGGTCCTCGTCGTTCACAAGGGATGAAGTCATGATCCCTGACGAGGACTTAATCCTCACCGAGATCTGCTCTGACTTGATGCACCAGTCAAGCTTGCTGGTAACGGATGGTCAGAGTGGGTATGGCGGCGGGGGATGTGGTGGATATAGTGGTGGGTAGCATTCCCTGTGAGGTCTCAAAACCTCCTCTCTTACCCCAGAAGTGACATCGAGGAAACTCCATGCTCACTGGATAACCTTCTGGTGAAGAGATGTTCATAACGAAAGATTCTGCTGCCACCAGACCTGCAGGAGAAGATTGCTCTTAGTAGTCAACAAGGGCTCTTCTTGGCTCTTCTGATGTTTTGTCTTCTTGGATACTTTGATGTTTAGTGTTCTTTGTAACACTCAATCTTATTGATTCTGCTGCCACCAGACCTCAAGAAGAAGATTTCTCTTAGTCAACAAGGATTTTTTGATGTTTAGTCTTCTTGGCTACTTTGATGTTTAGTCTTCTTTGTAACACTGAATCTTATTGATTCTCCTGCCACCAGACCTCAGGAAGAAGATTGCTCTTAGTCAACAAGGGATTTTTTTGATGTTTTAGTCTTCCTTTGTACTGCTGTATTTGTAACACTCAATCTTATTGTATAAGAGATCGTTTTGTATCATTTGCACATGCCTGGAGATAAATGCCTCGACATAAATAAAAAGCATATTTGTTTTTTTTAATAAACTACGAACTTTTTTTCGCAGCCATGCATTGCAAACAAAACAACTATGATCATAGATGACACTGCGACCAAGGTCGCATAAGATACATTGCAAACAGTAACTACTGTGACCAGGGTCGACACTGCGACCAAGACTGCGACTAAGTAACTGTAGCGGTGACGTGTCACATCGTCGCAGTGTTGTTGTTGATTAAGACTAAAAACCAGCAATAGCGACCAAGATTGGAGATTATTTTTTTAAGACTGCGGCCATCAACTGCGACCAAAGTCGCAGTGTTGTTGTTGATTATTTATAAAGACCACCAACTGCGACCAAGGTCGCAGTGATGTTGTTGATTCGTAAAGACCAGCAACTGCGACCAAGGTCGCTGTGTATTTTATTAAGACTAAACAGCAACAACTGCGATCTAGGTCGCAGTTTATTTTATTAATACTACAGTCAGAAACTGCGACCAAGGTAGCAGTGTTGTTTTGAGTAAGACTAAAGTCCAGCAACTGCGACCAGGGTCGCAGTGTATTTATTAAGTCTGCGTCCAGCAACTGCGACCAATGTCGCAACCTTTTCATTTTAAAAATTTTTAAGGGTGAAGTAATATAATTATTAACTGCGACCAAGGTCGCAGTGTTGTTAAGGATAAAGATGGTCGCAGTGTACATGGTTAAATGTGACCAAGGTCGCATTGTTGTTGTTGATAAAGATGGCCAACAACTGCAGTCTTAGGTCGCTTTACATGGACTGCGACATTGGTCGCAGTACGTTAAGTAATTGTTTTCCTTTAGATTAACATGCATAGCGACCAAGGTCGCCGTGTTCTTGTTTTATTAAGTGTTGTTTTGGATTAAGTCATTTTTTTGAATCTAAATGAAAAATGAAAAGTTGTCTGTTGTCTGATGCGGTCAGAAACTGCGACCAAGGTAGCAGTGTTGTTGTTGATTAAGATTAAAGACCAGCAACTGCGACCTTGGTCGCATTGTATTTATTAAGTCTGCCTCCATGGTCGCAGTATTTCAACCGATACATAGTAGTAAAAAATGTAATTCACACAAATAACTTTAGAAAACAGATTTATATATATTTAAAAAGAAAAACTCCCATAAATAACTCAATTTGATTTATATATATTTAAAAAGAAAAACAAAATACAATTTTTTAACTTCTAATCGTCGTCATCACCATAGTAATCAGATTCGTCGTCAAGAGTCATGCTTTCGTCTTCTGTCTCTTCCTCCTCTTCAGGTACAGTCTCATCGTCGCTTTCTTCCTCTTCATGTTTGTGTTTTGGTTCATCAATGAACTCCCAGAAAGGGTCGTCTGTATCAAGCTCAGATTCTGACCCATAGCGAGACATTGTTTCAGAACTAAACATAAAATCATCATTTGATGATTGGCTTCTTTCCGGTGAAGACGGTGGTGATGGTGAAGACATTGTTTGAATGTATTGGCTTCTTTCCGTGAAGAGGATGGTATGTTTTTAATCCTTTGCTCATGACCCTTTATATATTTTTAATCCCGGAATTCCAAAGGTTTAAGCTCTCGGACCACGTGAATATCTCTCAAATATATTTTCTATCTTTTCCCAAAAATTGTATACTTCCTAGGTGACTGTTCAGTTATCCAAAACAGTTTAAAAGTTAATACACTATAACTTTAAATTACTTTGAACTCCAAAACAGTACATTATTGCGACCAAAGTCGCATTGGGAACTGATAAATGATTAACTGCGACCATAAATTGCATCCATAGTAGGATTGCGACTATGGTCGCAGTGTTTAAGAGCAGCAGTCGCAGTTTGGATATGTAATTAAAAGAGCTTATAAGTTAATATATTGAGAAAGAGACCTTACAAAAAAAATTAAAAGCTTTTAAAAAGAAGACAAAATATAATTGAATATCAGAAGATCAGGAAATCCTAATCCTCGTCATTATCACCATCATAAGCAGATTCATCGTCTTCATTCTTCTGCTCTTCCTCTTCATCACTTATTTCCTCATCATCTTGCTGTTTTGAGGTTTTTTTTGTTTCACCGATGAACTCCCAGAATGGATCGTCTCTATCAAGCTCTTCGTCTGACCCGTTTGTAGGAAGCGAGCCTACAGCATCAGAGGACATGCTTTCATCAAGCATGTCTCCGTCAAGTGGCAGAGGAATAATGTCTTCTTCACTAACCCACATGAAAAATTCATTATCATCATGAATAGGAGGATCAGTTAATACATTATTTGATGTAGTGAGATAGTCAAAAGGAGTGAAGTCCAGACTGGTATCAGATTCACTAGAATATCCTAAAGACAAAGGACCGGTGGGGGATTGATTGAAGTTGAATTCTGAGTGTTCAGAGGAAGAAGATGGGGAAGACATGATTCAAGAATGAATTTTTTTTGGAAGTTTTTGAAATCAAATTGAAAAGGAAGAGCAAAATTATAGTTTTTTAGGTATGAGGTAATATATTAGTTACAAGCATTATATAAAGGTCAATATTGTGGAAGAACATGAATAGTAATAATAATTGTTACAGGTGAGGGTTGAGTATGGTAGGAAGTGGTAAAAAAAATTAAATATTTAATTGAAGATTTATTGCTGGAGAATCCGAAGTACAAATTAACTTTTTATAGAATTGTTTGGCTATATCTTTAGATTACGTATGGTGCACATCTTTCCTTTCTCGAGATTAACATTAGTGCATATCTTTTTTTCTAGACTGGTGTTGTATCACGGTAGATATATATTAATTACTTCTTTTACAGAAGGCATGAGAAAGAAGATTGCGAATTTGGTCGCAGTACCGAAGGAGGTCGCATTGCTATGCGATAGTATTTTTTGTCTTGTATTCTTTATTCTGTATTAAGTCTGCGACCATGGAATGTTTTTTTACTTTTGAATGCTAGAAGTCGCAGTCGTCATTTAAAAGGGGTATTTTTGTCATTTTGTTTCACGATTGTTTAGGCGGGATTTTTTTGATTTTTTTGGCGCCAACACTCTGCGACCGATGTGTGGCCTATATTCAGCCACGTCCCGCAGGCTGAGAAACTCTCTCAGCCCGCAGGCTGAGGTACAGATAGCCCATATATATATATATATATATATATATATATATATATATATATATATATATATATATATATATATAGAGAGAGAGAGAGAGAGAGAGAGAGAGGAGAGAGAGAGAGAGAGTAGAAGCCGGGTGGCCAACCGGCTGTAAATGATTAGGTTTCAGAATTTGTCATCACCTGCCCGTGTGAAACACGTGATGAACTACCCAAATTGGATGATGCATGGTACTCATCACCCAGAGAAAAGTGTGCATAAAACGTTATACAAACTGAATACATATATTTGTTCTTTTAATGTTGAAATAGCACTTATTTTGCATATTTTAATAGTTAGATGAAATTCTCTGTACGAAATCCTTAGTCCTGACAGTAAATTACTTTTGTCTACGCTGAAGAGCTCGTTTCTAGATCGAAGCAGCAGGAGTTAAAGAGCTATTTTTCTGTTCAAATTCCATGGATTTAGCCTCTTGAAATATTATTCAAAGGAGGCCAGTATTTAACAAAATCCTTCAGAAAATAGACCATACGAAAGTTTAATCACAAAATGAGAATAAACCGGTCAATCGGTTAATAGTGACAAAAAAGAGAGAATTATTGAACAATAATTAGGCCACAAAAAATATCCACGACTACAATCATCAATCGACCATCTCGTGCGCAGTGAACAACTGGCGAGCAACGGCCAGCGCCGGCAATGCCGTCGGCCTTTGCTTCTTTGGAGCAGGCGGGCATGTAGTTGGTGGCGCCGGTACCCTGCAATCGGACTTCATCGGGGTTCTGCACTCTGCTTTAGCTTCCCAGTCCTCCAATTCTGCCACTACCCGGACCGTCGATGAACTAGCAGCCATTGACGCTTGAGAGATTGCAAAGAGAGGAGTTGAAGTCCAATTGGTTTCGAGTGTAAACGCTAACTGACGATGGAGATGGAAAGAAATTGGGTGTGTATGGAGAATATAAAGGGAAGGGCTCTGCATTGAATCCGAGTCGGAGTCCGACTCCGAGTCCGAGTGGGTCTTGGATTTTGGCGTGACAAACACCCGGTCTTCCCCTTTTGGTAACTTTTGAAGGATGCAATTTGGCGTTTGAATTCGAGTTTCCTAACAGTCACCAGCGACAGTGGGCTGGGCTTTGTTTAGCTGGCCAGGCCTGCCCTTGTATTATCCTGTCCGAACAAACAAAATGATGGTGGGCTTCGTTTATCAGAAAATGAAACATGTACCTCTTTTTCCTTGGCCCAGTTTTGTTATAGATTGAAAGAAAAGCCGGAGCCTGAGTTGCTGCTCGTTTGTACCTTTTCTCTTCTATTTCTCTAGTCAATTTCTAAGGTCATTTCTTACTTCTCCAAATTGGCTCAGGTGCTCGTGCCCTCATTTTATGTTAGGATTGTGTCTCGCATTCTATTAGATTAATTAAGCATTAATTAAGCATCTCATTCGGTTAGATTAATTAAGCATCTTGTTGACATTGTGTTAGTTGACTTTGCTAGCGGACTTTGTGGGTTTTTATTTATTTATTTATTTATTTATTTTTTTGAGATAGGATGCAAATATTATTTGAATCTCAGATCTTTTGTCCACTAAAAAAAAATAATAATAGTAAAAAATTATCACTATGCTACTCTGTGCTAAGTGACACTCAAAGGAACTTTGTGGTTTTGTGATTAATTGAATCAGATACTCTTTTACCTCAAAGCATGATGACTTAGTCATTAGAGCTAAAGTGCACTGTGTATCTCTCTCATACATGAGACTAGAAGGGATTTTAGAAATAACATGAGATGGATGAGATAAGAGTAGTGGCAGCTCGAGTTTGCTCAAGTTTGGCTCGTTTATATGTCGAGTTTAGTAAAGTGCTCTGCTTCGGCTCAATTTGAATTTCCAGTGTTCAAGTTCGGCTCGTAAAAGCTCGAAACATAAAAGAATCGAAACAAGACTGTTGCTTTACGAATTTGATTCAACTTAATACTCATTGATTAGTGAGAAATATTTTTTCGTCCTATTTCATCTTTTTCAAACCAAATCAGAGGGCTGTGTTATTAGAATTTTGATTGTTGTGACTTTATTCTTATCTTATACTTTTCTTAGAACCGATCTACTATACCATAAAATAATTAACATAATTTGTTCTAATTACTCCATTCTCAAAATTGTTATTATCTAAAAAAAGTTCTATTCTATGTATATTTATAAACATTATGTAATAATGTAAAATAAAAATTCTAAAGATGAAAATAAATGGAACAATTATTATCTATAATGATAATGTATTAAGAATGAAAATCCTAATTAGTCAGATATTTTCATTATTAATTTAATTAATATTATTAGAATTTAATTTAATTCATGCAGTTAAAAAAAACATAAATTTAAAGAATTGAAAAAATATTTTTTTAAAATAAATTGATCCTTGATACATAATCCTATTCATAATTGGTAGATGTTCATAATCATGCATGTTACCGATTTATACATGTACAAAATTTCATAATTATGCCACTGAGAGTTGGCTCGGTGGTAAAGGAGTTGGGTCAGGAATGAGAGGCCCCCCAAGTTCATGATTGGTCTACGGCTTTTGTTAAAAAAAAAAAAATCAATCTTAATTATGATTGTGATTGATATATGTACGTCTTGATAAATAAAAATTTAAATAAATATCTGTTTGTCTCTTGGATGCAGATGCTGACAAGACGATGAGGATGAAAAATCCAATATAAAATTTTATGCTGCAGTTCGGTTGCCTCAAACAAAGGAGAACAAGATTCTTGCGGCCTTTCAACGACCTCCACTGAATCAGGACCCTCCAGATTCAGGCGTCCATTTATGGCTTAACTCCAAATTCTGTCCAATTATAGATTTTTGCCAAAATTAAAGATAATTGTATGTTCATGAATGTTGAGATGAGAGGCGGCAACCATCTTCATAAAGAGGCCACACAAATTTGTGGTCCAAGGCCTCGTCAATCACCACCACATAAATAAAGCACTGTTTGTTCATCATGCCGACACCGATATCGATACCGAGGACAAACGCAGCAAGATGCGGCAATAAAATATCTGGAGCAGAGTTTCGCCCTCAAAGAAGCCACACCATCCGTTGTTCTAAGGACGAGCGAGCGCAACATAAACTTGTGAAGGAGAGAGTTCCAAAGAGATTTTTTTTTGAGAGAGAGACAATAAAAATATCTGGAGCAGAGTTCGCCCTCAAAGAAGCCACACCACCCGTTGTTCCAAGGGACGAGAGAGCGCAACATAAACTAGTGAAGGAGAGAGTTTCAAAGAGATTTTTTTTAGAGAGAGAGAGAGGAAAATATATGGACGAGAGAGGGAGGCAGAGTCTTCAAACTGTACGGCTCTCTTTCTCTCACGCAGAATTATGCCACGCGAGGCTACAACTTGTTGTTGTTTAATTAGACCTCCACATGCTATATGGTACAATTTAGGTTAAAGTAATGGAGTTGACTATTTGAATCCACGTGGAAGAAAGACACTGTTTTTCAGTATTTGACCCTGTTCTTCATTTCTCTTTGCATCCTTACAAACCTATTTATTGCATTTGATCAATCAGACAATTTCTTTTTCCTAAAACAAAAATTATCAACATACACATCTATCTAGCCGTGTATACATTCAAATAAAACATCAAAAAATCTCATTACTTAGTTTAGTGTATTTGTTATTAATAAATACCTGTAATATTTGTAATATTATCGAGTTCTTCCGTTCACGGGAAGCTGGGTGAAAAATTACTCTCATGGCTTTGTCGTAGCAGTGGGATTAAGAAAAAATCATCAACTATAATCTCAAAAGAACAAGAAACAAGATTTTGTAAGCAATATAGAGGGAGAATAAAGAGCATGTCTTGTCAAGACAACCATATTTGTTTCAGCAAATATGCTCTTCACAGGCACTTGAACATGCTTCGAGCACAACTAGAAAAACAAAGAAGGGTCATGAATGACTCACACAAAATAATCTTTAATTTGAAATCTTTTAGAGCCAAATTGCACCTTTTAATCACCGAGAAAGGCCACCATTGCACATGTGAAATTTTGAAAATTATGCTTATACTTTTCAATTTCAAATAATATAAGACTAAAAGAAATTTTCATTTGCGAAATGCTAAATCGATGTAAAGAACTATTTGGTCACGTTAATGTTAAATTGATATTCCAACTATTGTTTAAATTTTCTTGTTACTGTTTATTTAAAAAACATAAAGTATCTCAGAGTTATTTAAAGACTTAGAATATTTCTAAGGGAAACCCACCTAACATCATAAATTCAAAGCTGCGCTCCCTAATCCATTTAGTAACTCAGTCCGCACACCCATTTTCTTCTCGATAGATGTGAGAAATGTTGTAAACTTTCAATGATGCGAGCAGCCAGCGAGCATCTTCTAAAAGAATCGAACTCTCTTGAATAGTGTTGGACCCCTCCTTCAGAGCCTAAATGAAACTATTCTGCACGAATAACCAATAACCTTTTGATTCCTAAATCTAAATCTAAGAGCGGTTAAGTTTTAAATGATAAGTGGTCTCTAGCATCAAATTATATCTAGTGAAAAGCAATCAAGTCGAAACGAAATTAAAATTATAAACATCTTTTCTTCTTTTCGGATGGCTCCACACTAGCTGGATTCTGTCATCCGGTGCCACTCTTTCGCTTTATTAGCCAAAGATTATATAGAATCAGCCTTCCTTTTGGATGTGGGAACAAAAATCATACCCGGCACAAATAGAGATATTATTTGGAATATTCATGTGCTAAATAGTTGGACTTGCATTCAAAGTTAGTGGCAAGTTTATAGAAGCCAATATAGAAAACAGACAGGGATTGGGGTAAAATTCCATAAAATATTATGAACTTTCAATTTTTTAAAAAAATATCACAAATTTTTAAAATTACAAAACACTACCAAGAACTTTGACACTTTCAAGAAACTATCACAAACTATCAAACGGCTACTAAAATAAAAAGAAAGACAATTTCACCCTAACCTAACACGGCACAAAATTAAAAAAGAAAAGAGAAAGATAAATTGGAGAAGTGATAGGAGAGAGAGAGGGAGGAAGATAAATCGGAGACAAAGAGCAGAAAAGTTTTCCTTATTTAAAAAAAAAAATTGAATGTGGATATTGAAAATAAAGAGCATTTTCATCATTAAATTGTCACGTGATCTGCACATGGCTATCAACTTAACATAAAACTGACAGATGGTATTTTCTTGAAAATTTGTTGATAGTCTGCAATTTTGAAAGCCCATGAATTTTTTTTTAAAAAGACTGAAAATTTATGATATTTTATTGAATTTGGGCTCAAGGATTGTGAGCGACTGATTGCCAGTTTATCATAGAATCATCAATCATGCATCGTAGGCTGAATCTGTTGTGCCCTTGACACCACTCGTTGTGCGTAGCGGTTCGCGGAAGAAGAGACACAACAACCACCACCGAATCTTGAGGAATCCGCCCAACTGGCGGAGACTCGACGCAGCCGGAGAAACAACCAACGCAACAGGAACAGCAACCAATAGAGAAAAGCAATCAACGCACAAATTTAACAAGGTTCGGCCAACGTGCCTACTGTAGGTTCACCTAGAGGGGGGGGGGGTGAATAGGTGATGGCTAATCTAATGGTCAAATAATGCCGAATGATGCGGAAGCTAAAAATAATTATGATCTAATTACAACTTTTACACTAAACACTATGTATAACACAAGAGTGTAGCCGAATTCTCTTTGCAGGGCTCTGGACTAAACCCCTCTTGATTCCCCTTAAATGGGTTGAGGTGCCGCGTTGGCTCTCTTGGTTGAATACAAGTGTTAGCAACAATCCCAAGCAAGTATATAACAATTAAGCACAAGGGTATATCATGCATATACAATAATTGAATGCAAGATATAAATAAGAGACAAGAGAGAGAGAAAGAGCAATCGCAAACACAAGGGTATGTTTCGAGGTTCGAGCACACTTGCTCTACATCCCCGCCTTCGACACACGAAGGATTTCCACTATGCAAAATCCCAATGGATCTCTCCTCGGTGCCGCAACACCTACAAGCCCTCGGACTCCCTAGTCCCGTACACACGCAAGCACCACAAGCTTGCCGAGGCCGCACCTCGAACCAAAGAGTTCACAACCGAACTCCAAACCACCACGAGCACACTTGCCCGTCTCCTCAAGGAACAAAGAAAAAAATCTTTGGTGATCACAACACTTTGATCACCTAAAGCACTCTCACTACAACACACCTATAGGATGTATAATCAATGGATAGCTCAAGTGTGGTGTGAGAAAAACAAGGATGAAAGCTATAGTGAAAAACTCAAGAAATTTCTTTTAACACTCTTTATAAAATCTTCCCTTTAGATAGGAAATATTTGCTCACTATTTTGTGGAGAAAACTCTTCTGAAAGTATGGGAAAAACTGGCTCTAAGAGTCTCTAAAATCTTGGCTTCAAACAATAACAAAAACCCCAATTTATAGGCTGCCAGAAAACTAGCCTTTGGGTTCTGTCAGTACTGACGGTCGACCGGCCGGTCGACCGCCAACGGTCAAAAATCCGACCGTTGGAGCCTACGGTCGACCGCCCGGTCGACCCAGAAATCCAGAGAGCAGAACTCTCTGCAGCGGTCGACCGTCCGGTCGACCGGACCACTGTGCTGCCAGACATGCACAAGTCTGTGCACGTCCGGTCGACCGTGGGTCGACGAACCATGGTGCGGTCGACCGCTCGGTCGACCGGACCAGCCTGTCAGCCAGTTCCAGGTCTGGAAAACTGGTTTAAAAAATTTATTTTAAAATCTTTTAACACTTATAAAAATTCCATAAACTTGTTTTAACATTCTATATTGAAAACCAAACTTGTGATAAAAATTTTCAAGACATATATCAACATATTCATATCATTTCAGCGTCTTGCAAATTTATCAAAAATCAAAACATGTATTTTTCAAACTTGGTTTTCATAACTTCACAAAATATAAAAACAAGATATTTGATTTCATTTTAAAGCATAGTGTGTATGGATATGATCCGCTACACAATCATAATGTAATATCTATGTTTTTGTCATAAAGCTCTAAATAAGGTTTTGGATAAAAGATATGTATATATGAAAATACCAAAATCCAAATAGTATTTTGTCACAAAGAAAAATCTTTTCTAAACTACAAAATCTTTTATGAAAAGACAAGTAAATCAAGAGTGTGTGTGTGATATATATTTGAGCAATCCACCAACTATCTATCCTTTACATTTTTAACTAAAATAAAAACAAAATCTTATACCTAGACACAAGTCTTCATCTTCTTGAAGTCTTCTCATCTTCTTGACTTGGTCCAAGCTTGATCCAAAAACTCCTTAGATCACACCGTGCTAGCTCCAAATCTTGATATTTTGTCCTTTGTTGAGCTATGCACCTACTAAGATCTTGATAATGAATCTGTCACTAATTAAACACAGGATCATTAGTAAATATAACTTCATGAGTTGATCATCATCAAAACTAGGGTGATAGGCCTTTGGGCCAACAATCTCCCCCTTTTGATGATGACAAAACTCATGGAGTTATATATGCATGGATTAAAGTAAAGCTTCAAGGAAGCTCCCCCTTAACTCATGCATCACAAGAAATAATAGATATGGCAATGAGGCACATGAATATGTATGCAATGTATGGAGATAAAACATGAAATCCTTTTTCTTCTCCTAGTTGCAATACACAAATATATGCATAATTAACAAGGAAGACAAATACTTCTCCCCCTTAGGCAATGAAAACATGCATATACTCAAATACTTCTCCCCCTTTTTGTCAATCATCAACAAAGGGTTCAAAGTAAAATCAAATCAAATAAAATTTTTCTCCCCCTTTTTGTCAAAAACAAAAAGATCAAGAAGGGGTGAAACAAATCAATCAATAAAGATTTATATGCGATATACATTCATGAAGAGGAAGACGCTAAGTTAGCTTCCCTACACATATGCATTACATGAAGAAGGGATGACAAGCCCCAACTCACATAACACATATTATATAATGCATAAGAGGAGATGTGAAGCTCCCCCTACACACGTATATCATATAAAGAAGAGTTGTCAAGCTCCTCAATTTATAATATACTCAACATGAATCTATATGTAAGAGAGATGTTAAGCTCTTTTTGCATATAGGAAATACAAATCAAACATTTTGAATTTTCTTTAAAATTTTTGAACTTACTTAATAAAACACATTTGAGATATCAAATCAACATATTTTTTATTTTGATATCAGTAGTAAACATATGAAAATTTTTGTTTTTCATCATAAACTTTGTGCTTTTGAAAATGTGAGTTAATTGTGAGTTAAGCACATGAAAATCATATATATGTATGAGAAATGAGTATACCAAGTGAAATTGATACATACATATATATAAGAAACTAAAATATGAGTATATACAAGATAAGTTCATATTGATACCAATTGAAACGATTCAATGATACCAATTGACATAACAATAAAATCAAGAGTATATCTCATAACCTACCACCCTTGATATGCACAAGGTAAAAGATTTTCAATGAGGCATACAAGGCATAATCGCCCATCCATCCTCCCATAGATGGTAGGGGTTTTCAAAATAGATTTGAAAATAAGCTTAGTTTGAAAAACTCTACCAAATGAAGGGATTGCAATAGTTAATATGAAAATATTTAAAACTAGTACGAAATCCTTCAAGTAAGGAATAAAGCAAAAAAGAAATGTCAATAAATCTCAATATTCCTTTAAATCATCACTCATTTTTTTTATTAAAAACAAATTTATATTTCAAGATATATGTATGTTTTGACAACACAATAAGCATACATACATATCTCTTAAACACAATTGAGTCCATATAAATAGATTTGCATTAAAGGCAAATGACTCAAGAGGTATACATGTATATCTTAAAGTTTGGCAAAATATACATATACATGAAATGAAAAACACATGATCATAAATCAAATCCAAAAGTGGGAATACAAGTTTAAAGATGTATGTATCATCAAAACCAAGCAATACAAGCACATTTCATGGGTTCAAATAAGCATTCAAGCACAAATATAAATAGATTTATTTGTGGCCCACGATATGTATAAGTATAAATCCTAGTGTTGATAAAACGAACATATAAACTAATATTCAATACATGAAACATCAAATTTTGAGAAAAATAGAATCATGTGTCAATCTCAAGGACTATTTGAAGAATAAATGACTAGTATAAATTGTTTTTGGAAAACTAGTTAAAAATCCTTCAAATATATCAAATCTTATGTTTTTCATAAACATAACTAGATACATAAAAATTTAAGCACTCATGGTCTATAAAGCTCAAAATAATTTTTAACAAAAGTGTGAGTGTTAAATGATCATGTAAATAGCATTTTATGAAAAATAGTCAATGAAGCTCATAAGACACATTTTTAATAAAAGCACGAAAAATCATTTTTCATCAAAAACACTAATCTTCATGGTATATGTATGATTAATCCAATTCTAACAATACACATACATATCCCAAAAATAAAAGAGTCTATTAATAATGTTTACATGAAGGCAAGAGACTCACGGGTATACATGTATATTTATTAGATTTGAATTTAAAATACATATACATGAAGTAAGGCATAAAAATAAGGCAAAATATGGATAAAAGAGAATCATCAAAACTAGTCTATACATATGCATATAGTGGATACAAGTGAGCATGAAGTTCAAATATATATGAGTCAATTGTAGTTCACTAATTGAATATGTATACATGCATGTTTTGATAAAATCTTCATTTAAACATGTAAATACCACATGAAGCACACAAAAATATGAACATGCTATGAATATTATGAAATTAAAAGCATGTGCATAAAAGTAGGAGTTTAGAAATTGTTACCAACTCCAAAGCTCCTAACATGGTGGTTATCCCACCAAAGCCTCCTTGATAGCGGTGCTCCAAATGTGTGTCCATCAAGTCCATTTGCATCCACTACCAAGGCACCAATTCTCTCACGTTTTGTGAGATCCCTCACCTACATCACAAGCAAATGGTGGGGGTTTTGGTACCCATATTTTCTTGGGTCCTTTGGGGTTAGTCTTGTAAGGAACCCAAAATCTTTTATAATTAGCAAAATTTAGAGAATTAATATTATCATAACAAAACTTTGCTAAATGGCCTTTGCGGCCACAATGTGTACATATGTACACCTTAGTATGCTTATGTGTAGGTGTGTGATCATGTTGTGCAACATAAGCAAATGCATGGTTATGATGTGCATGAATGTGTGGAGTTTGTTTCTTTGAAAACATTGACTCCAACCTAGAATGATTAAAAGCACAATAGTTCAAAGTTGAACTCAAACCATCCATTTTATTTTTCAAATCTTTAATCTCATTAGTGGTGGCATGTAAAGCATGATGAGATAAAGAATCATTTTTCTTTTTCTTTTGTGAAACAAAATCTTTTTCTTTTTCAACAAATTTTCTTTTCAAAGTAATATTTTCTTGAAAAACAACTTCTTTTTGTTTTTCCACCAAATCAATTTTATTTTTCAAAGTAGTGTTCCTTTCACATAAATCATTCAATTTTGCGAGCAAGGAAACATTCTCATTTTTCAAATCTTCCTTTTCCTTTTCTAAGCATGCCATTTCATTTTCTAAAGAATCTTTTTCATTAAGCATGGCATCAAAATTCTTTTTCAAATTCTTATTATCTTTTTCTAAACATGCAATGCTAGATTTAAATGAATCTTGTTCTATATGCATGCAAGCAATGTTCTTTTTCAAATTTTTATTTTCTTTCTTAATCATGTCATACTTTTCAAGCAATAGATGACAAAAAGTAGATAGTTCATCATATGACATGTCCTCATCATCGGATTCGGAGTTTACCTCAAGGGGTTATCCCCTTGGACCATGTAGCACTTGTTGGAGGTGTCGCTTCCAACATCTGAATCGCTCCCCGCATAGTATAGATCTTTTTCGCCGAGGGAGGTGATGATGTTCCATACTACAAAAGCCGATTCAACATTAGAAACCCTAGATAAATAATCATCATTTAGGGTTGACTTGATAGCATGAAGGGCTTTTGCATTAGCCTCAAAATTTTTACCATCTAAAGAATATGCATTATTAGTAGTGGCAAGATATACATGAATGCCTAAGGCCTTGAGGTACAATGACATCTTAACCTTCCAAATTTGGATGTTAAGAATGTCAAAGGTGGGTGGTGACATGAAGTACATGAAGTGTGTACAAAATCTTGTGATTAGCCTAAAAAAAGAGGATCTTTAACTCTAGGTTGTTAGACCCAAATCAGAGTACCAAGCTCTGATACCAATTGTAGGTTCACCTAGAGGGGGTGAATAGGTGATGGCTAATCTAATGGTCAAATAATGCCGAATGATGCGGAAGCTAAAAATAATTATGACCTAATTATAACTTTTACACTAAACACTATGTATAACACAAGAGTGTAGCCGAATTCCCTTTGCAGGGCTCTGGACTAAACCCCTCTTGATTCCCTTAAATGGGTTGAGGTGCCGCGTTGGCTCTCTTGGTTGAATACAAGTGTTAGCAACAATCCCAAGCAAGTATATAACAATTAAGCACAAGGTATATCATGCATATACAATAATTGAATGCAAGATATAAATAAGAGACAAGAGAGAGAGAAAGAGCAATCGCAAACACAAGGGTATGTTTCGAGGTTCGAGCACACTTGCTCTACATCCCCGCCTTCGACACACGAAGGATTTCCACTATGCAAGATCCCAATGGATCTCTCCTCGGTGCCGCAACACCTACAAGCCCTCGGACTTCCTAGTCCCGTACACACGCAAGCACCACAAGCTTGCCGAGGCCGCACCTCGAACCAAAGAGTTCACAACCGAACTCCAAACCACCACGAGCACACTTGCCCGTCTCCTCAAGGAACAAAGAAAAAATCTTTGGTGATCACAACACTTTGATCACCTAAAGCACTCTCACTACAACACACCTATAGGATGTATAATCAATGGATAGCTCAAGTGTGGTGTGAGAAAAATGAGGATGAAAGCTATGGTGAAAAACTCAAGAAATTTCTTTTAACACTCTTTATAAAATCTTCCCTTTAGATAGAAAATATTTGCTCACTATTTTGTGGAGAAAACTCTTCTGAAAGTATGGGAAAAACTGGCTCTAAGAGTCTCTAAAATCTTGGCTTCAAACAATAACAAAAACCCTAATTTATAGGCTGCCAGAAAACTAGCCGTTGGGTTCTGTCAGTACTGACGGTCGACCGGCCGGTCGACCGCCAACGGTCAAAAATCCGACCGTTGGAGCCTACGGTCGACCGCCCGGTCGACCCAGAAATCCAGAGAGCAGAACTCTCTGCAGCGGTCGACCGTCCGGTCGACCGGACCACTGTGCTGCCAGACATGCACAAGTCTGTGCACGTCCGGTCGACCGTGGGTCGACCGAACCATGGTGCGGTCGACCGCTCGGTCGACCGGACCAGCCTGTCAGCCAGTTCCAGGTCTGGAAAACTGGTTTAAAAAATTTATTTTAAAATCTTTTAACACTTATAAAAATTTCATAAACTTGTTTTAACATTCTATATTGAAAACCAAACTTGTGATAAAAATTTTCAAGATATATATCAACATATTCATATCATTTCAGCGTCTTGCAAATTTTATCAAAAATCAAAACATGTATTTTTCAAACTTGGTTTTCATAACTTCACAAAATATAAAAACAAGATATTTGATTTCATTTTAAAGCATAATGTGTATGGATATGATCCACTACACAATCATAATATAATATCTATGTTTTTGTCATAAAGCTCTAAATAAGGTTTTGGATAAAAGATATGTATATATGAAAATACCAAAATCCAAATAGTATTTTGTCACAAAGAAAAATCTTTTCTAAACTACAAAATCTTTTATGAAAAGACAAGTAAATCAAGAGTGTGTGTGTGATATATATTTGAGCAATCCACCAACTATCTATCCTTTACATTTTTAACTAAAACAAAAACAAAATCTTATACCTAAACACAAGTCTTCATCTTCTTGAAGTCTTCACTTGAAGTCTTCTCATCTTCTTGACTTGGTCCAAGCTTGATCCAAAAACTCCTTGGATCACACCGTGCTAGCTCCAAATCTTGATATTTTGTCCTTTGTTGAGCTATGCACCTACTAAGATCTTGATAATGAATCTGTCACTAATTAAACACAGGATCATTAGTAAATATAACTTCATGAGTTGATCATCATCAAAACTAGGGTGATAGGCCTTTGGGCCAACACCTACGTCCTCCGGGTAAGGGAGAGAGATCTTATTGATCAACAATCAATACAACTAATACAAGAGGGAGGCAAGGAGATTTCTTTTGGAATTTCTTCAATGATACAATACATGAGGCCTCTAGCCTCTATTTATAGCCACAGAGTCCCTGAATTTATAGAAACCCAGGTTGGATTCAATCCCATCCAGAAAAGGAATTCGAATCCTAAAAGGAAAGTTTAGTCGCGCCTGTCGGTCGACCGGCCGTCGACCGACACATGCTTCGGTCGACCGGCCCAGTCGATCGCGCCTACCCGAGAGCAGAGCCACTTCAGTCGGTCGACCGGGGCCGGTCGATCGTTCCTTCCTGTGCACGCCCGTGCATGCCGGTCGACCGGGCCGGTCGACCGGCCTCCTCCACCGGTCGACCAGGAGGTCGACCGGGAGCACAACTAGCCTGCTCCATGTGTCGTTTCTCGCTCCTTTGTCGTCGGATCTCTGTGCTACCTTCTTCCATCTCCTCTCTCCCACAATTCTCCACCTCGGTGAAGATTTTCAAATCTGAGCAGATCTCCAATGAACCCCAGTCTATCACCTGGCGAAATCGACACACGATCTCGGCGAAATCGACACACGATCTCAGCTTGCGCGCTCCAGACGAAATCGACACACGATCTCGGCGAAATCGATACACGATCTCGGCTTGGAATCTGTAGCTCAGCTATCCACTGGAATGCACCATACATGCCTTCCCTATAACCTTAGGAGAATTTTCATACATGTCGATCACCGAACGTGGCTCCTACTCTGCAACTTCACGACCTCACGAAGAACTCATCATGAGCTAACATTGACTCTCCAACTGATTAGCTCTATCTAGTCTACATGTCTTCAGCTGACGGTCCAACCAAGTCTGAGTAAAGCACACCGAACACCATCATCAGCTTCAACAACTGGATGCACACTACTCTGTAACGCCCCGATTCCACGGATACGGGGACGTCACTGCGACGTATATATGTAGGTCAGAAGAAGCCCCCACGTATATACGCTAAGCATAAAAGTACAATAAGGAATCAGAGTACAACACAAAGCGTGGTGTATTCATATGCCAACTTACAAGATACAAGTACAAAGTTATACAAACTATGATAAAGTAATACACTTTACAAGTGTTATTTATCATATCCAAGTCCAAAAAGACAATATACAAACATGTACACAAGATGCTCACGTAATGGATGAAGATTCGTGAGCCAAAAGGAAGAGTCTGGCACGAGGGAACTAGAGTTGGTCAGCCTGCTCACTGAAATAAGCCTGGTCCTCTGTGGATGGCTCCACTTCGTTCCAAGCCTCAGAATCTGAATATGCAAATCCAAGGAATCAAGACATATAATAGTAAACAACTGTAGCCAAGTGGCTAAGGGACAGGAATAAAGAAGATGGAACAGTAATAAATAGCATCGACTAACAAGTGATGAAAACATAATAAGGTAAAGCCATAATGCAATGAATGTACAAATTAAGTCTATAATTATTATTACTTGTCTTACTGTGATATCTAGCTATGTGACCCAGCGTCCCAGAACACATAGATCCATATCCTAGTAAAGCAAGTTTGTTATTGGAAACAGCGGTTGTATCGACGAACTATGTTTATAGTGGGTCCCGTACATGCCCGGGACCACGGTCCAGGGTGTTCCGTTGCTTGATGACGGAACCAGCCGCAAGGCCTAACAGGAGGGTCTTATGTATGCCCTTAGTCATGACAGTATTCAGGAATAGGGAGCAAGCACTCCCCTCGGTCCCCTGGAGGCCCTCAGGTCAGACCGGAATATAATTGTACAATAAACCTAATACCACTGTAAACACGAACACATACCGATATCCGCATATTTCCCCCGTCCCATGTGTAAGTTGGTCCATTTTATAAAATAGTCGAGTGTATCATGCTTGGTGTTTAAGTGATAGCATGAAGAGATGGAGATATTTCATATTTAACAAGTCCTAAAATGAGAATATATGATAACGAGTCAAGAAGTAACAAGTCATGAGGTCCATCAAGTAACATGTCATGTAGTACAAATCATAGAGCATGAACAAGAATAGTATATCATATGTGAAGCAAGGGTAAAATCCAATTCATAAAAGAAACAACAATTTTTGCCCAAAAACAGGTTAACGGTCGACTGCCGGTCGACTGCCGGTCGACCGGACAAAATGCGTGAGTTCCAGGTTTGGTCGGTCGACTTCCGGTCGACTGCCGGTCGACCGGAGATATAACTACCGGTCGCCTGTCGGTCGACTGCCGGTCGACCGATACAGGGCCGTGAGCTCCAGGTTTTCTACCGGTCGACTGGTTGGTGAACCGGTCGACCGCCTACTCAAAACTGTGCACGTTTGTGCACATCGGTCGACTGCCCCCCTTGGGCCGGTCGACCGAAGTTCTGAAAAATGCTGCTGTTAGGTCAAAAATCAGATTTTTGTGGTGGTTATTTTTGATAGCTAAAAATATGATTTTGATGACTTAAGGGGACATGATTTGTCAACACAAGTATACAAGGAAGATTGCAAGTCTTGGTGAGTAATTATACTCACTTCGATCGGTTGTGTGAAACTTTTACGAGTTCCGAAAGATTGTGGTCGACGATATCACCAACTAGGTCTTTGGCGATACTTCCGACGAAGAGAGATGCGATCCAAATCCAAGGGTTGTGGTAGCTTGAGAAGAAGATGAAGGCCTTGAGGTGTTCTTTGGAATTAGGGTTTGAGATGGAGGAGAAAGGTTGAAGGCTATTTTCTTGGTGAAGTGAAGAAAAGAAAAAGAATTGTAAAGGAAAAACTTATATAGGATTTGATTTTTGTAAAGGGAATGCAAATAAAGAAATTGAGAGGGGTTTTTGTGTAAAAAAGGGGGTGAGGTGTCTCCCTTGGCCAATGGTGGCCGGCCATGGAGAGAGAGAGAGAAAGAGGGCATTAATGAGGAAGAGTGTGGAATTTGAGATATTTGTTGTAAAATTTGAATTGTTAGAATTTTTGGAAATTGGAAAATCCTTTGGCTTAGAGATGAAGGAAAGGAAAATAGAGAAAGGAAAAAGGAAAAAGAAATGAAATGAGAAGATATTTTCTTGGTCTCCAAAAATGAAAATATCAGAAACACAAATTCTCGAGTTAAAGTCGAGTATGCGGGAAAACATTTCGGAAAATACCGAAATCGTCCGAAATTCAAGTATCTCGGAACGACTCGTAATTTTCACCAAAAATCAATAATATTATATGAAGACTCATAGTGAAATCCGTTTGAAGAAATACTGTACAGTTTTAAAGCTAAAAATCCCGGAATCAGTTACCTACCGACTCCGAAAGAATTTTCATAAAATCATAAAATGCTCAGAAAAAGAATTTAGATGAGAAGTATGATTCTAAGAAATAATGCCTAAAGGACTTTCTAGAAATTCCTAACTGTTTGTGAAATAAAAATACTGGAATCAGTCTTCTGCCGACTCCGGTGGGATATCCATAAATTCGTAAAATCTTCAGAAAAAGTATTTAAGTAAGGAATATTATTCTAAGCAGAAATGTCTAAAGAATCTTCTAGAATTTCTAAACAGTTTGTAAGATAAAAATTCGGGAATCGATCAGCGGCACTGGTCGACACCGGTTTGAAGAAATTCATTTAAATTCTAGAAAATTCCAGAAATTCTCATAAAATCTAATATTTTAGAAAATGATATTTGACATTAAAATCGGTCAAATACGGGAAGTAAATCGAAAAATACGATTGAAAAGCTGAATACGCAACTAAGTACGTATTCCGGAAACGGGGTATTACAATCCACCCACCTTACAAAAATTTCGTCCTCGAAATTTCGTAAAGTGAAAGGTAACAGGAAAGGTAACAGATATAGAGAAGGATAAGATGAAAAATAACAGTTGAGAAGAATAGAAGGAAAGAGTCTTACCAATCAAGATGCGAAGAGTTGAGGATAACGCTCTCGGATAACATCCTCTCGTTCCCAAGTGGCCTCTCCTGGCGCGTGCCGGTTCCAAGACACCAACACTAAAGGTATAGCCTTGTTCTTCAGTGTCTTCACACTCTTATCCAAAATGGTCATCGGCTGCTCCTGATATGATAAGTCTGGCTGTAGTTCCAACTCGGAGTGATCCAGAACATGACTATCATCCCTTACATATTTCCTCAACTGAGATACGTGGAAAACATTGTGCACACCGTCCAAAGATGGAGGTAAGGCCAATCTGTAAGACACATCTCCCACTCGCTCCAAAATCTCGAATGGGCCGATATATCTCGGGCTCAACTTTCCACGAATACCAAACCGGATTACTCCCTTGGTAGGTGATATCCTCAAGAATACATGATCTCCAATCTGGAATTCCAATGGCCTCCTCCGTGTGTCTGCCCAACTCTTCTGTCTGCTCTGAGCTGCCCTGAGATGATCTCTGATAATCCTGACTTTCTCTGTTGTCTGCATTAGGATCTCAGGTCCCAAAAGACTCCTCTCACCGACTTCATCCCAACAAATCGGTGACCTACATTTCCTCCCATACAATGCCTCAAAGGGTGCCATCTTAATACTGGCTTGATAGCTGTTGTTGTAAGAAAACTCAGCTAGATGAAGATGGTCTTCCCATGATCCCTTGAACTCTATCATGCAGGCTCTAAGCATATCTTCAAGGATCTGGATAGTCCTCTCAGATTGTCCGTCTGTCTGAGGATGATATGATGTACTGAACTTCAGACGAGTTCCCAGACCCTCTTGGAGACTCTCCCAGAAATGAGATCTGAATCTGGTGTCTCTATCTGAAACAATACTGACTGGAACTCCATGTAGACGAACTATCTCTTTCATATACTTGTCTGCCAGAACCTCTGTTGTCTGACCTACCCGGAATGGTATGAAGTGAGCTGACTTGGTGAGACGATCAATGATAACCCACACAGCATTATTACCTTTGGGGCTGCGAGGTAATGCTGTGACAAAATCCGTAGTGATGTGTTCCCACTTCCATTCGGGTATCGGTAAAGGATGTAGAAGTCCAGCTGACCTCTGGTGCTCTATCTTTATCTGCTGGCACACCAAGCACTTGGCAACAAACTGGGCTATCTCCCTCTTCATGGCATTCCACCAAAAGTGTTTCTTCAAGTCCTGATACATCTTGGTTCCCCCCGGGTGTATGGAATAAGCTGAATTGTGTGCTTCCTCCAAAATCTTCTGTCTGACTTCTCCTTGGGGAACACAAAGCCTGCTTCCAAAATACAAAGCACCATCTGGATGGATACAGATATCAGTCCTCAATCCAGCCTCCACCTGAGCTCGAAATATCTGTAATCTGGGGTCCTCCTTCTGAGCTTCCTTGATCTCATCAATCAATGATGACTGGATCTGTAAAGCCATGAGCTGCCCTGCCTTCTCAGTTCCTTGCACCAACATCAAATCCAATCTGATGAAATCTCGAATCAACTCCTTCTGCTGAGTGATTTGGACTAGCACCCTGTTCTCTGGCATCCTGCTCAGTGCATCTGGAACTGTATTGACCTTGCCTGGATGATATTGCAAGTCAATATCATAGTCTGCCATAAGCTCCAACCACCGCCTCTGCCTCATGTTCAACTCTTTCTGTGAAAAGATATACTTGAGGCTCTTGTGATCTGTGTATATCAGCACTTTATCTCCCAAAAGGTAGTGCCTCCAAATCTTCAAGGCAAAAATCACAGCTGCCAACTCCAAGTCATGAGTTGGGTAATTCCTCTCATGAGGCTTCAGTTGCCTAGATGCATATGCGATAACATGATCATGTTGCATAAGTACACATCCCAGGCCTTTTCCCGATGCATCACTGAATATGACCATCCCTCCTCTCCCTGAGGGAGTCCTCAAGATTAGAGCTGAAATGAGCCTATGCTTCAATTGCTCAAATGCTGCGGTACACTCCTCTGTCCATATGTACCTTACTCCTTTCCGGGTGAGCTGGGTCAACGGAGCTGCAATCCTAGAGAAATCCTGGACAAAGCGTCTGTAATATCCGGCTAGTCCAAGAAAACTCTTAATCTCAGTCACCGTCCTCGGAACTGGCCAATCTTTTACTGCCTGGACTTTGCTGGGATCAACTGAAATTCCTTCTGCTGAAACCATATGTCCAAGGAAAGCTATGCTGTCCAACCAGAAATCACACTTGCTCCTCTTGGCATGAAGCTGCTCCTGCTGTAGAGTCTGCAACACAATCCTCAAGTGTTCTGCATGCTCCCTGTTGTTCTTTGAATAGATCAGGATGTCATCTATGAAAACAACAACAAACTGATCCAGATAGGGCGAGAACACTCGGTTCATCAAGTCCATGAAAACTGCAGGGGCATTAGTGACTCCGAAAGGCATCACTAGAAACTCATAGTGGCCATAACGGGTCCTGAATGCAGTCTTCAGAATATCCTCCTTCTTCACCCTTAGCTGATGGTAACCCGACTGTAAATCCAATTTAGAGAATACACGGGCTCCATGAAGCTGATCAAACAGATCATCAATCCTGGGTAAGGGATACTTGTTCTTGATGGTAACTTTGTTCAACTCCCTATAGTCAATACAAAGTCTCTTACCACCATCCTTCTTGTTTGCCAATAGCACTGGAGCTCCCCATGGTGATGTACTTGGCCGAATCAATCCCTTATCTGAATACTCCTGCAGCTGCTTCTTCAGAATTTCTAACTCCGTCGGTGCCATCCTGTACGGAGCCTTGGATATAGGAGCTGCTCCTGGAACTGTGTCAATGGAGAACTCAATCATCCTCTCCGGTGGCAGTCCTGAAATCTCAGCAAACACTTCTGGGAATTCATCCCACACCGGTACCTTCTGCTTCTGAACCTCCGAAGTAGTCATCTGAGTCTTTCCCTTGGTAGACTTCACTTCTCCACTAAATTGGAACTCCGGTTGATGAGGGATTCTGAAATTAATCTTCTTCTCCCTAAATCAATAACTGCATAGTACTGACTGAGCCAGGTCATGCCTAAGATTACGTCGTACCCTTTGGTGTCTAGTACGAGCATATCTATGGCCAAAGTCTTATCACAAAGTTCTACTGGACAATCAGTACAAGCCTGAGAAGATATAACTACCCCATTCCCTGTACTTATCTCCCATTTGTGGTCTAATGATCTAACAGGTATAGAATGTAAAGCCACAAATTTATCTGAGATATAACAGTGGGATGCACCTGAATCGAAGAGAGCGAGAACAGGTAGTGAATGTACTCTGATGTTACCTGTAATCACCTCCTCAGAAGCCTCAGCCTCTGCTTCTGTCAGGTTGTAAGCCTGACCTCTACCACGCCCTGCTGCAGTCCTGGCTTCTCTCTGCACTGGACGAACAATCTGCTGTGGAGGAAGGGGGAGAGCTCTCCTCATCACTGGTCCCTGGTTCCTCTGCCCAAGTGGCCCTGGCAGCACTCTCTGTCCACTGGGTCCTGGAAGTGCTGGCATAGTCTGATTGGCAATCCCCATCCTCCTGTGTGGACAAGTCTCGACAGAATGATCTCGGGAACCACACACCAAGCACAACCCATTTGCTCTACGGCAGTTCTGCTGAGTGTGACCTGGTTTCTGACAATAATTGCAGATAGGACCTGATTGAGCCATCTGATAAGGAGCTGGTCTGAATGGTGGTCTTGCCAGAACCTTTGCTGCTCTGTATGGTCCTCCTCTTCCCATTGGGACAAACGGCCTCTTCATGGCCTGATTCCTCATCTGGTCTCCTTGCTTCTTCTCAAACCCACGCTCCACCTCTCGAGCGATGGTGAGAACTTCTGCATAGGTCTTCAGATGATGGGGCATTAGGAACATCTGAATGTCCATCTGTAGGCCCTGCTGAAACCTGCTTGCTCGCTTCTCCTCATCCGTCACCATGTACGGAGCAAAGCGGCTGAGTCTAAGGAATTCCGCGGCATACTCATCCACGGACTTGTTCCACTGCTGGAGTCTGATGAATTGCTCCTCCATATCTTTCTGCGCCGTAGCAGGGAAGAATCGGCTGTAGAAACTCTTGGAGAACGTGTCCCAAGTGACAGGCTTCTCCAAGCGGGCCTCCTCGGCTAACCACCAAGTTCGAGCTATGTCTTTCAGCTGAATCTTAGCAACCTCTACTTGGTTCTCCTTCGGGACACGGGCTGCATTCAGCAAATCAGTGGTGTCCATCAGCCATTGCTCAGCATCCAATGGCTTCTCTCCTCCTGTGAAAATTGCTGGTTGCAGCCGTCGGAAATCTGAAATGTTTCCCGGTCTCTGCTCCTTCGGGGCTGCTAACTCCTGCCTGAGGAGTTCAGTCTGCTGCTGCTGGTTCTCCATCATGGCCTGAATAACTCTCAGGACATCGGCATTCTCTCCTCCTACAGGTCCATTCGGTACTTGCCCGATATTGTTACGACCCGATCGTCTCTCCATACCGAATTGGAATAGGATAACTGGAATTGGAAACAAATGGATGGAAGGAGTTTAGAACACAAGGAAATGAATCAAGGACGGAATCAAGAAGGACTTGATAACTCTGTACATTGTAGTTGGCATTCGCAAATTACTAGAATTTGCCACTTGATTGTACTTTTAGGTGTGAGAGCCTAAGCTCTGATACCAACCTGTAACGCCCCGATTCCACGGATACGGGGACGTCACTGCGACGTATATATGTAGGTCAGAAGAAGCCCCCACGTATATACGCTAAGCATAAAAGTACAATAAGGAATCAGAGTACAACACAAAGCGTGGTGTATTCATATGCCAACTTACAAGATACAAGTACAAAGTTATACAAACTATGATAAAGTAATACACTTTACAAGTGTTATTTATCATATCCAAGTCCAAAAAGACAATATACAAACATGTACACAAGATGCTCACGTAATGGATGAAGATTCGTGAGCCAAAAGGAAGAGTCTGGCACGAGGGAACTAGAGTTGGTCAGCCTGCTCACTGAAATAAGCCTGGTCCTCTGTGGATGGCTCCACTTCGTTCCAAGCCTCAGAATCTGAATATGCAAATCCAAGGAATCAAGACATATAATAGTAAACAACTGTAGCCAAGTGGCTAAGGGACAGGAATAAAGAAGATGGAACAGTAATAAATAGCATCGACTAACAAGTGATGAAAACATAATAAGGTAAAGCCATAATGCAATGAATGTACAAATTAAGTCTATAATTATTATTACTTGTCTTACTGTGATATCTAGCTATGTGACCCAGCGTCCCAGAACACATAGATCCATATCCTAGTAAAGCAAGTTTGTTATTGGAAACAGCGGTTGTATCGACGAACTATGTTTACAGTGGGTCCCGTACATGCCCGGGACCACGGTCCAGGGTGTTCCGTTGCTTGATGACGGAACCAGCCGCAAGGCCTAACAGGAGGGTCTTATGTATGCCCTTAGTCATGACAGTATTCAGGAATAGGGAGCAAGCACTCCCCTCGGTCCCCTGGAGGCCCTCAGGTCAGACCGGAATATAATTGTACAATAAACCTAATACCACTGTAAACACGAACACATACCGATATCCGCATATTTCCCCCGTCCCATGTGTAAGTTGGTCCATTTTATAAAATAGTCGAGTGTATCATGCTTGGTGTTTAAGTGATAGCATGAAGAGATGGAGATATTTCATATTTAACAAGTCCTAAAATGAGAATATATGATAACGAGTCAAGAAGTAACAAGTCATGAGGTCCATCAAGTAACATGTCATGTAGTACAAATCATAGAGCATGAACAAGAATAGTATATCATATGTGAAGCAAGGGTAAAATCCAATTCATAAAAGAAACAACAATTTTTGCCCAAAAACAGGTTAACGGTCGACTGCCGGTCGACCGGACAAAATGCGTGAGTTCCAGGTTTGGTCGGTCGACTTCCGGTCGACTGCCGGTCGACCGGAGATATAACTACCGGTCGCCTGTCGGTCGACTGCCGGTCGACCGATACAGGGCCGTGAGCTCCAGGTTTTCTACCGGTCGACTGGTTGGTGAACCGGTCGACCGCCTACTCAAAACTGTGCACGTTTGTGCACATCGGTCGACTGCCCCCTTGGGCCGGTCGACCGAAGTTCTGAAAAATGCTGCTGTTAGGTCAAAAATCAGATTTTTGTGGTGGTTATTTTTGATAGCTAAAAATATGATTTTGATGACTTAAGGGGACATGATTTGTCAACACAAGTATACAAGGAAGATTGCAAGTCTTGGTGAGTAATTATACTCACTTCGATCGGTTGTGTGAAACTTTTACGAGTTCCGAAAGATTGTGGTCGACGATATCACCAACTAGGTCTTTGGCGATACTTCCGACGAAGAGAGATGCGATCCAAATCCAAGGGTTGTGGTAGCTTGAGAAGAAGATGAAGGCCTTGAGGTGTTCTTTGGAATTAGGGTTTGAGATGGAGGAGAAAGGTTGAAGGCTATTTTCTTGGTGAAGTGAAGAAAAGAAAAAGAATTGTAAAGGAAAAACTTATATAGGATTTGATTTTTGTAAAGGGAATGCAAATAAAGAAATTGAGAGGGGTTTTTGTGTAAAAAAGGGGGTGAGGTGTCTCCCTTGGCCAATGGTGGCCGGCCATGGAGAGAGAGAGAGAAAGAGGGCATTAATGAGGAAGAGTGTGGAATTTGAGATATTTGTTGTAAAATTTGAATTGTTGGAATTTTTGGAAATTGGAAAATCCTTTGGCTTAGAGATGAAGGAAAGGAAAATAGAGAAAGGAAAAAGGAAAAAGAAATGAAATGAGAAGATATTTTCTTGGTCTCCAAAAATGAAAATATCAGAAACACAAATTCTCGAGTTAAAGTCGAGTATGCGGGAAAACATTTCGGAAAATACCGAAATCGTCCGAAATTCAAGTATCTCGGAACGACTCGTAATTTTCACCAAAAATCAATAATATTATATGAAGACTCATAGTGAAATCCGTTTGAAGAAATACTGTATAGTTTTAAAGCTAAAAATCCCGGAATCAGTTACCTACCGACTCCGAAAGAATTTTCATAAAATCATAAAATGCTCAGAAAAAGAATTTAGATGAGAAGTATGATTCTAAGAAATAATGCCTAAAGGACTTTCTAGAAATTCCTAACTGTTTGTGAAATAAAAATACTGGAATCAGTCTTCTGCCGACTCCGGTGGGATATCCATAAATTCGTAAAATCTTCAGAAAAAGTATTTAAGTAAGGAATATTATTCTAAGAAGAAATGTCTAAAGAATCTTCTAGAATTTCTAAACAGTTTGTAAGATAAAAATTCGGGAATCGATCAGCGGCACTGGTCGACACCGGTTTGAAGAAATTCATTTAAATTCTAGAAAATTCCAGAAATTCTCATAAAATCTAATATTTTAGAAAATGATATTTGACATTAAAATCGGTCAAATACGGGAAGTAAATCGAAAAATACGATTGAAAAGCTGAATACGCAACTAAGTACGTATTCCGGAAACGGGGTATTACAATCCACCCACCTTACAAAAATTTCGTCCTCGAAATTTCGTAAAGTGAAAGGTAACAGGAAAGGTAACAGATATAGAGAAGGATAAGATGAAAAATAACAGTTGAGAAGAATAGAAGGAAAGAGTCTTACCAATCAAGATGCGAAGAGTTGAGGATAACGCTCTCGGATAACATCCTCTCGTTCCCAAGTGGCCTCTCCTGGCGCGTGCCGGTTCCAAGACACCAACACTAAAGGTATAGCCTTGTTCTTCAGTGTCTTCACACTCTTATCCAAAATGGTCATCGGCTGCTCCTGATATGATAAGTCTGGCTGTAGTTCCAACTCGGAGTGATCCAGAACATGACTATCATCCCTTACATATTTCCTCAACTGAGATACGTGGAAAACATTGTGCACACCGTCCAAAGATGGAGGTAAGGCCAATCTGTAAGACACATCTCCCACTCGCTCCAAAATCTCGAATGGGCCGATATATCTCGGGCTCAACTTTCCACGAATACCAAACCGGATTACTCCCTTGGTAGGTGATATCCTCAAGAATACATGATCTCCAATCTGGAATTCCAATGGCCTCCTCCGTGTGTCTGCCCAACTCTTCTGTCTGCTCTGAGCTGCCCTGAGATGATCTCTGATAATCCTGACTTTCTCTGTTGTCTGCATTAGGATCTCAGGTCCCAAAAGACTCCTCTCACCGACTTCATCCCAACAAATCGGTGACCTACATTTCCTCCCATACAATGCCTCAAAGGGTGCCATCTTAATACTGGCTTGATAGCTGTTGTTGTAAGAAAACTCAGCTAGATGAAGATGGTCTTCCCATGATCCCTTGAACTCTATCATGCAGGCTCTAAGCATATCTTCAAGGATCTGGATAGTCCTCTCAGATTGTCCGTCTGTCTGAGGATGATATGATGTACTGAACTTCAGACGAGTTCCCAGACCCTCTTGGAGACTCTCCCAGAAATGAGATCTGAATCTGGTGTCTCTATCTGAAACAATACTGACTGGAACTCCATGTAGACGAACTATCTCTTTCATATACTTGTCTGCCAGAACCTCTGTTGTCTGACCTACCCGGAATGGTATGAAGTGAGCTGACTTGGTGAGACGATCAATGATAACCCACACAGCATTATTACCTTTGGGGCTGCGAGGTAATGCTGTGACAAAATCCATAGTGATGTGTTCCCATTTCCATTCGGGTATCGGTAAAGGATGTAGAAGTCCAGCTGACCTCTGGTGCTCTATCTTTATCTGCTGGCACACCAAGCACTTGGCAACAAACTGGGCTATCTCCCTCTTCATGGCATTCCACCAAAAGTGTTTCTTCAAGTCCTGATACATCTTGGTTCCCCCCGGGTGTATGGAATAAGCTGAATTGTGTGCTTCCTCCAAAATCTTCTGTCTGACTTCTCCTTGGGGAACACAAAGCCTGCTTCCAAAATACAAAGCACCATCTGGATGGATACAGATATCAGTCCTCAATCCAGCCTCCACCTGAGCTCGAAATATCTGTAATCTGGGGTCCTCCTTCTGAGCTTCCTTGATCTCATCAATCAATGATGACTGGATCTGTAAAGCCATTAGCTGCCCTGCCTTCTCAGTTCCTTGCACCAACATCAAATCCAATCTGATGAAATCTCGAATCAACTCCTTCTGCTGAGTGATTTGGACTAGCACCCTGTTCTCTGGCATCCTGCTCAGTGCATCTGGAACTGTATTGACCTTGCCTGGATGATATTGCAAGTCAATATCATAGTCTGCCATAAGCTCCAACCACCGCCTCTGCCTCATGTTCAACTCTTTCTGTGAAAAGATATACTTGAGGCTCTTGTGATCTGTGTATATCAGCACTTTATCTCCCAAAAGGTAGTGCCTCCAAATCTTCAAGGCAAAAATCACAGCTGCCAACTCCAAGTCATGAGTTGGGTAATTCCTCTCATGAGGCTTCAGTTGCCTAGATGCATATGCGATAACATGATCATGTTGCATAAGTACACATCCCAGACCTTTTCCCGATGCATCACTGAATATGACCATCCCTCCTCTCCCTGAGGGAGTCCTCAAGATTGGAGCTGAAATGAGCCTATGCTTCAATTGCTCAAATGCTGCGGTACACTCCTCTGTCCATATGTACCTTACTCCTTTCCGGGTGAGCTGGGTCAACGGAGCTGCAATCCTAGAGAAATCCTGGACAAAGCGTCTGTAATATCCGGCTAGTCCAAGAAAACTCTTAATCTCAGTCACCGTCCTCGGAACTGGCCAATCTTTTACTGCCTGGACTTTGCTGGGATCAACTGAAATTCCTTCTGCTGAAACCATATGTCCAAGGAAAGCTATGCTGTCCAACCAGAAATCACACTTGCTCCTCTTGGCATGAAGCTGCTCCTGCTGTAGAGTCTGCAACACAATCCTCAAGTGTTCTGCATGCTCCCTGTTGTTCTTTGAATAGATCAGGATGTCATCTATGAAAACAACAACAAACTGATCCAGATAGGGCAAGAACACTCGGTTCATCAAGTCCATGAAAACTGCAGGGGCATTAGTGACTCCGAAAGGCATCACTAGAAACTCATAGTGGCCATAACGGGTCCTGAATGCAGTCTTCAGAATATCCTCCTTCTTCACCCTTAGCTGATGGTAACCCGACTGTAAATCCAATTTAGAGAATACACGGGCTCCATGAAGCTGATCAAACAGATCATCAATCCTGGGTAAGGGATACTTGTTCTTGATGGTAACTTTGTTCAACTCCCTATAGTCAATACAAAGTCTCTTACCACCATCCTTCTTGTTTGCCAATAGCACTGGAGCTCCCCATGGTGATGTACTTGGCCGAATCAATCCCTTATCTGAATACTCCTGCAGCTGCTTCTTCAGAATTTCTAACTCCGTCGGTGCCATCCTGTACGGAGCCTTGGATATAGGAGCTGCTCCTGGAACTGTGTCAATGGAGAACTCAATCATCCTCTCCGGTGGCAGTCCTGAAATCTCAGCAAACACTTCTGGGAATTCATCCCACACCGGTACCTTCTGCTTCTGAACCTCCGAAGTAGTCATCTGAGTCTTTCCCTTGGTAGACTTCACTTCTCCACTAAATTGGAACTCCGGTTGATGAGGGATTCTGAAATTAATCTTCTTCTCCCTACAATCAATAACTGCATAGTACTGACTGAGCCAGGTCATGCCTAAGATTACGTCGTACCCTTTGGTGTCTAGTACGAGCATATCTATGGCCAAAGTCTTATCACAAAGTTCTACTGGACAATCAGTACAAGCCTGAGAAGATATAACTACCCCATTCCCTGTACTTATCTCCCATTTGTGGTCTAATGATCTAACAGGTATAGAATGTAAAGCCACAAATTTATCTGAGATATAACAGTGGGATGCACCTGAATCGAAGAGAGCGAGAACAGGTAGTGAATGTACTCTGATGTTACCTGTAATCACCTCCTCAGAAGCCTCAGCCTCTGCTTCTGTCAGGTTGTAAGCCTGACCTCTACCACGCCCTGCTGCAGTCCTGGCTTCTCTCTGCACTGGACGAACAATCTGCTGTGGAGGAAGGGGGAGAGCTCTCCTCATCACTGGTCCCTGGTTCCTCTGCCCAAGTGGCCCTGGCAGCACTCTCTGTCCACTGGGTCCTGGAAGTGCTGGCATAGTCTGATTGGCAATCCCCATCCTCCTGTGTGGACAAGTCTCGACAGAATGATCTCGGGAACCACACACCAAGCACAACCCATTTGCTCTACGGCAGTTCTGCTGAGTGTGACCTGGTTTCTGACAATAATTGCAGATAGGACCTGATTGAGCCATCTGATAAGGAGCTGGTCTGAATGGTGGTCTTGCCAGAACCTTTGCTGCTCTGTATGGTCCTCCTCTTCCCATTGGGACAAACGGCCTCTTCATGGCCTGATTCCTCATCTGGTCTCCTTGCTTCTTCTCAAACCCACGCTCCACCTCTCGAGCGATGGTGAGAACTTCTGCATAGGTCTTCAGATGATGGGGCATTAGGAACATCTGAATGTCCATCTGTAGGCCCTGCTGAAACCTGCTTGCTCGCTTCTCCTCATCCGTCACCATGTACGGAGCAAAGCGGCTGAGTCTAAGGAATTCCGCGGCATACTCATCCACGGACTTGTTCCACTGCTGGAGTCTGATGAATTGCTCCTCCATATCTTTCTGCGCCGTAGCAGGGAAGAATCGGCTGTAGAAACTCTTGGAGAACGTGTCCCAAGTGACAGGCTTCTCCAAGCGGGCCTCCTCGGCTAACCACCAAGTTCGAGCTATGTCTTTCAGCTGAATCTTAGCAACCTCTACTTGGTTCTCCTTCGGGACACGGGCTGCATTCAGCAAATCAGTGGTGTCCGTCAGCCATTGCTCAGCATCCAATGGCTTCTCTCCTCCTGTGAAAATTGCTGGTTGCAGCCGTCGGAAATCTGAAATGTTTCCCGGTCTCTGCTCCTTCGGGGCTGCTAACTCCTGCCTGAGGAGTTCAGTCTGCTGCTGCTGGTTCTCCATCATGGCCTGAATAACTCTCAGGACATCGGCATTCTCTCCTCCTACAGGTCCATTCGGTACTTGCCCGATATTGTTACGACCCGATCGTCTCTCCATACCGAATTGGAATAGGATAACTGGAATTGGAAACAAATGGATGGAAGGAGTTTAGAACACAAGGAAATGAATCAAGGACGGAATCAAGAAGGACTTGATAACTCTGTACATTGTAGTTGGCATTCGCAAATTACTAGAATTTGCCACTTGATTGTACTTTTAGGTGTGAGAGCCTAAGCTCTGATACCAACCTGTAACGCCCCGATTCCACGGATACGGGGACGTCACTGCGACGTATATATGTAGGTCAGAAGAAGCCCCCACGTATATACGCTAAGCATAAAAGTACAATAAGGAATCAGAGTACAACACAAAGCGTGGTGTATTCATATGCCAACTTACAAGATACAAGTACAAAGTTATACAAACTATGATAAAGTAATACACTTTACAAGTGTTATTTATCATATCCAAGTCCAAAAAGACAATATACAAACATGTACACAAGATGCTCACGTAATGGATGAAGATTCGTGAGCCAAAAGGAAGAGTCTGGCACGAGGGAACTAGAGTTGGTCAGCCTGCTCACTGAAATAAGCCTGGTCCTCTGTGGATGGCTCCACTTCGTTCCAAGCCTCAGAATCTGAATATGCAAATCCAAGGAATCAAGACATATAATAGTAAACAACTGTAGCCAAGTGGCTAAGGGACAGGAATAAAGAAGATGGAACAGTAATAAATAGCATCGACTAACAAGTGATGAAAACATAATAAGGTAAAGCCATAATGCAATGAATGTACAAATTAAGTCTATAATTATTATTACTTGTCTTACTGTGATATCTAGCTATGTGACCCAGCGTCCCAGAACACATAGATCCATATCCTAGTAAAGCAAGTTTGTTATTGGAAACAGCGGTTGTATCGACGAACTATGTTTACAGTGGGTCCCGTACATGCCCGGGACCACGGTCCAGGGTGTTCCGTTGCTTGATGACGGAACCAGCCGCAAGGCCTAACAGGAGGGTCTTATGTATGCCCTTAGTCATGACAGTATTCAGGAATAGGGAGCAAGCACTCCCCTCGGTCCCCTGGAGGCCCTCAGGTCAGACCGGAATATAATTGTACAATAAACCTAATACCACTGTAAACACGAACACATACCGATATCCGCATATTTCCCCCGTCCCATGTGTAAGTTGGTCCATTTTATAAAATAGTCGAGTGTATCATGCTTGGTGTTTAAGTGATAGCATGAAGAGATGGAGATATTTCATATTTAACAAGTCCTAAAATGAGAATATATGATAACAAGTCAAGAAGTAACAAGTCATGAGGTCCATCAAGTAACATGTCATGTAGTACAAATCATAGAGCATGAACAAGAATAGTATATCATATGTGAAGCAAGGGTAAAATCCAATTCATAAAAGAAACAACAATTTTTGCCCAAAAACAGGTTAACGGTCGACTGCCGGTCGACTGCCGGTCGACCGGACAAAATGCGTGAGTTCCAGGTTTGGTCGGTCGACTTCCGGTCGACTGCCGGTCGACCGGAGATATAACTACCGGTCGCCTGTCGGTCGACTGCCGGTCGACCGATACAGGGCCGTGAGCTCCAGGTTTTCTACCGGTCGACTGGTTGGTGAACCGGTCGACCGCCTACTCAAAACTGTGCACGTTTGTGCACATCGGTCGACTGCCCCCTTGGGCCGGTCGACCGAAGTTCTGAAAAATGCTGCTGTTAGGTCAAAAATCAGATTTTTGTGGTGGTTATTTTTGATAGCTAAAAATATGATTTTGATGACTTAAGGGGACATGATTTGTCAACACAAGTATACAAGGAAGATTGCAAGTCTTGGTGAGTAATTATACTCACTTCGATCGGTTGTGTGAAACTTTTACGAGTTCCGAAAGATTGTGGTCGACGATATCACCAACTAGGTCTTTGGCGATACTTCCGACGAAGAGAGATGCGATCCAAATCCAAGGGTTGTGGTAGCTTGAGAAGAAGATGAAGGCCTTGAGGTGTTCTTTGGAATTAGGGTTTGAGATGGAGGAGAAAGGTTGAAGGCTATTTTCTTGGTGAAGTGAAGAAAAGAAAAAGAATTGTAAAGGAAAAACTTATATAGGATTTGATTTTTGTAAAGGGAATGCAAATAAAGAAATTGAGAGGGGTTTTTGTGTAAAAAAGGGGTGAGGTGTCTCCCTTGGCCAATGGTGGCCGGCCATGGAGAGAGAGAGAGAAAGAGGGCATTAATGAGGAAGAGTGTGGAATTTGAGATATTTGTTGTAAAATTTGAATTGTTGGAATTTTTGGAAATTGGAAAATCCTTTGGCTTAGAGATGAAGGAAAGGAAAATAGAGAAAGGAAAAAGGAAAAAGAAATGAAATGAGAAGATATTTTCTTGGTCTCCAAAAATGAAAATATCAGAAACACAAATTCTCGAGTTAAAGTCGAGTATGCGGGAAAACATTTCGGAAAATACCGAAATCGTCCGAAATTCAAGTATCTCGGAACGACTCGTAATTTTCACCAAAATCAATAATATTATATGAAGACTCATAGTGAAATCCGTTTGAAGAAATACTGTATAGTTTTTAAGCTAAAAATCCCGGAATCAGTTACCTACCGACTCCGAAAGAATTTTCATAAAATCATAAAATGCTCAGAAAAAGAATTTAGATGAGAAGTATGATTCTAAGAAATAATGCCTAAAGGACTTTCTAGAAATTCCTAACTGTTTGTGAAATAAAAATACTGGAATCAGTCTTCTGCCGACTCCGGTGGGATATCCATAAATTCGTAAAATCTTCAGAAAAAGTATTTAAGTAAGGAATATTATTCTAAGAAGAAATGTCTAAAGAATCTTCTAGAATTTCTAAACAGTTTGTAAGATAAAAATTCGGGAATCGATCAGCGGCACTGGTCGACACCGGTTTGAAGAAATTCATTTAAATTCTAGAAAATTCCAGAAATTCTCATAAAATCTAATATTTTAGAAAATGATATTTGACATTAAAATCGGTCAAATACGGGAAGTAAATCGAAAAATACGATCGAAAAGCTGAATACGCAACTAAGTACGTATTCCGGAAACGGGGTATTACATACTCCTTATGTAAGCTCAACATCTTCTCACCAGAAGATCACCTGTTCATCGAGATCACAACACCTCACCTCTATGTGAATTCCAACTGGCCACAACACTTCACCTCTACGGAAGTCTCTCCACCTCCATGTGAGCTCCAATTGGCACAACTTTTACCTCTACGTAAAGTTTCAAATAGCTTCTCGAGAACCCAAACAGCTTCATACGGGTTGCATCACCAAATGGCTGCATCTTTACGGCTGCCTACGTACCTTGCCCAGGGATCAAGCCAACCGTAGTTCATTGAATGAGCTTCATCAAGCTCAAGCACTTGTACCTGAATCTTCAGCAGCGAACCTATCAGACTGAGTCATATGAAGCTCCTCACGACCATCATGGAGAACAACGGCCTCAACTTGAGCTTGTCGCGATCAAAGCTTGAGATTCATGCTTCTTTCCCCACAAGCGTGGCTTTACCTTAGTTTCCAATGGCTGCAACAACTCAACATCCTCAGCAATGTCTTCAACCTGTTCAGCATCAACCCTGGATACATGATCTCCACCCGTTGTCACATCCGGTGAAGTTTTCTTTAATGCCGAACCAACTGAAGATGGTAGAGTAGCATCAACCTCCACCCGCTGCGATACTTCCTTGGTCTCCGTCCTCTCTACCCCTGCTGAGAGACGGTGGACTTCAACACTAAAGTCTCTCCAAATGTGACATGCCTACTCAACACGATCTTCTTGTTTTTGGGGTCCCACAACCTGTAGCCATTCCTTTGACACCCAAAAACAAACACAACCTCTTGTTCGCGGATTCACCTTGCCATTCTTGGCACTGAAGTAGGTCGGACTTCCAAATTCCCGCAGCAAACCATGATCTTGAGCAGCTTTCCCAGACCAAATTTCCAATAGAGCTTTACCTCCTATCGCAGTCGATCTATTCATGAGATGGCTAGCATACACAATCGCCTCAGCCAAAACGATTTGTCTAATCCTACATTAGACAACAACCACCGAACCTTCTCCAGTAGGAACGTTTACTTTCTTAGCCAACCATGTATACCTGTTGTGAAGTGAGTAGCAATACCAGTGTTCTGGCCAAATCGTAGGAATTGATTATGTCTCATTCAACATTACCAATCTGCAACTCCTTGATCTTCCTACCAATCTGCTTCTCCATTCTTCCTCTCCACTTCCCAACATATATAGGGCTTCACCTTTTTGTCTCATGGGACATATCCAACAATACTTAGATAAACTATCAACAAAAGAGACAAAGTATCTGTGACCTCCAAGTAATGCAGTCTTAGCAGGTCCCCAAACGCTTACATGAACACAATCAAGAAGACCTTCTGAGCGGTGAGTACTGGTACTGAATTTTCACCTTCTTCTTGTCCAGAACGCTGTGTTCACCTTCCAAGTTGCAGGTAGCAGCACCTTCCAATGATCCCTTCTTTGCAGGAGCTTGCAAAGACCTTTCACCTCAATGTCCGACCTTTACCTGCCAGACCTCTGTGCAACCATCATCTGAAGAACTAGAAGTCTCTACCCAACCTATAACTGTACTACCCTTCAAGTAGTAGAGATTGTCCCGACGGACGCCCTTCATCACCACCATCGAGCCTTTGATTATCTTGAAAACACCATCTCGAACAGATATCACCAGACCCGATGCTTCCAAAGCACCAACAGATAAGATTTCTTTTGAGTTGAGGTACATACCTCACCTCCTTCAATTCTCGTACTATCTCATCATCCATCTTGATACGGACTGTACCCATCCCTTCTATATTACACGATGGTCATCTCTCATAACCGTGTAACATTCATCCATCTTCTCAAGCTAAAAAATCATCCCTGTTCGGGCACACATGATAGGTGACTCTGCTATCCAAGATCCACTCAGCATTATCTGAGTTACAAACAGTAGGGGTAGTAACAGAGAGAGAGAATACCGTTGAGTCCGAGTCTGATCCATCTGCCGGTGAGGTACTGCCTTGAGTACTGACTACCTTTACAAGATTTGCCTCAGTCTTAGACTCCACCTTCCTACCTTTGGCCTTCGGGAATTCAGCTTTCTAGTGTCCTAGTTCCTTGCATAAGGCACACTGATTCTTCTTCAGATTTCTGAAGCATGATCTGGACTTTGATCTCCCCCCGATCGTCTCTTCCCTTCCTATTGGAACTTCTGCCTCTTACCTCCAATGCCCTACTCTGTTGTGCTTCCTGAAGAAGACAGTCGGTCCTATCTCCTTACTTTATACTCACAAGTGCAGCAGACACCTCATCGTAGTTGAGGGATTGTCTACCATTGAGAAAAGTAAGAGTAAACTCATACTCTTCCCTAGGAAGAGAGTTCAGAAGAATTATCGCCTTATCTTCTTCACTAGTCTCTACATCCACATTAACTAGATCTGTAAGAAGCTTCGCGTAGCGGTTCAAGTGTTCGTTGACGGAGCATCCTCTTTGCATCTGAAACCCATAGAGCTTACTCTTCAACTGCAATCGCGATTCTATGCTCTTCGTCAGATACTTCTTCTTCAGGATCTCCCACAGCTGCCTCGCAGATGTCTCATGCAACACTTGATACTTGATGTCTTGTGTCAGACAAGACCTGATCAAGCCACACGCCGAATAGTTTATCTTGTCCCAATCTTCTTCCGTCGTTGATGCGCGCTTCTTCTCCAACCTAGAGTGTCTTCGAGGTTTGATGCCGTCAGCGCATTCATAACCTCACACCTCCATATACCAAAGTTGTTCGTCCCGTTAAACTTCACCACATCAATCCTTGGATGTGGATACATGGATTTCACCGATGTGCTTTCTCCAGCTATCTTCTCAACTGATTCCTCAAAGCAATGTGGAAACTAACGGAGTTAGATAAAACAAACTAGATAAGACAGGATCTTTACCTCTACGCGAAACCCTCGAAGAGTTTCCGAAGCAATCTACTCCACCAATGATTCTTTGAGCACTTCACGTGCTGTTCTGAGATCGACACACCGATCCCACGAACAGACCCTATGCTGATCTGAGATCGACACACGATCTCCACCAAATCAGCAACCAATGCCCTTCGAATCAACAGATGATCCCACGTCGAACCTGGGATGCTCTGATACCACTTGTTGTGCCCTTGACACCACTCGTTGTGCGCAGCGGTTCATGGAAGAAGAGACACAACAACCACCACTGAATTTTGAGGAATCCGCTCAACTGACGGAGACTCGATGCAGTCGGAGAAACAACCAACGCAACAGGAACAACAACCATAAGAAAAGCAATCAACGCACAAATTTAAACAAGGTTCAGCCAACGTGCCTACGTCCTCGGGGCAAGGGAGAGAGCTTATTGATCAACAGCAATACAACTAATACAAGAGGGAGGCAAGGAGATTTCTTTGAGATTTCTTCAATGATACAATACATGAGGCCTCTAGTCTCTATTTATAGCTACAAGTATCTGAATTTATGAAAACCCAGGTTAGATTCAATCCCATCTAGAAAAGGAATTCGAATCCTAAAAAAGTCCAGTCGCGGCCTGTCGGTCGACCGGCCGGTCAACCAACCCATGCTACAGTCGACTGGCCCGGTCGACCGCGCCTACGCGAGAGCAGAGCCACTTCAGTCGGTCGACCGGGGCCAGTCGACCGCTCCTTCCTGTGCACGATCGTGCACGCCGGTCGACCAGAGCACAACTGACCTGCTCTATGCGTCGTCCCGGTCGACCGGGAGCACAACTTATTGGCCCGGAGGCCTTCCTCTCTAGTTTTGATGATGATTAACTCATGTATTATGTTTACTAATAATCTTGTGATTTTAGTTTCAGATCATGTAACAAGATATTAGTTTGTGATTGCTTCAAAAGAGGAGTTTGGAAGCTTTCACTTGGTGATTTCAGTGCCCGAGCATCAAGATCATACCTTTGCACTCGGTGGATCACGTTTGGGATTGAGTCGGCTTGAAGATGAAGATCGTCAAGAAGACTTAGGTATCCATAGTTTAGTGTGTTTAGATCCATTTGTAAAGATAAGAATAGTTGATATGCTCAAGTGCACAACACACACGTTTTTGGATATTGGTTTTTCGGTTTTTAGTTTAACCGATATTTGTTTTCATGAATGATTGATCAAAACAAGTTTAATTGGTTTATGTATAGTAAGATGTATTCTTTCTATACATGCATGCTTAACTTTTAAACAAACTTATTTTGACTATCCTATTCATATATTGAAAAATCAAAGTTTGACAAAATACAAGTTTTGGTTTTTGGTAAAAATGTTAAAACACAAAAATGGTTTCATATGCTTGATATTTGAGTTGAATTTTTATCACATGTTATATATCAATGTAAAATATTAAAACTATTTTGGGGATTTTTACAAATTTTTTATAAGATTTTTAGAAATATTTTTAACCCCAGTTTCTGACCCAGAATTGGCTGACAGGCCAGGTCGGTCGACCGCTCTGTCGACCGCACCAAGGGCCGATCGATCGTGCGGTCGACCGACGTGCACAGAGCTGTGCACGTCTGGCAGCACAGTGGACCGGTCGACCGACCAGAGAGCAGTGCTCTCTGTATCTGGCGGTCGACGGGCGGTCGACCGGGATTGCCCAACGGTCTTATATGACCATTGGCGGTCGACCGGCTGATCGACCGCCAGCCTGTCAGGCTGACAGATCAGCCTAAACTTTAGTTTTCTTTTTGGCCTATAAATACCCCATTTCTTGGGGTTTTGGATAAGATTTTCAAGAGCAAAAATTCCTACTTTTCTGAAGTATTTTTACAAGTTTTAAAAAGTGTTTTAGAGCTTAAATATTTCATCTTTATTGTTTTCAAGGGTTTTGAAAAATCAAAGAAAACTAGGTTTTTGGGATTTGTTTTGGATTTCATTTCTATCATCTACAAGAGATTTCCAAGTAGTTTTTCTTGTTATTTGCTTTTCAAAAATACCTTGATATCCACTTGAGCTATATCATTCTATCCTAATCTATTTAGGATCTTTGTTTATGGAAAAAGGAAAGAGGTTTGTGGTTGAGACATACATTTATTGTAAACCTTGATTTCTTGTGTTGCTCCCTCTTTGGTAGAGGTTGAGATTGTTGTATTGGGTTGGTGTTTGCTCCCTCTTTGGTAGAGGTTGAGATTGTTGGTTTGCTCCCTCTAGTGAGAGGTGGAGTTTGGTTTGTATCCTCTTCGGTAGAGGTGATTTGTGGTTGTTTGGCTACGGGCCTACCCCTCGGTTGTGAGGCAGTGTTTGAGAGAGAAGTTCGTGTAACGCCCCGGTCCTGCGGGTACGGAGACGTTACTGCAACGTATATACGCAGGTCAGAGATACCCTCACGTATATACGCTAAGCATCAGTACAGGCAAGAATCAAGTACGGAAGGAAGTGGTGCATTATACATTCCAACATATGAGTACAATTACAAAGTTATCACCAGAGGTGATAAATTTACAATAATATTACATCACCTGATAGGCGCAAATGCGAGAATACAAAGAGATGTACATATATGAACAGTACAAAAGGGCGCTCACGAGATAGCTGGAGGAGCCGCGAGCCAACAGGGGGAGCAAGGATGGGACTGGAGCTACAGCTGATCTGACTGCTCCGCTGAAGTGAACTTGGTCCTCAGCAAGAAAATACCCCTTCAGTTATAAGCTTCTGGACCTGGACATGAAGATCCAGAGGAGTCAGAACTCCCCAGGCGAGTGGTAATATGAAAGCCAAATGGCGAGTGTAACGCCCCGATCCTGCGGGTGCGGAGACGTTACTGCGACGTATATACGTAGGTCAGAAATACCCTCACGTATATACGCTAAGCATCAGTACAGGCAAGAATCAGAGTACGGAAGCAAGTGGTGCATTATACATTCCAACACATGAGTACAATTACAGAGTCATCACCAGATGTGACTAATATTACAATAATATTACATCACTGATATGCGTAATTACGTGATTACAAAGAGATGTACATATATGAACAGTACAAAAGGGCGCTCACGAGATAACTGGAGGAGCCGCGAGCCAACAGGGGAAGCAAGGATGGGACTGGAGCTACAGCTGATCTGCTGCTCCGCAGAAGTAAGCTAAGTCCTCTGCAAGAAAATCTCCTAGCTTCAAGCTCCAGGACCTGAACATGAGAATCCAGGGGAGTCAGATAAAACTCCCCAGGCGAGTGGTAATACGAAAGCCAAATGGCGAGTATGGGTAAGCACATGTGTATCAAAAAATCTGGATTATAAGCATGAAAACCATGTTGTGGACATAAGCGTGCAGGAACAAAAGGAATATAGTAGGTGACATCCATGGTATAACAAGATAAGAAGTAAAGTAGATAGGGCAATACTAATTATCTCCTAAGCTAACATAAAACCGATAAAACAGAATAAAAACCGATTACGAGTAAATCCAATTGTACAGGTTAGGTCATGGCTCCATGAGATTAGTACCTCGAAGGAATAATCCAAACAAGGAAACCCTCATTTATATACCTTTACCTCATGTTACCGTAACCTGAACTTATACAGCTCGAGTTACAAAACAATACAACCGCATCATATTAGTATATTATTATAATTAGGCTGTCTAAGTTGTAGTTTTTAGTATGCGTCCCATTACACATAGTTCTACTTACAACTTATAGAGCAAGTTATTTGGAAACTGATAAAGTTCGATGAATCATGTTCTGGATGGGCCCCGTACATGCCCGGGACAACGGTTCAGGAGTATCCGGTGCTGAGCCAGAACGTACCGCTAGGTACCGGTTGACTTATGGACGCCCGAACAGGAATAGAGTATCGCAGATCCCATAGAAATAGTGTCTAGAGCATGTGCATACTCAGCAAGAATGATCAGGAGTAGGGGTGCCAGCACACCCCACGGAATCCCTGGTTGGCCGCCAGGTGATCCCTCAAGTATGTGGCCACGCGCGACTCAATAGGACCACCATGAACATGATTAATCAGGGCCCATCAGTTTCCCCCAAACCGGGTGCAAGTTGTCTTATTATAATTCATCAAGTAAATATCACTTTTATGGTAAGAACCGAAGCAGGACATGATCAGGAATTCAGGAGTACATAACATGAATCATAACAGAGATCAGGTACAGACAGGAGGTGATCCTACAGATTCAAGAGGTGGCCCCCACAGATTCAAGAGGTGGCCCCCACCATGTGTGTGGTGTGGCACTTGTTCCATGTGGCACTTTGCTCTGAGGGATGGATTCTAGAGGTGGCCCCCACAGATTCAAGAGGTGGCCCCCCACCACGAGTGTGATGTGACACTTTGTTCCGTGTGGCACTTAGTTCCATTCAGGATTTTGACGGGAACAGGTGGTACAACATGAGTCAGTGTCAAGTAGTAGTATGTCAGGTGTCAGGTGATAACATATCAGACAGGTATATGTCAGCTTGTATCTGGCGATGGTAGAGTGATAGTTGAGTAACATCAAGTGGAGCTGAGCAACTGAGTAATAGTTGGGTAACATCAAGTGGAGTTGAGCAATTGAAGGCACATGATCATACAAAATTCATGGGAAGGTCTATTTCTAATAAAGGGATCAAACACAGCAATCAGCCAATTCTAGTCGACTAGGGAAAATAAGTAGTCGACTAGAGAAGGAGTTAGTCGACTATAGAGGAGGACCAAGTCGACTGATGAAGTCGCGTCTCATAGGGTCGCATCTTCAAGAAAAAGTTAGTCGACTAGGAGTAAAGGAGTAGTCGACTAATAAGGTCGCGTCTCGTAGGGTCGCGTCTCAGGAAAAGGTTGCGTCTTCAGGAAAGTTAGTCGACTAGAAATAAAGGAGTAGTCGACTAAATAAGGCCGCGTCTCCAGGAAAGGTCGCGTCTCAAATGAATTAGTCGACTTGGGACAAGGGGTTAGTCGACTAATAAAGGGTTCAAGTCGACTAATAAATGGATCAAGTCGACTAACAGAGTGCAAACAGAGAGCAGAACTAACTTTTGAGAGTTGTGTTTGTTGACTATATTGCACGATATAAAAATACAAGCATGATAATAAGTTATCCATGTCTTGGCGAGGAAAATCACTCGCCTAAAAAAGTTACTTTGATGCGTCCGATGCCCCGGAGAAAACTGTCGTCAATTATCACCAAAACGATTACCGGAATAATCGCGAACGATTACCGGAATAATCTACGGCGATATTGTCGACGAAGAAGAGCACGGCCCCAATCCAAAGGAGGGTACCGGCCTTAGAGTCTTGCCAACGAAGAAGAGCGCGGTCCCAATCCAAAAGGAGGGCACCGGCCTTCATGAAGATGATGGGATGGTGGTGGTATTTTAGAAGGTGAAGGCTTTGGTGGTATATTGGAGTTTGTGGTTGATTTAATGGAGTTGAAGAGGAAGGAGATGAAGGTAGGAAGATGTAGTGGTTGTGGTGGTGGTGGAGATGAAGGAGGAATTGGTGAGGGTGAAGGCTCTCTTGGTGGAGAATGAAGAAAATGAAAGGGAAAGAAGGAAAAAGGCCTTTTATGTTGGTATGAAATATGAAGGAGATGTAAATAGAATTTTAGGGAGGGGGTTTTTGTAAAATGGAGAGGGTTAGGTGGCCTTCTCTTGGCCGGCCATGGAAGAGAGAGAGAGAGAGGTTGGAATTTTGTTTGTAGTGGAGATATTTTGGAGAAGATATTTATGGAAGAGTGTTGGAGAAGCTTGGAGAAATTTGTAGCTTATGGTGGAAGGAAAAGGAAGCTTGTAGTGGAAGGAAAAGGAAAGAAAGAAAATGGGAAAAGGAAAAGAAAATGGAAAAGTAAGATATTTTCTTGGAAGGAAGAGGAACAAGAATTAGAGTGGTGGATTCTCAGGATTGGTTGCGGATGCGAAAATCTTTCGGAAAAATACCAGAATCGTCCGAAAATCAAGTATCTCGGAACGACTCGCAAAAATTCTCAAAATCAAGAATATTATTTTAAGACTCATGGTGAAATTCGTTTTAAGAAATTATTTATCGTTTTGAAACTAAAAATCTTAGAATCGGCCGTCAATGTCGGTCGACGCCAGTTTTGGCAAAAATCTGATAAATTCTGAAAATGCCCAAAAATGAATTAAGATAGTAAATATTATTCTAAGAAAATATGTGAAAGCGGTTTCTCAAAATTTGACTCCATTTGTAAATTTAAAATCCAGAAGTCGGTCAGCGATGCTGGTCGACACCGGTTTTGAAGATTTTCCATTTAATCCAGAAAATTCCAGAAAATCACAGAAAATCTAAAATATTGAAAAATGATATTTAAATCTACATCGGTCAAATCTAAATACCAGAAAGACCAAATCAAGAATTTCACTAGGATCGGGTTCTCGGTTCAGACTAGGGCTGACTACGAGTCCGTGAATCTGAATCCAAGACAAACGATCATATAAATAATAAATACTGGAAGTAATCGAAAAATACAATCGAAAAATCTGAATACGCAACTAAGTACGTATTCCGGGAGCGGGGTGTTTCATTCCACCCACCTAACAAAAAATTGCGTCCTCGCAATTTCGATAAGGGGAAGATGAACATAGGAGAGACTAGGGTCGACAAGGAGTCTAAGATAAAGTGGAATATTAGAAAGATAACCAACTCAAAATACAAAAGATCAGGGGAAGCTGTTACAATGATATCCAAGGTCCCTGTTCTGGATACTGGGCTTCGTATTCTGCTGCTGCTTCGCCTGATGCCTCTACTGACATGTTGTGAACTTGGCCTCTGCCATGATCTGCTCTTGCTCCTCTCTGTAATTGATCATGCTGCTGGGGTGGGAATGGAGCTCGTCGGCCAATGGTTTCTGGGTTTCCTCTATGTGGTGGAGCTGAAAGTGCTAGGGGTGCTGCTCGTGCTGGAAATGTTGGTGGTATTGGATAAGTCCTCTTGAATGGACAATCACCTATAGAGTGATTTCCAGATCCACATACCAAACATAGACCATTAGCTTTTCGGCAATTGCGTTGGATGTGTCCGGGCTTTCGGCAGTACCCGCATATTATCTGCTGAAGGGGAGGTTGGAATGGTCGCTTGATCATCGGACCATTGATGGTCCTGGCTGCATCTTCTTCGTTCATCAAAGGAAAGGACCTCTTTACTGGTTTGTTTCGCACCTGGTTCTCGCTTTTCTTCTCCAGTCCTCGTTCCAATTCACGGGCAATGGAGAGAACCTGAGAGTACGTCTTCAGCTGTTGAGGAATAAGAAACATCTGGACATCCATCTTCAGCCCTTGCTGAAATCGGCTAGCCCGTTTTTCTTCATCTGTCACCATGTAGGGTGCAAACCTGCTAAGCCTCAAGAATTCGACAGCATATTCATCCACTGACCGATTCCGTTGTTGTAGCCGGATAAATTGTTCTTCCATTTCCTTTTGAGCTGTTGCAGGGAAGAATCTTTCGTAGAAACCCTTTGAGAATTGGTCCCACGTAATGGGTTTCTCCAGTGTTGCTTCTTCTGCCAACCACCAGGTTCTGGCCACATCTCTCAGTTGTATCTTGGCCACTTCCACTTGGTTCTCCTTAGGGATTCGGGCTGCATTTAAAAGATCCGTCGTGTCTACCAGCCATTGCTCTGCATCTAAGGGCTTCTCTATGCCTGAAAAGACCGCCGGTTGTAGTCTCCTGAAGTCTGACACGTTGCCTGGCCTCTGCTCTCGGGGTGCAACCAACAGTCCTTGACGTAAAAACTCTGTCTGTTGGTGTTGACTCTGCATCATCCCTTGAAGTACCCTCATCATACCATCATTGTCTCTGCTTGATCCATCTTGAGAGGTACTAGGACCATTACGTGTTCCCCGTCTTTCCATATCTGAGTTGGTTGAAAGGGTGGCAAGAAAGAGCTGGAAGGTAAAAGATTGAAGGGTCTCAGGATACAAGGAACGGATCAGAAGAAAGAGAGAGATAACTCTGCACTTGAAGTTGGATTGTATAACCAGGACTCTTGTATTCCAGTTGCAAATATCTTTACCATTAATTTGCCATCTGGACGTACTGAGGATGTGAGAGCCTAGGCTCTGATACCACCCTGTAACGCCCCGATCCCGCGGGTACGGAGACGTTACTGCAACGTATATACGCAGGTCAGAAATACCCTCACATATATACGCTAAGCATCAGTACAGGCAAGAATCAGAGTACGGAAGCAAATGGTGCATTATACATTCCAACATATGAGTACAATTACAAAGTTATCCCCAGAGGTGACAAATATTACAATAATATTACATCACCTGATAGGCGCAAATGCGAGAATACAAAGATATGTATATGTATGAACAGTACAAAAGGGCGCTCACGAGATAGCTGGAGGAGCCGCGAGCCAACCAAGAGGTACGAGGGTGGGACTGGAGTTACAACTGGTCTGTCTGCTCCACAGAAATAAGCTAAGTCCTCAGCAAGAAATCTCCTAGCTTCAAGCTCCAGGACCTGGACATGAGAATCCAGGGGAGTCAGATAGAACTCCCCAGGCGAGTGGTAATACGAAAGCCAAATGGCGAGTATGGGTAAGCACATGTGTATCAATAAATCTGGATTATAAGCATGAAAACCATGTTGTGGACATAAGCGTGCAGGAACAAAAGGAATATAGTAGGTGACATCCATGGTATAACAAGATAAGAAGTAAAGTAGATAGGGCAAGACTAATTATCTCCTAAGCTAACATAAAACCGATAAAACCGAATAAAAACCGATTACGAGTAAATCCAATTGTACAGGTTTGGGTCACGGCTCCATGAGATTAGTACCTCGAAGGAATAATCCAAACAAGGAAACCCTCATTTATATACCTTTACCTCATGTTACCGTAACCTGAACGCGTACAGCTCGAGTTACAAAACAACACAGCAGTTTCATATTAGTATATTATTATAATTAGGCTGTCTAAGTTGTAGGTTTTAGTATGCGTCCCATTACACATACTTCTACTTACAACTTATAGAGCAAGTTATTTGGAAACTGATAAAGTTCGATGAATCATGTTCTGGATGGGCCCCGTACATGCCCGGGACAACGGTTCAGGAGTATCCGGTGCTGAGCCGGAACGTACCGCTAGGTACCGGGACTTATGGACGCCCGAACAGGAATAGAGTATCGCAGATCCCATAGAAATAGGTCTAGAGCGTGTGCATACTCAGCAAGAATGATCAGGAGTAGGGGTGCCAGCACACCCCACGGAATCCCTGGTGGCCGCCAGGTGATCCCTCAAGTATGTGGCCACGCGTGACTCGATAAGACCACCATGAACATGATTACTCAAGGCCCATCAGTTTCCCCCAAACCAGGTGCAAGTTGTCTTATTATAATTTATCATGTAAGTATCACTTTTATGATAAGAACCGAAGCAGGACATGATCAGGAATTCAGGATTACATAACAGGAATTATAACAGGAGTCATAATAGGAAATCAGGTACAGACAGGAGATGGTCCTACAGATTCAAGAGGTGGCCCCCACAGATTCAAGAGGTGGCCCCCACCACGAGTGTGATGTGGCACTTTGTTCCATGTGGCACTTAGTTCCATTCAGGATTCGTCGGGAACAGGTGGTACAACATATTAGACAGGTATATGTCAGCTTGTATCTGGCAAATGGTAGAGTGATAGTTGAGTAACATCAAGTGGAGCTGAGCAACTGAGTAATAGTTGGGTAACATCAAGTGGAGTTGAGCAATTGAAGGCACATGATCAATACAAAATCCATGGGAAGGGTCTATTTCTAATAAAGGGATCAAACACAGCAGTCAGCCAATTCTAGTCGACTAGGGAAAATAAGTAGTCGACTAGAGAAGGAGTTAGTCGACTATAGAGGAGGACCAAGTCGACTGATGAAGTCGCGTCTCATAGGGTCGCGTCTTCAAGAAAAAGTTAGTCGACTAGGAGTAAAGGAGTAGTCGACTAATAAGGTCGCGTCTCGTAGAGCCGCGTCTCATAGGGTCGCGTCTTTAGGAAAAGTTAGTCGACTAGAAATAAAGGAGTAGTCGACTAAATAAGGTCGCGTCTTCCGGAAAAGGTTGCGTCTCAAATGAATTAGTCGACTTGGGACAAGGGGGTAGTCGACTAATAAAGGGTTCAAGGAGCAGAACTAACTTTTGAGAGTTGTGTTTGTTGACTATATTGCACGATATGAAAATACAAGCATGATAATAAGTTATCCATGTCTTGGCGAGGAAAATCACTCGCCTAAAAATGTTACTTTGAAGCTTTATGCGTCCGAATAACCGTTGTCGTCAATTATCACCAAAACGATTACCGGAATAATCGCGAACGATTACCGGAATAATCTACGGCGATATTGTCGACGAAGAAGAGCACGGCCCCAATCCGAAAGGAGGGCACCGGCCTTAGAGTCTTGCCAACGGAGAAGAGCGCGCGACCCCAATCCGAAAGGAGTGGCCGGCCTTCACAAGGGAAGGAGGTTGATGGTGGTGGAAATGGTGGAGAAGGTGAAGGCTTTGGTGGTATATTGGAGTTTGTGGTTGATTTAATGGAGTTGAAGGAGGAAGGAGATGAAGGTAGGAAGATGTAGTGGTTGTGGTGGTGGTGGAGATGAAGGAGGAATTGGTGAGGGTGAAGGCTCTCTTGGTGGAGAATGAAGAAAATGAAAGGGAAAGAAGGAAAAAGGCCTTTTATAGTTGGTATGAAATATGAAGGAGATGTAAATTAAAATTTTAGGGAGGGGGTTTTTGTAAAATGGAGAGGGTTAGGTGGCCTTCTCTTGGCCGGCCATGGAAGAGAGAGAGAGGTTGGAATTTTGTTTGTAGTGGAGATATTTTAGAGAAGATATTTATGGAGGAGTGTTGGAGAAGCTTGGAGAAATTTGTAGCTTATGGTGGAAGGAAAAGGAAGCTTGTGGTGGAAGGAAAAGGAAAGAAAGAAAATGGGAAAAGGAAAATAAAATGGAAAAGTAAGATATTTTCTTGGAAGGAAGAGGAACAATAATTAGAGTGGTGGATTCCCGGGATTCGGTTGCGGATGCGAAAATCTTTCGGAAAATTACCGGAATCGTCCGAAAATCAAGTATTTCGGAACGACCCGCAAAAATTCGCAAAAATCAAGAATATTATTTTAAGACTCATGATGAATTCGTTTTAAGAAATTATTTATCGTTTTGAAACTAAAAATCTTAGAATCGGCCGTCAATGTCGGTCGCCGCCAGTTTTGGCAAAAATCTGATAAATTCTGAAAATGCCCAAAAAATGAATTAAGATAGTAAATATTATTCTAAGAAAATATGTGAAAGCGGTTTCTCAAAATTTGACTCCATTTGTAAATTAAAAATCCAGAAGTCGGTCAGCGATGCTGGTCGACACCGGTTTTGAAGATTTTCCATTTAATCCAGGAAAATTCCAGAAAATCACAGAAAATTTAAAATATTGAAAATGATATTTAAATCTAACATCGGTCAAATCTAAATATCAGAAAGACCAAATCAAGAATTTCACTAGGATCGGGTTCTCGGTTCAGACTAGGGCTGACTACGAGTCCGTGAATCCGAATCCAAGACAAAACGATCATATAAATAATAAATACTGGAAGTAACTCAAAAAATACAATCGAAAAATCTGAATACGCAACTAAGTACGTATTCCGGGAGCGGGGTGTTACAGAAAGTAAAAAAATTGATCACAAAATTGATCGCAAAATAATATTAAAATAAAAATTAATTAAGAAAAATAACAATTAGATTGTAATTAGAATGCAAGTGTGATTTACATGATCACAAAATTAACTGTTTTGAGCTACGACTTATTACAAATGAGATTTATATGACCACAAAATTAACTGTAACACCCTAGAAGTGAGGAAGTGATTGTGTAAAAGAGAAAAGAGAAAAGGAAAAAGGTTTTCTCATTTTCTTTTTCTGGTGTTTGGATAGACAGGGAAGTGAGAAATTATACTTCCATGTTTTCTTACTTCCGCCCACTTCCTTGCAACCAAACACGCCCACATTGCAATTCCCAAATTAACAAGGTTTGCATCATCGTAATTTGGAGGAACTAACAACTAGTGTAATTTAAGAGATATTATTGATTAGTAACACGCGAATCAGTTTTATACTTCACTCCAGAAAAGAAAAGGTTTGTCATATACTTTTAGTAATCAAGCCAAAAAAAAAAGAAAAGGAACGAAAGAAAGAAGGGAAAAAAAACAACATTTATGCTCTTTTGATCATTTGTGTTTATTTTATGTGAACATAATTTCAGTTATCTCCTGATATCTGATGGTACTTATAATAAGTAATAGCTTCTTCCACAATAGTTTTTGACTAACAAAATAGAATTGTGGGCTATAGTTGATAATTTCTACGATTAAGAGCCTGTTCCCTCAAAAAAAGAGCACGTGTGGCTTTTTTTCAAGTTGGAAACAAAGGGCGTCTTTTGACTGAATTTTTTACTAGGTAGTTCTTTTGGGGAAACTTCTGCATTCATGCATGAGTAAATTTGATCACTCTTCTCTTTTTATTGTATATAATTTTGAAAAGTAGAATAAGCACTATATATTACACACATATATAGTTGTGTCATTCCGGAAGGATTTAAGGTCAAATCCTTCCAACTCAAATATAGTCCTAGGACATTTAAATGCAAGATCCATTCCGTTGAAGTTGATTTACATTATTTCAAGTAAGTAAAATTCAAAAATCATGTATTTTGAATATTTTTTGTCCATCCATCAAGTAAGCGCAAAATGAAAGACCGAAAATAGCATATTGCTTAGATCTATATATTTAGACATACAAATTCTCGATTCGACCATTTCATCATCATCATGATCTAAACACTTAAAAATCCTCACACATACCAGTTTTTTTTAGATTTCAAATATTTTACACCGTTAAACTAAACAGTTCACTATTTCGGCCATCCATTTTGCGCCTACTTGATGGGTAGACAAAAAGTATTCAAAATACATGATTTTTGATTTTTGGTTACTTAAAATAATGTAGATCAACTTCAACAGAGTGGAGCTTGCATTTAGATGTCGTACGGCTGTATTTGAGTGAGAAGTATTCGAGGCCGAATCCTTCCGGAATGACACAAGTCTCTCTCTCTCTCTCTATATGTGTGTCATTCCGAAAGAATTTGATGTCGAATCCTTCCCACTCAAATACAACCCTATGACATTCAAATAAAAGATTCACTCTATTAAATTTGATCTACATTATTTCAAGTAATAAAAGGTCAAAAATCATATGTTTTGAATACTTTTTACACATCCATCAAGTAGGCACAAAATGGACGGCCTTGAGTTGGTTAGTTTAATAGTATAGAATATCGAAATCTAACAAAAATTAACGTGTGAGGGTTTTTAAGTGTTTAGATTATGATGAAATAGTCGGATCGAGAATTTATAAGTCGAAATACGTAGATCTAAATAATATGCTATTTTCGACCGTTTATTTTGCGCCTACTTAATTGATGAGAAAAAAGTATTAAAATACATGATTTTTGATCTTTAATTACTTGAAATAATGTAGATCAACTTCAACAGAGTGGATTTTATATTCGAATGTCGTAGAGTTATATTTGAGTGGGAAGGATTCGACATTGAATCCTTCTGGAATGACACAAGACCTCATATATACACGCGCGCGAACTTGTGTAGTTCCGGAAGAAATCGAGCCCAAATCCTTTCCACTCAAATATAATCATACATCGTCCGAATATAAGACCCATTCCATTAAATTTGATCTATATTATTTCAAGTATTTATAAACAAAAAATGAAGTATTTTAAATATTTTTTGCCTATGCATTAAGTAGGAGAAATACAGATGATTTAAATAATTAGTTGGTTAGTTTAACGGTGTAGAACATTTAAAACTTAACAAAAATTAATTTGTAGAGATTTTTAAACGTTTAGATCATGATCAAATTGCCGGATCAAGAATTTTTATGTTTAAAATATAGATCTAACCAACTCATTAATTTCGGCCGTCCATTTTGAGCCGCTTGATGGATGGGCAAAAAATATTCAAAACTATTGATTTTTATATTATAGAACAACTTCAATAGAGTAGATCTTCTATTTGAATGTCGGATGTTGGTATTTGATTGGGAAGGATTCAGGCTCGAATTCTTCTAGAACTACACAAGTCAATCTCTCTCTTTCTCTCTCTAGAAACATACACATATACATATATATAAAGATAAACTTATAAACTTGTGTCCTTCTAAAAGGATTTGCGCATGAATCCTTCCCACTCAAATTCAACCCTCTGACATTCGAATAAAAGATCCACTCCCTTGAAGTTGATTTATATTATTTCAAGTATTTATAAACCAAAAATCAAGTGTTTTGAATATTTTTGCCCATCTATCAAGCGACGCAAAATGGACGGCAGAAAATAGTGAGTTGGTTAGATCTATATCTTTAGACTTACAAATTCTTGATCCGACCATTTGATTATAATATAAACATTTAAGACCCCCTATAAATCAATTTTTGTTAGGTTTCAAATGTTCTGCACCGATAAACTAACCAATTCACTATTTAGGCCGTCCGTTTTCCCCCTATTTGATGTATGGGTAAAAAGTATTCAAAACACTTAATTTTTGGTTTATAAATACTTGAAATAATATAAATCAACCTCAACGGAGTGAATCTTGTATTCGAATGTCGGAGGGTTAAATTTGATTGGGAAGGATCCGAGCTCAAATCCGTTTGGAAGGACTCAAGTCTATCCCCATACACACACGCACACACACAGAAATATGTGTATCAGCCGACAGCTGAGAGTCCTTCTCAGCCTACGGTGACATGGCACATTATGAGCCACATAATTCGATAATTTAAAATGATGCTCCGCTTTTGAAAATCATTGAAATTACCAAAAGCCCCTATCGTTTGTCTTTTCTTGGAATGATGTATTAGTTTTATATTCTTTATTATTATTTTTCTCTCCTTTTATATGTCTATCTCTCTGTTTCTCCTCACACTGTCAGATCTAGATATTTGACTTGTAGAGAATGTCGTTCTAAAAAAGCGAGAGCAGGATCAGATATTAATTTTTAGTTGCAGACCTAAATCTTAGCAGCTATTTTGACAGGTTCATATTCCCTCGGGATGTCAGCTTTCACTTCTTCTTCTTCCAAAGGTAAGCCTATCTGAAATTTTTCATCATCGAAAATATTGGCTATTTGATTTAAAATCTGAAAGACAAAAATAAAATACACATAAATATATAACCAATCTATTAGAAATGCTACTAAAGTCGCAGGAAAAAAATTATTTTAAAAGCTGTCCTTTTCATCATGACTGCGACTTTGGTCGCATTCATAATAATAAATTGTCAGATAAAATTGAATTCTGTGATCATAGTCGCAGTATGAAATTTCATCTTCAAACCATTTGTTTTACAAGACAGCGACCAAAGTCGTAGTCCAATTAAAATTTATTAATAAAAAGACTGCGACTTTGGTTGCAAAAATGAAAAATAAGTTATAAAATATTGCGACCAAGGTTACAATGTTATCAAACAAAAAATTTTAAAAAGACTGCTATTATACATAAGACTGCGACCAATGTCACAGTTTTCGGTCACAGTCTTCGAACCATCTTAATTACCTAACTTTCGAGACTCTTGTTCACTGCTTCAATTGACTTTGTCTCTTGTTTCATAAGAATGCGACCATAGTCGCAGTATTCTATTTAGATTACTTAATAAAAATATTATGGCCAAAGTCGCATTGTTATCACACAAAACATTCTCAAAGAGACTGCTGTTACATAAGACTGCGACCGAAGTCGCAATCTTCTAATCATCTTAATTAATTAACTTACGAGATTATTGTCACTGTTTCAATTGACTGTGACTCTTATTTCATAAGACTGCGATCACGATCGCAGTATCCTATTTAGCTTAACAAGGTCGAAAAAATATTGTGATCCTAATTGAAAAAATAAAAAAAAAGGCTACAACACTGCGACCAAAAGTCACAATATAAAACAAAAATAAATCTAAAAAGTGAAAATGATATTTAAAAATTTAAATCTAAAATTTTTCTTTTCAAAAACTGAGACTTCGATTGCAGTTTCAGAAAACCAAAAAATAAAATAAAAATAACTATTTCAAGTCACAGTAATAGTTTTTTATTGTAATTAAAACATCTTTCAAAAAAAATTTGAACATTAATGCGACCATGGTTGCATTCTTTTAAAATAATTTATTTTTCTAAAATTTAGTAATGAAGATCTGTAATTTTTTTGTTTGAAAAAACTCAAAATTTTCAGATCTATAATTCTTTTAGTGGAGGAACAGTTGTAACCAGGGTAAAAGTGAAACTGAGGATATTTTAGTCATTGGGCAACGAAAAGTGGTTGAAGGTCTCCTTTTACCGCCTAAATTTTTGACTTCTCTGTAGCAAATATAAAGCTACGTCATGGCGGCTGAGAAACTTTCTCAGCTGTCGGCTGAGGTACAGTGTGTGTGTGTGTAAAAGCACTATACACACACACTTAGGTCTTTAAGAAAGGATACAGAGATGAATCATGCTCATTCAAATTTAAGGTTAGGTCATTCAAATTGAAGATCCACTCCGTTGGAGTTGATCTACATTGATAAGAGTGTTTAAAAATAGAAATTTAATTGTTTTGAATACTTTTTTCTTATTTATTAAGTAGGTGCAAATAAACGGCCTAAATAATGGGTTGATTAGTTTAACAATGTAGAATATTTGAAACCTAACAAAAATTGGTGTGTAAGGGTTTTAAATGTTTAGATCATGATCAAATGGTCAGATTAAGAATTTGTAGTCAAAAGTCATAGATCTACATAATATGCTATTTTTGATCGTCCATTTTGTGCTGACTTGATGCATAGACAAGAAAAACTACAAAATACTTGATTTTAATTTTTAATTATTTTAATTTAGCTAAATTTTAATGAAGTGAATGTTATATTTGAATGTCGTAGCATTAAATTTTAGTGAGAAAAATCCATGCTTTATCCTTTCAGAAGCAACGGAGTCGCTTTGTGTGTGTCTTAGATATAGGTATATTAACATTTTATAGTTTGAAGATTTTATGCCTTGTCAACGTAGAATCAAATAGGTATATTAACATTTTATACTGTTGGATTTGACATTTTTGACATTATAGGAATTTCAGTTATAAGAAAAAGAGAAAAAGTTGGTCATAAGCAATTACAAGTAGGAATTGGGATTGGATTTGCTTATGACCCAAAGTTGGGGTATAAGATGCATAATTAATGCCATCTAAAACTTTGGGTGTTTAATAGATACAAAGAAAAAAAAAGAATTGATTACGCATTCTAGGCAAACATCAACTGGGTATAATGACATATTATATGTGCTTGGGTATGACAGCAAGGACATGCACACCTTACTGCACAAGCAAGGAAAGTTGCTGGGTTTAGTGTTAGCAATTAGCATTCAGAGTTGCGGGGAGGGAGAGAGAGAGAGAGAGAGAGAGAGAGAGAGAGGTTTATCCTGCCACAAGAATGAACATGATCAAGAAACATTGAAAGAGTTTGTTTAACAAGACCTGATGCAGTGTGATAAGCCTTTGAATCTTATTTATGTGCAAAGGCATTTAAATCTTGTGAATGCATGATAAACTCCTCTCAACTGTACGCTGCTACTGAATTGTCCATCTGCATCTAAATCTACACAAACGTTTAAAGCAGTGTTTCCTGGTCACTGAGAGTGTTGTATATATAAGAGCAGCCTAGTTTTCTAGTCTCTTTCTTATCTTGATTTATGTAACTTTGAAGGCTGGGAAAGTGCATAGGACCAATAACAAGATGCTGGGCTGCTACGATGGCAGATACTGGACTCTCTGGAAGCAGCCCATGTTCGGGTGCGATGACGCCTCCCTAGTCCTCAACGAGATCGAACGCCTACCCTAATGCCTACATCCGGATCCTCTCCTTCGACGACAACTTTTGTTTATGTTGTCAAAGATAATAATGAGGTAAGTGCTTGGTATGGTATTGTGGATTGGAAATCTCTCTTTAAGCATATCAACTCACAGTTCTCTCTTATACCAGAAAAATTCATATACATGTCCCAGCTCTATTTGTCATCTCTAAATGCAGATACTACAGAGATCATCTGTTGTCAACTTGTATTTGTAACCCTGAATCTCTGAGGAATCTGGTATGTAAAGTTCTTTAGATATTTTCTTGATATCTGCTTCCTTCCAATCATTGATAAGAGATTGTGGCGAAGGGAGGAGTTTCGGATGTTTTTCCGCGAGATATCTGTATAAATGGCTGAACTACGGGTTTGGGGCCTTCTTCGGATGGTCTCATATATCACAAAGTATACCATCAATGCAAACTCAAGTCACATGACTGCAATATGAGGAAACTGCTACATAGTTATCATCCTACTACTTCTGTACTAGCATAAAACTTCTGAACAAGAAGATGAATCTTCATATCTCGTGGGACTGCGAGATGGCAAAACAATTGCGGCTCAAAGCATCGCATCGCAACTAGTCAAAGAACACATGTCGACAAATAACAAAGCTCTCAAGGGTTAGTCACGACTTAATGAGCTCTGAGGAAGAAGATAGCGTATGAGTCAGTGCATTCTACTCGTTACAGTCGTTGCATGTTTTATCATGGTCCTTGTGGAATTGTTGTGATTCAGAAATTATAGCCAGCAAACCTCTCTCATTACATTGTATACTTGGGTGACTACTTGAGCAGCTCTGGCAACAGAGCCCTCAGCTGCAAGTTTCAGCTGTTCACAATGTACGATGACTCAGTCTGCTTGCGTATTCTAGTCATTTGACATCAGTGGGAAAAGAAAAAAAATTTTAAAAAAATAAAAAAAGACAAAAAAAATCCTAATGTCCTATGAGACCAAACTATACATAATTTAAGCACATCATATGCTGCATGTGTGCCCATAGTCGGATTGAATCTTGATAGTGGTAACACCCCAAATGTAACCACTGAAGGGATGATACAATTTTTTTTTTCTTACTAATTAACTCAACCTCCGATGAGATTCACCGGCGACCTCCGGGGAGCAAACCCGGGGCCTGACCAGGACCTCGTCGGGAGAGAATAAATGTTCGCATTGCGTGGTTCGAACCGGTGACTCGTGGAGCTGAAGGGCATGACAACTCAAAACTATTTTGAAATATAGCGTTAATTTTAGAGCAAGATGTAAACCACACTATCCAGTATCCACCCTATCCACCTGGATAATCTCTCAAGCATTTAGAGCAAGATGTAAACCACACAATTTCTTTCAGAATACAGGACATAACAATACCGCCTGCAATATTTTCAAGATGTTAAGACAAAAAAAAAAGCTACTGATTTGGAAATGCAGGACAATGGGAAGGGAACAATACTGAATGCTATAAATGGAAGTATCTGTTACAGATATCAAAAGTCTAATAACCATGAGCTACAGTATAAATTAGCTTGATATCTCCTGATACATATAAAATTAAATTTTCAATGAAGAATCAATGCAACATTTTGCATTTCAAAAGAATACCTCTTGGACTAACCAAGATCCTCAGTGCCAAAGCTTCGCGCAGAAGCCGGTAGGCACTGCTGGCAGCCTCTTGCTGCAGACTGCTTCCAAGAAGGTGTCCACTAGCTGCCCCGCAAGACTCCCCGGATCATCAATTAGGGTATCCACAAAGACGCTAACTATCCTTCTCTCTTGTGGGGTTGCTCGCAAGCTGAACCAAGTCAGAAACTTCACCCTGAAGCTAGTCTCAATGTGCCCCTCGCACTCCAGCCATCGAATCACCTTAACACAGTACTCATACTCTCCTTCCACTGACGAAGAACCATCTTTTGTAAAGGCCTTCTCGAACTTGCCCCCACTACCTCTTTTCTTTGATGAACTACCGGGCTCGTTCTCTGGCTTAGATGGACCATTCTCGAGAGAATTACAGCTTGGATTGGGTTTGTTAGTTTCCAACCTCAAAGGAGTGACTGGGAGGGTGGCCTGCACAGTCGCATTTCCAACAGGCGTATTTGATTCGTTATCTGACTTGGGAACATCTGATGTCTGGTTTTGCTCGGTGGAGTTGGTGAAGTCTCTTTGGACTTCATGGATTGTGGGATTGGGATCCTCATCCAAGCCCGAATTTGAATTCATTGGTGTTTCTTCCTTCTCTGAATTCATTGGTGTCTCTTCCTTCTCGGTATCTTTAGTCTCAGGCTTCTCTTGGAAGCCACTATAACTATCTGGTGTATTATTAGATTCATTTTCCTCAGCCGAAGGATTGCATAGACCACTGATATTTGTTTTTGGACTACCAAAGCCTGCAACATTGTGTGGGGAGGCCTCAGTTGTCACTCTAACTTCCCAATTTCCCAACTCCCTTGTGTTGCCGAAGGCAACCACTTTGAAAATATATTCTGTAGCTGGGCACAGATTGGTTACCGGAAACTTTATTTTTGGTTTATAAAAAGTGCCTGTCTGTTCTCTGGGGTAATCCTTCGTATCGGCCTTCCGATGCCACAAGGTGTAGCCAAGAAGCTCTTGAGGTAACAGCGTGTTGTCTTCCAAACCCATCACCAGAGTAAGAGAAGTAGAGGATATGTCTTCAAATCTGATTAAGCTTGAGGATAACGCAGGGGATTCTGCATATAGTGAAGATGAAAGATGAATAAAGTAACGCAAAGTTCATGCATTTTATAAACTTGTTATCAGTGCTTGCGGAGCCATATCAATATTAAATTCTAGCTTCAGTGAACCAGACCGACAATCCAAACATGAACAAATAAAAGAAAAAGCTTTTCATTGCTCCATACTTTTAGCAGTAGGTTCTAATTCATTGTTTTGATTTTTTTTTTTTTTTTTTAAGAAAAATAATTCAAGAACAATAAGATTGAAGATCAGCTAATAACTTTCCAAACAAAATTTCCCAAAAAGAATTTAAATCCTCTAATCATCATGATACTGATTTTTCTCTACTTTTTAAATATTCTTATTGATTTATATTGTTTGGTTAAAAACATCTGAACGCAAATAGTTTTCTTTAGTGTGTAGCGGAAACTGAATAAAAAATCTTAGAACCTAGTTCCTTCTCCCTAAAATAACATGTAATAATAAAGATTTAGGTTAACCTGAAAACTTACGCTGGTATAGCAAGCCACTTAAAAACATGGAGTCTCGCAACTCTAGAGCACGAGCGCACAGCCTTTGGATTTCAGCACCTACAGAGAGTCTGTTAACAATTCCACGGGCCATATTTGACAAGTCATTGAGAGGTCCAACCTCGGACTCCAGCTTCCTCATTGCTGTATCTACTATCTCATGCAAGCTCTGGTACTTCTCAGTAGAAATGAGAAATCTATGGCTTAAAGACACGCGCTGGCACAATGTATCAACTCGCCTAGCATCTTTTGCATACATGAGCTGTTTTCTCCAGCTTCTGCATAAGAGGTGAGAAAGGATCGATTTAATAGAATTACTTCATAGGATAGCCTTTTGTTAACCATTTTGGTGACAACATCCATGCATGCAACTAGTTAACTAACAAGCTTGTTGTCTATATGGGATCAGTTTGGAGATTCTTGATGAGGGGCTGTTTGGTTAGGGGTGGAGGTTAGGAAGTGAGGAAGTAGTAATAGTTCTCTTTGGAACTTGAGAATCGGTTCGTAAGTTTTTTGGTGTTTGGATGTTATTGAGAAGTGTGATTTGAAAAATGTTGTCTTTTCTGGTGTTTGGATGGTAATGTGGAAGTGGGTGAAAAAGTTGATCACAAAGTTGATCGCAAAATAATATTAAAATAAAAATTAATTAAGAAAAATAAAAATTGGATTGTAATTATAATGCAAGTGAGATTACATAATCACAAAATTAACTGTTTAGATACAACTTATTACAAATGAGATTTACATGACCACAAAATTAACTGTAGCACCCTGGAAGTGAGTAAATGGTTATGTAAAAGGGAAAAGAGAAAAGGAAAAAGAGTTTTCTCATTTTTTTTTTCCGTGTTTGGATAGATAGGGAAGTGAGAAATGACACTTCCCCATTTTCTTACTTCCGCCCACTTCTTTGAATCCAAACAACCCCTGAGTGGAACTACAAATGAAATGCTTCAGGGAGATTAAAACATTCAAATTGACAAAACATAAATAGTCAAAAGTTGCAGCTCAATTTAACAGCAGCCGAGATAGAGCAATCGCTAGATCTGGCTATAAGTCAGTATGTTAGCATATTAAACAGATGATAAATTATATAAGTACTTCACATGATATAAACTTTTTCTTTCAAATATATTTAAGAAATTTCAGTGCTTTCACAGCCTTCAAATGTATCTTGTTATAGAATCAGACCATCTGGGCTGTTATTCACAGCCTTCAAATGTATCTTGTTATAGAATCAGACCATCTGGGCTGTTATGAACATGGCATGCAGGTGTCAAACTGTATATCTCTGTAAGTGTGCGACATTGGGGCCTTCCGAGTGTTTTGGCATGGGACATGGCAACAGTATATGTTTGTATAGGCAAATGTAAGTGGTACACAAATCAATATAGCCAATCTGTCCATAATTAGACAAAATTTATTAAGTCCTATGTTCATCGACATTGATGTGGAGACATGGCATAATATGGACCCAACAGAACAACCTTTAAAAAAATAAAATACCATGACATTGGCTACAACAACCATTAAGCATATTAAATCTATTTTTTATTTTTATTTTTACAAATATAATCATAAAATTAAATTAAAAACCATGCAAAAACAAAAAACAAAAACATTACAAAATACCAACATTCCTAATAATTGCAATATCCTGTCAGTAATAGCAAAACTCATCGATAAGAATATAAAAAAGTGGAAAGGAAAGTGTTTGTGTGCGTCTCTGTGTGCGCGCGCGTGTGAGAGAGAGAGGGCTTAAAAAGCTATGTAGTATGAACACTTTTACCATGAAGTCGTAGTTGTGTCGAACATGGGCACTTTGTGAACACTCACACTTTCTAAACAAGCCCTCTACATATTACATCTTTAAATTTAGGATACTTGTCAAACACTTCTTTAACATTGTCATACATTTCTAATGCATTTTTTTGTTCTCATTAAAAATTTTGGGATATTTACCCATCATCATGTGTATATCAAAGAGAGTAGCAAAAAATGCCATCACAATCTTAATTTGTATAAAAGTGTAATTAGTTAAAATTTGTTTCAATATAAGAAGTAACATACATTGAGCTACCCCATAAACAGTTGAGCTATTCCACCTATTCTTTATGCAAAGTCATGCGCGCGCGCGTGTGCACTCCTTATACAATCACATATTATTACATGCATGTCAATTAAAATTTTAGAAATAGTCCATGCTACTATAGTATTAGATGTTTGAATTTTGGATGTGCAAACGTGTCTACGTATGTAAATATGCACTCCTTATAATTATTTTTATACACTGCAGTGTCATGTTGTTGTGTCATGCGTCCTACTCTTTGAGGAATTGCTTTGTCATGTGCCCATGTGTGGATCGTGTCCGTGTCCCGTAATGTTTCCAACTTTCAGTTAAAGTTGACCTGTAACATAACTTGGGTGGGCACTTGGGCACTCAAGTATATAGCTCGTACAGGAGATGATGACGGCTGATAGTTGTCATCATTTAACTAATCAGCTCTGCCTAAACTACAATCATGCTTGTCCCAAATGAAATAGCTCTCTAGTTACGTTGCGCCACAGACAAAGATTGCCCACATCCACTTTTATCCGCCTGCAATCTACTTTCTTTCCACCATAACTTTAGGGCTGGATGGGCATCTAAAATGTGCTGCTGCACTAGATGATGCTCAAGAACAACTATTAATAGGGAAAGGACACTCCTCAAAAAAAAAAAAAAAAAAAAATCATTTTGAAGGAGATATCTGCATAAAAAGAAAATTATATAAACTATAGTCATCTGTAGCAATCAGATAAGTGCACCTCCTAATCGCTAGTTGAATTAGTTAACAAACTGACGTAGAAGACATCAAGTATACTTGTTGGAAACTTGTAATTATTTGGGTTAAGTTTTGAATTACCACTAAGGCTATAATCAGATACTGTACATGTGAATAATTAAACTATTTAAAGAGGTAAAAGTAAAACTTTCAACTTAGCCCTTAGGTCCATTACTGTCTCTTCACTCCTTCAACAACGATTAAGGTTTCCAACAACTTCTTCATAGGATTAAACTGATCGAAAACAAGAAGCATATTGCGAGTTGTGCACAAGAGAACAGTCTCACTCAGTAAAACAAAAAAACAGGATTCACATCACAATTTAGAATATGGAAGGTAAACTTTATTCTCTTTAAAAGTCAAAAGTAAGTCTTCAGGATAATATTTATTTATTTTTTTGTTAAAGTTAAACCTTCCCTGTAGCAAAAAAAAATAATGATTTTAATGACCTCTTCCTCCTGACTACCATTTCTGTGTTTGCAAACATGCTTTAGACTACAATTATATTCATCTGTTACCTAACTATGCACTTTAAAAAGATATCATTTAAATGGTCAATTCCCAAACTCCAGAATACAGAAATTGCATTTACTTTAGATGGGCTTAAGTTATGAAGCATTAGAACGTCTAGCCTGTGAAATGGCGGCAGCAACTTGAGTTAACAATTGGGATAGGTGAGCTAAGGATCACCAAGAGGCTCATTTGCCCCATTCCATACAGTTATCAAGGAGACAGAAGAATTATCCCTGGATATCAGGGACAACTCCTCATTGTCTCGTATATATCCTACTAGCTGGCAAAAAAAAATTCACCCCTTATTGTTACCGTCCATAGCCCTTCCTTTCCTCCTATATGTAAATGCATCATTGAATGCATAAGCAGATGTGAGGAAAGAATGGAATATATATATATATATATATATATATATATATATATATATATATTATAGAGAGAGAGAGAGAGGAGAGAGAGAGAGAGAGAGAGAGAGAGAGACTTGTGTCATTCTGAAAGGAATCAAGACCGAATCCTTTCTACTCAAATACAACCCTACGACATCTAAATGCAAGATCCACTCCGTCGAAGTTGATCTACATTATTTCAAGTAACTAAAAATTAAAAATCATGTATTTTGAATACTTTTTCACATCCATCAAGTAGGCGCAAAATGGACGGCCGAAATAGTGAGTTGGTTAGTTTAACGGTGTAAAATAATTGAAATTTAACAAAAATTGGCGTGTGAGGGTTTTTAAGTGTTTAGATCATGATAAAATGGTCGGATCGAGAATTTCTATGTCTAAAGATGTAGATCTAAGCAATATGCTATTTTCGGTCGTCCATTTGGCGCTTACTTGATGGATGTGCAAAAAATATTCAAAATAAATGATTTTTAATTTTTAGTTACTTGAAATAATGTAGATCAACTTTAACAGAGAGGATCTTGCATTCAGATATCGTACGATTGTATTTGAGTGGGAATGATTCGGCCTCGAATCCTTCCAGAATGACACAAGTCTACATCTCTTTCTATATTATATATATATATATATAAATATATATATATAAAGAGAGAGAGAGAGAAAGTTTGACTAGGATCTTATCGATAGAATGAGTGTAGATCCTATCACTTGAAAAGTATATATTATTCAATTATAATGGATGATTTGAACCGTTCAATATGATCTAAATAACTTAAAATGCCTAGAAACAAAAAATGAAATATTTTAATTATTTCTAACATATACATCAAGTGACGAAAAAATAAACGGTTAAAAGTGGAGAGTTGATTAGGTGTATGATTTATGAAATACAAATTAAAAATCCAACTCTTAGTTTCATGATCTAAATACATTAAAAACCTTGGACACCAATTACTATGGGTTTTGAAACATTATAGGCTGTAAAACTAAATAATAACTTATTACTTTCGATCGTTCATTTTGGGTTACTTGATGCATGGGTAAGAAAACTCAAAATAGCTTAAATTTTAGTTCATAAGCACTTTAAATGATATAGATCAACTTTAATAGAGTGGATCTTTAAATTAGATGTCCTATCTAATTCTAGTAGGTAGGATTTGATATCAAATCCTCTTGGAAGGAGCATAGTATGCATGTGTATTTTCTCATTTCCTTCTATCCTCTTTCACTAGCCCCCATTTTAACACACACACACACACATACATAGACTTGTGTCTTTCCAAAAGGATTCGAGGTCGAATTCTTCCCCCTCAAATTCAACCTTCCGACATTCAAATACAAGATCCACTCCGTTAAGTTAATCTATATTATTTCAAGTATCTATAAACCAAAATACAAGTGTTTTGAATACTTTTTGCCCATCCATCAAGCGGCGCAAAATGGAAAGCCGAAAGTAATGAGTTGGTTAGATTTATGTCTTTAGACATACAAATTCTCGATCCGGCCATTTCATTATGATCTAAACATTTAAAAACCCCTACAAACTAATTTTTGTTAGGTTTCAAATGATCTACACTATTAAACTAACCAACTCACTATTTAAGCCGTCTGTTTTCCCGTACTTGATGGATAGGAAAAAAAAGTATTCGAAACACTTGAATTTTGATTTATAGATACTTGAAATCATATAGATCAACTTCAACAGAATGGATCTTGTATTCGAATTTTGGAGGGTTGAATTTGAGTGAGAAGAAATCCTTTTGGAAGGACACAAGTCTATATATATATATGTATATGTGTATATATAGATATATATACATATATATATATATACACACACACATATATATACATATATATATAGAGACTTGGCTACTTAGGGAAGGATTTAAGCATGAATCATTTTCACTTAAGGCCTGTTTGGTTAAGGGTGGAAGTGAGGAAGTAAGGAAGTGAGGAAGTGGTAATAGTTCCCTTTGGAACTTGGGAATTGGTTCGTAAGTTTTTCGGTGTTTGGATGTTGTTGGGAAGTGTGTTTTGGAAAATGTTATGTCTTTTCCGGTATTTGGATGGTAATGAAAAGTGGAAGTGGAGAAGTTGACCGCAAAATAATATTAAAATAAAAATTAATTAAGAAAAATAAAAAATGGACTGTAATTAAAATGCAAGTGAGATTTACATGACTAAAAAATTAACTGTTTTATGCTACAACTTATTACAAATGAGATTTACATGACCATAAAATTAACTGTAGCACTCTGGAAGTGAGGAAATGGTTATGTAAAAGAGAGAAGAAAAAAAGAAAAGGGGTTTTCTTATTTTCCTTTTCCGGTGTTTGGATAGATAGGGAAGTGAGCAATTATACTTCCTCATTTCCTTACTTCCGCCCACTTCCTTGCAACCAAACATGCACTTAGGGCCTGTTTGGTTAAGGGTGAAAGTGAGAAAGTGAAGAAGTAAGGAAGTGGTAATAGTTCCCTTTGGAACTTGAGAATTGATTAGTAAGTTTTTCAGTGTTTGGATATTGTTGGGAAGTATGGTTTGAAAAATGTTATGTTTTTTCTGATATTTGGATGGTAATGTGAAAGTGAAAGTGAAAAAGTTGACCACAAAGTTGATCACAAAATATATTAAAATAAAAATTAATTAAGAAAAATAAAAAATAAATTATAATTAGAATGCAAGTGAGATTTACATGATTAAAAAATTAACTGTTTTGTGCTGCAACTTATTACAAATGAGATTTACATGACCACAAAATTAACTGTAGCACTCAGAAAATGAGGAAATGGTTGTGTAAAAGAGAAAAGAGAAAAGGAAAAAGGGTTTACTTCTTTTTCTTTTCTGGTATTTGAATAGATAGGGAAGTGAGCAATTATACTTCCCCATTTCCTTACTTCCACCCACTTCCTTGCAACCAAACACGCCCTTAAATTCAATATTAGGACATTCAAATACAAGATCAACTCCGTTAAAGTTGATATATATTATATAAAGTAGTTAAAAATAAAAAATCAAGTGTTTTATAGTTTTCTTGTCCATGCATTAAATAGGCACAAAATGGACAGCTAAAAGTAGCATATTACTTGGATATATGACTTTAGACATACAAATTCTTGATCCGATCATTTCATCATGATTTGAACATTTAAAATCTCACATACCAACTTTTGTTAGGTTTCAAATATTCTACACCGTTAAACTAACTCGCTATTTCGGCAGTTCATTTTGCACCTACTTAATGAATAAGAAAAAATACTTAAAACACTTAAACTTTTATTTTTTAAGTACTCTTAACAATGTCGATCCACTCCAACGGAGTGGATCTTCAATTTGAATGGCCTAACATTGAATTTGAATTGAAACGATTCATCTTCATATCTTTCCCAAAAGACCCAAGTCTATCTGTCTATGTGTGTGTATATATTCTTGGCTACTTTCGAAAAGATTTGAGCATGAATTCTTCCCACTCAAATTCAATGTTATGACATGCAGATATAAGATCCACTCTGTTGAAGTTGATCTATATTATTTAAAGTAACTAAAAAATAAAAATCAAGTGTTTTAAATATTTTTTTCTTATTAATCAAGTAAGCACAAAATGGACGGCTGAAAATAGCATATTACTTAGATCTATGACTTTAGACATACAAATTCTAAATCTGACTAGTTGATCATGATCTAAATATTTAAAAATCCTCACACACTAATTTTTGTTACGTTTAAAATATTCTACATCGACCTAACCAAGTCACTATTTCGGCCGTTCATTTTGCGTCATCTTATGAATAAGCAAAAAGTATTCAAAACACTTGATTTTTAGTTTTTATTTACTTTAAATAATGTAGATCAACTTCAACGGAGTGAATTTTGTATTTGAATATTATATCATTGAATTTGAGTGGGAACGGTTCATGCTCATATCCTTCCCAAAGGATCTAAGCCTATATATATATATATATATATATATATATATATATATATATATATATATATATATATATATATATATATATATATATATATAAAAGAGGTCTTCATGTGAGAAACTTTCTCATCCGAAGATCGTGAGAAAATCATATATGAGCGATCATGTGAATGATCCAAACTGTTCATCTTCATCTACATAATTTATTTAGGCTACCAATGAAAATAACGTGATTCCAAGTTTTTTTACTCATGCAACAAGTGGTTACAAAATATACGTTTTATTCGCCGCAGAATAAAGATGTCATTTGATGCATGGGTAAAAAGGCTCGGAATCGCGTGATTTTTTATTAGTAACCGAACTAGAGTAAGTAGATTAAGATGAACGGTTCGGATTATCCACAGAATCGCTCCTACATGATTTTCTCACGAAGCTTACTTTGAGAAAGTTTCTCATTTGAAGATTTTCCTATATATATGTATATATATGGTGAGGTTTTAATACTCCTAGGGCATAACTAAGTTATGCCCTTCTATAAAAATACATGTTATGTAATGAAATTAGACGATCTACTCTGGTAGTCTTAATTTATTATTTTGATAGTTCTATACACAAATAAATCATCCATTTGAGTATCATTTACCTATGTTTTAAGTAGTGAGAAAATAAACGATTCTCTAACAATTAGAAATTGTTCATTGTGCAACTACTTGACACATGAGCAATTAGCCTTCAAAGTGTATGATATTTTGTTCACAGCCCTTTGGGAATATAAAGATGGAGATCAACCAAATGAATTATCAAAATTCTTTTATATTATACACTTTTGTAGGTGGGCATAATTAGCTTAGTTAGGAGTATTAAAGCCTCTTCCATATATATATATATATATATATATATATATATATATATATATATATATATATATATATATATATATATATATCCACTGTCCTGACTGCAATAAGCTTATGACAAGAGTTGGTTGTTTGTTAATTTAATTTCTAAAAACTAATCAACCATCTTAAATTAGAATAAGCCTAAACCCTCTTCTTCTTCATATTCCTCAATATTCCAATCCTTCATCTACGTCTCTTCTTCAGAATCATAATCCTGGAAAACCCAGTTGTGTATGTGAGGTGGCTATCTTTTTATGGGTTTCTTGAGATGACTGCAATCTCTACAGAAAAACTTGTTATCCAATTCCTAGCTATCTCTTGATCTAGGAGTTCAATGTGGGGATGTTTCTCCCGACTTGGACGAGCTTAAGCTACATAACTAATAAGATAGGTTGCTCTACTGCCAATTAGTCTTCTAGGACCTGTGGCAATACCCTCTTGGCCATAATTTCCCCACCCAGCTACTTTGCACTAACTACAACAGACTACCACCCAAAGTAGGTCAATCTTATTTCAAGCCTTCTCACTTCTCAGTTTAGATTATCTCCATGGCCGGCCCCAATTTGATGGGAAAAGGAAATAAGATGATGACAATGACTCCTCTATGGAGAGTCAATAAACATACAGCCGAGGAATCATGATCTCTTGTACTGTGAATACAAATCAAGTATCTTTTACAAAGGATCTTTAATCCTTTACGGCTACATGAACCATATGTTGAAAGTAATCAGGTTGTTGTGCTCAATCTCAAACATTAGTGAAGCCAACTATTTTATATGTAAAAAAAAAACACTTATCTTCTGATATACGCACAATTTGAGAATATATTATATTTGGCTCTTGGCTTTAAGTGTGCTTCAAAGTTGTATTTAATATTTTTGCAGCCAATCTATCATCTTTTCCCTTCATCTAGACCCTTTCCCTAGTCTAGGAGAAACTGAAGGACGCTGATTCATTTTCTAAGATTATGGCAAGCCCCTCTCCCCCAACAAATTAGGATAGGGGTCAATTTGAAAATCGGTTATAAAACTTTGTTAAATTTTTCATAGAACCTTGCTTCCTTACTGGCCCAATTTGATGGGGGACAAAGGCCTAGATGATTACATCTACACACACAATACAGGTATTCAAACACCAATTTGTTATATAGCAAAAAACATGTCATACACAACCCCCGAAAGGTATTAGTCTTGTGTTAGATTTATAATTAAGACATTATCTTTTTTGTAATATCCCATCAACAGTACAATATTTATAAAATAAAAAAGATAATATCATAACATAATTCCTGTGTTCGATTTAAAATTAAGATAAACAGTCACTTCTAGTATTAGCACATACAAGGAAATAAAATAAATGGCGAAGGAATGTAATACTTACGGTAGCAGGTCATTCACTTTTTGACAGTGAATGCAATAAAAACTGCCATCCAGTCGTGCGCACTGCCCGCTCTTCACAACTCCAGCTCTCTCATGCTTTAGAACACACTCAATATGATATGATATGCCACAGGCATCACCTCGGTATGGATAATCCGAATTACAAACCAGCCAAAGGCTAGGGTCCTTATTTTCATCATACTTGTAACAGATACCACATGTACAGCGTTTGCAAAAGGCACTTTCTGCGGTTAAAGTAGCTTTGCAAACTAAATTTTCACAGTATCGAACATTTCTCAAAGCTTTGCCAACATCATCCGCTGAATGATTACTCGTCTCAATCGGAAGACGGGATGGGTGATCTGTCTTTCTCTGTCTTTTGGAAGGGGTGTAGTTGTTGGTTGGAGGCAGTTGTGCATTTGGGTCAATGTCTTCAGTTATCTTCCCAGATTTCTTGTCAGATACAACCCTAAAGAGATGCTCTATTAACTTTTGCTTTGTTACCCCCGTGTACTTTCTCTCCTTTCCCATCTCTGCACAGAGGATCTCTAGAAGATCCCTGCGGCTCCATGTCTGTAGCTTTTCAGGAGCAGTTTCTGGCCATTTAGACAATTCGTGAACAAGTTCCCTCTTCTCACTGATGCTCAGTTTACGGCATTTAGATGGGTCAAGCACAAATCCTGAAGCAAGAAAGTAAAAACATGTCAAATTGGAGGAAAAGTGTTGCATATGGAATAATTACAGTGCTAGAATCTGGGGAAATGGCAGACAGAATTACTCAATAGGCATCACATCACAGAAATTAAAAAGAGTTGATATAAAAAGTCCAAACATTCTAGATTCGAAATTAGCCATATGCCAAGCACAAGGAAGAATTATATGATAAGAACAAATCTCAGTCTCTAACTAAATCAGATGAAATATATTCCACTAGTGATCATGTTTTCCACATTGTTACATGTATAAAAAAATTGAAAAAAATAAACATACAAGTTATTAAATAAAATCGATGCATCTCGACAATCTTGCAGACCCAATAGATAAAGAGCCTTAGAATTAGCATAATGAATATATTTCATAGAAAGCGGAAGTGAATCCAAGCACTACCGAAAGAAATTAAAAGAATTCGTGTGAACAGTTAAACCACATTTCACTTTAAAATAAAAAATATGCAAACTTCATACAAATATATTTAATTAAAAGCCAAAGCATACATTAGTCATGCACCTAGAGAGTTGACTTCCATAAACCCAACTCCACTAATTAATCATATTTTTTTTTTTTTGGGCTAAAATAACTATAACAACCTAAAGTTATAAGACACACCCCAAAACACAAATCCAAAGGAGACAAAACATGAGATCACTTTTCAATTTCCAAAACTAATGCATGAAACATAGACGGAAGAAGATAAATTTACAGTAAAAATGTTAAAAAAAGAAATAGAAAACCCAAATTATGTAAAACATCGAACTCTTTCGGCTGCCAAGCATTACCCAGAAACCCAATTGAGGCGAAGATCCTTCAAGTACCAAATACCCATTAAAATAAACGTCATGAAACCGTTTAAAAATCGAATCTTTCACCAATCCAAGTCGATATTTTCCCTAAATTCAATCGAATCCAGCAGATCGAGATCAAAAGCACAGACCCAACAGAATAAAGCACAAGAAATAGAGAAGGAGAGAGGCTCACCAGAGTAAGGAGGATCCATGAGCGAGATCTAGGCCCGGACCCGGTCACATTACAGCCGCCTCAGCTGCCCTGCGAGGAACCACACCCATTAGAAGAGAGAGGAGAGAGATAAAGCAATAACCCCACCATTATATATAATTTTAATTATTTTCATTCATTTATTTATTGTATATAGAGATATAAAAAACAGAGAGAGAAAGAGGTACGAACGCCGAGAAAGCAAGGAATCCACAGACGACTTCGTCTCCTCTCTTCTTCTTCGTGGGGTTCCGTTTTGTTTTGGGCGAGGGGGGGCGAGAGAGAGAGAGAGAGAGAGGAGACAGAGAGGATAATAACGTAATATTATTTAACAAGTCATGTTGCTGGAGTTTCTCACCATTAAATAAGACGGATACCAAAACAAGACGGAACCAATAGGGGAGAGAAAAGGGAAAGGGCTGATAGAGACACCCTTATTATTTGGTACATGCACTCCCTTTTAACCTTCATGGTAGAGATGATGGTTAGCTCGACGAATCGGGTGAATTTGTCTCGTTTGTTAAGAGAATTCAAAATGAGAGGGGTGGAGACGGGTTGCACCCGTCTCACAACGGGTCAAGCAAGATGAGTTGAAAATTCAGGGGAGCAAATCGGATCCCTTTATCTGATTAGCTGTCCGGATTCGCTCGAGACAGGTTCGATCCGTCTAGTATTTATTTATTATTTGTGAGTCAAAAATAAAAAATTAATATAGGGATCATCCACTAATTTTTCCTCTCACAAGTCACTGAGGGTTAAAAAATATATTTTAATTGGGGGGGTCGGCGTAAATTTACCCCGACCCGACGAATCGAACCCGTCTTGTAAATACGAGACGGGTAGACCCGTTTTGATCCGTATAATATACAGTTCAAATACAATCGACCCGCATTTATACGGAGCGACTCTAGCGAAGTCACGAATCAGCGCGGGTCGAAACGGATTGATCCGCCCCGATAGCCATCCCTAGTTCATGGAGAAAGATTATACTATTTGACCGGAAAAAGTAGCTGACATCTTGTGAAAGAATACAATTTTGTACTGGACTTTTCCATGGAGAGTGGATAGTACAACAACAGGAGGACAGAGAGCGGCTGTATCAGTATTTGTGTTTGAAGTGAGAGTATTGTTAAGCTAAGGATTGTTAGAATTAATACTTTAATGCGGATTAAATTAGAATGGATCTAGAATCAAAACATCTCAAGAATTGAATACACATAATTAAACAATACACTAAATTCACCATACCTGAAGCCATTGATGAATTGAGGAAGGTAGATGGATGAAGACCTTAATCCTTCTCTTTAATCCTGCAATTAACTTTAATCTACAATGACCATCTTCTCTCTGTCTCCTTCTCTTATCACAAACCCCGTGATGGAGACCTCAAAACAAGGGAGGGAGTTTGATTTCATTCACAGGAGGAGAGAAGTGGGTCTCATTTGCAAGTAATCATGTTTGATAAAACCAGCCATCATGGTTACTTTATACCCCACATGATTATTAAAACATTATACAAATGTAACTTTAATATGGGCATACATAATATCAGTTTACTTTAATTAGGAATCCAATTAAATAGGATAGTGGGCCACTTATATTTAATGTGAGATTAACAAGGATGTCTTCTGAGTGATTGCCCTATGTGATTTGCTGTTCTTCACAGACTTTTTGATATCTATCTCGAGCTGTCCTTGTGGATGTAGCTCGAGTTACGGTAACTAGAATTGCATGTATATTCAATTGCATTGCAAATACATCAAGATTTTTGAAGTTTAATTCGTTTGATTGCTCGAGAGTTTCAGGCTCAAGCTAGGCCTTGTACGTGCAGTTTAGATCTTGCAGATCCTGGGCCCCTTTACTTACACCAATCTATAGCGTCGGATGAGCTCGATTTAACTATCCAAGTGCAAAAGTCGAACCATATGTGCTTCACTCAGACAGTGTGACACTTTGTGCTGTCATGAGAGGTTGTGGGTTTAATTCTTTCTCGACAAAAGTATTTTTTCCTCAAAGTTTAGGAGCTAATCTTACTAGCCTTGTGATGCGAAAGCTGGCTAAATTTCATTCTAGCGCTCATGAATTTTGAAAAACTTTCAGGTAGAAGATACTCGAATTTAAGAGAGAGATAAGCAACTCGAATTCACAAGCAATTTGGAGAGAAATCTCAATATTTATTAAGCAAATATCTATATAAAAATAGAGAATACAAAACCTTATTTATAGGCTACAATAAGTTCTTTCTATCAATGAAAACTAAATTCAAAATAAAAAAAAATTATCAAAATAAAAGAATTTATCAGAATTCAAATCAGAACCGAATACAAAATCCTAACCAGAATTAGATTCCCTGACACGCAATAGGGCTGTCAACAACATCCTTACAGTCAAGGGAAAAACTGAAAGAAAAAAAAACCTGACTTTCGAGAAAAGTATGTCAACAGATCAGATGAAAGTGTTGTCGACATGTCAAGTTATTTTGGTCTGCTGGTTCTCTTGCTTTATACCTTAAACTCCTACATCACCTTGGCCAAAAAAAGAAAAAAAATTAAAAATTTATAAAAAAAAAGAAAAAATTAATAAAAGATGCAATTTTAAGTGGAGAAGATATCTGTCTCAAATATAAAGAACTAACTCTCGATACTTGAAATTACATCTATATCTAACTGCGCCAAGGTTACCTGCAAATATGGTCTATGTAACAAGGCCATTGTAACATTTAGCATTATGGTGTTTCAACGGTTGTAATTGGATCATAGACTGGTCACTGAAAATAATTCAAATTATTATGTAGTTATAATTGTTAGGGATGGCTAACGGGACGAATCGGGTTGATTCGTCCCGTTAGCTAACGAATCTGTTACGAGACAGGTTGAACCCGTCTCGTAACGAATCCAAACGAGACGAATCAAGAAATTGGGGAACGAATCGGGTCTTTAGACCCGATTCGTTACCTGGATTCATCGGGACGGGTCCAACCCGTCTCGGATTTTAATATTATTTTATTTTTGAAAATTTCAAATTTACCCCGTAGCAATTTTTGGAGTTGTTGAGGGTTAAATAAAATAAAATAAATAAAATAGGGGTCTGAAACTAATTTTCCCTACACACATGTATAATAACATAGGACTCATTAAAAATAAAAAGAAAGAGAAGGAGTTGGGGAAAATTTTCCCGACCCGATTCCTCCCGTGATTCGTCACAGGACGAATCTCACCCGTCCTGTGTACACGGGACGGGTCATTCGGGTTGACCCGCACCTCCGCAACCCGTCCTGTGTTTGGGTCGCACGGGGCGGGGCGGGTAGACCCGCCCCATTAACCATCCCTAATAATTATTGCAAGATTTTTTTTTTTTTAATTAAAATATGTTCAAGTAGCCAACTTGCCACCATACACTGACAACATTTTATGTTGCAATTTTCAAATGGAACGGCGCCTCTTAACTTTATCACATCAACTATCCAAAACTAGCGTAGTTATCTTCCCAACTAAATAATATGGAAACATGTTTTTTTATATATCAAGAAAAATTCAAAATAAATGGAATATAACCACCACTTCCATTAAAAAGAAAATAATGAAACTGATTACAGAGTAGCTGGCAGGGATTTTAAAGATTCCCTCCAAGTCAAAGGCTCAACAAGCCGTGTATACAAAAAATAAAAGACCTACACATAATGGATGAAGTGTACCAAAGTATGGTGCAAGTGCATAAATATACATGTTTTTTGTGGTTGGTTCAATCGGTTGGTACGAGTCGATTAGAACACAAAGCTCTTAATTAGTCACCAGTTTGAACTCCATAACGTGGACATCTATTCTCTCCAGACGTCGCTCAGGTGAAACCCTGAGTTTTTACTCTCCAGAAGTCACCGGTGAATTTTGTCGACAATTGACTTAATTAAAATATACATGATGTAAAATAAAAAAACACGGGGAGGTCAAAAAGATGAGAGCTCTCAGGTCGTACAGTCATCCCTATGGTCAAATTTTAAATCTAGAAAATTAATTTTATTGTGTACTTTTCTTCTCAAAACGTGTACAAATGTGATCCAGCCAATTGCATACTTGTAACTGTGTTGATGTTTTTATTACAACAACCGTAACCAATAACAAGGAGAAAACTCAGGAAAAGCATAAGATAATGATAAACACACTCTATTTAATCCGTCTCTCATTTTTTGCTACAGAGAAAGAATAAAGTGCAACAACGTGACATGTATGTTAACTATTGGGGTGTTTGATTGCAAGAAAGTGAGCTGAAGTAAGAAAATGAGAAAATATAATTGCTCATTTTTCTATCTATTTAAATACTGAAAAAGGAAAATAAGAAAACCTTTTTTCTTTCTCTTTTCTCTTTTACACAATAATTTCCTCACTTTCAAAGTGTTACATTTAATTTTGTGGTCATGCAAATCTCATTTTAATAAGTTGTAATACAAAACAGTTAATTTTTGATCATGTAAATCTCACTTGCATTCTAATTACAGTCCATTTTTTATTTTTCTTAATTAATTTTTATTTTAATAATATTTTGCGGTCAACGTTGTGGTCAACTTTTTCACTTCCACTTTCACATAACCATCCAAACACTAAAAAAGACAAAATATTTTTTAAACCACACTTTCTAACAACATCCAAACACCGAAAAACTTACTAACCAATTCTCAAGTTTTAAAGAGAACTATTACGACTTTCCCACTTCTTCACTTCCTCACTTACGCCTTATGACAACACATTAAAGAGAAATAGAACTGTCACAGGGCAAACCTAACCAAATAAGTAAATAACCAATAAAGGAAAAAAAAAAAAAGTAAAAGAATCAATAGAGATCCTCTGCTCTCTTTTTGATAACCACACTCCCCTTTGATGCACGTATATCTCTCTATCTCTCTCTCTCTAGTTTTTAATTCTTGACTTGTGCCTCTAGTCTCAGAAAGATGTCGGCAGTCAATGATATACCTGATTCATTATTTTATGCTCCTCCTGTTTGAGATTCGGACTCTACCACTGATTTTTTTGTCAATTTCTATCAAAGAGAACAAGAATAAAAAATAACCACGCATGCAATTGTTTCTTCTCCATTTGGAATGCTAGAATGGAGTGGAATAGGTGAAGGGAAGGACGAGAGAAAAAGATGGAAAAAGGAAGAGGTTGGTGGTTTAATTAATTATTAACTTGATGGTCCCATGAACCAGCTCGCCTTTGTTTGCAGCTTAATTATTGCGCGCTTTGCTTGCAATATTAGCTTCTGATCTCATTCCGTTCTCTCAAAGGGAAAAAAAAAAAAAATGCATGTTGTTTCTTGTTTTGGTGCTTCTAATAATAATTTATTTCTTTTCAATAAGTTTTTGAAGTCCTCTTTTTTCATGGTCCTCTTATCATAACCTAAATCTCAATTCGAATCAGTCTAAGCATAATTTTCCTTACATAAAACCAAATGGATAGATAAATAGACGAAGAGGTCATCAGTGGATGAAACAGTGATAGCATCCCTCGATCAATACTAGAAAGCAGAGAACAAAATGGACGTGTCCATGGGCCCTCATTGGACATGTTTAATAAAAAAATTTCTATAAAAAAAATGAGAAAATTCATATTCTTATAGAAAATTTTCTATTGGACATGTCTAATAAGGCTCATGGACAAGCCCATTCTTATTCCTGCTAGAAAGTGAACAAGATCACCGGAAGTGTTAAATAATTAAGTAAACAATGTTTTTCATATCAGAAGATTTAGAACTAACAAATCAATAAACAACTTTTCGTTCTCTAATTAGAATTTTATCTATTCTCAAGGATTTTAGTGTTAATTTTTTTATCTCGTGTCAAAAAATATATGTGCAATAATCTAATATTAATAACAATAATAACAGTAATAATAATAATAATGAATGATAGTGAATGATACCAATGGCACTTGCAAGTATTTTGGGGCTTCTTTCTATACATCGCACATGGAAGTGTGCATGCTAACACAATGGTTCATTACATATTTTTTTTCCTTTTTTCTTCTACATTTTTCTTGTTATGAGGGCCTGTTCTTTTTTTTTTTTTCTATTTGTGCTAACGGTCAATAATTATATTCACTCAAGTTTCAAACAATAATTTGTTATTATATCAAAACTTTAAAATTGTCGTGAAGTAATATATTTTTATCAGTCCAAACATGTTTTATAATCTTTGTCACTGTATCAAAAATTTAGGTTATAGTAAATTTCATGCATGCTACAATATTTCCTTCCAATATTATTAAAAAAAAAGATCACCTAATAAGAATGGAAACTAAAAGTTGCTAGCTAGGATATTATCCATCTCAAGCAACGACGAGCAGTACATTAACATTTTTATATAATAATACTAATATGCAGTAAATATTATGTCTTTTTTTTTTTAATATCTTTGGAAGACATACGGCCACGTCACTTGACAGCTGCATAAATGGGTCATGTCCAAGGTATGGAAAAGACAGAATCGAAGAAAAGTTGGATCCTACAAATTTCTGTTCTTTGACATAAAATATTTGTTGTACCTACTGCCGACATTTCTTTCTGTGGTTAAGTTTAACTACTGTCTACATATTGACTTCAGTTTTTCCTTTTAGAGCAACTGCTACATATTGACTTTCACCTGAAAAATCCAAACAGAATTGACTTGGCTAACGAGAATCAAGAAGAGTTCTTTATGGTATTTTAAGCATTTTAAATAAACTAATAACAAATCTTTATTTTTATTATTATTATACAGACATTTATAATTGGAAGCTGTATTTTTATGACGTGTTCAAATTACATTCTGATCATCTATTTAAAAGTAATCAATTATTTAAAAATTATATTTCTTCTGTTATATTATACTACATGATTGAAACTGCTTAACTGTGTTAATTTCTTAAAGGTGCTGAAACACTAATAATAAAATCTATGACATGTCAGTTCAACTCAAAATAAATTATAGAAGTATTTTTTTAATGTAACTTATTTTCTCTATAACTCAAAGGGTGATATGATGAGTTGAGACTTGAGAGGCACAGAAGCCATGTGTAATTAAACATTGCTAGTTTTTTTTTTTTTTTCTTTTTTCCCACAGCTATCTGTTGACCGCCAACCTCAGGCCTAGTAAGATGGACTCAGCCTCAGCTGGCAGCGGGTCAGTGGAGCGAACATTCACTGCTGCCACGTTCAGGACTCGCCCAGTCGAGTCTCTCCCAACTGCCGACGCGCACTTGATTCTTGGCCAACACTAGCGTGAACGCTCAACTTGATCACATTTTGCTCATGCGCCTCCCAAGCATGCTGGGCTGACTCCGCGTGTGTCCTCTCTGCGGCATTATAACGAGCATCTTGCGTGCATTTGCTTAATGCAGCAGTCATAGCTTTCACCGATGCCACTGAGAATGGGTGCTTATCAAAGACCCATTCACAACGATGTTTTCAAATGCTCCACATCAAGTTATCATCAGTTACAGAAGTTCCAACACCCTCACCTCTGGCTTTCAGCCATATATCAATGACTATCAATGACTGAGCTAATGTCGTCGGCGGCGGCGATCTCAAAATGGGTTGTCGGGTCATTCCATACGCCAACGACTGCGGGCCAGTGGAGAAGAAGGTGAGACACTGTTTCAGCTGCTGCACTGCATAGGGGACAATTGCATCAGCCTCAGGGAACACATCATTCGCGCATCGTTTAGGCACCTCCACAACGAAATGGAGAGCCCGCGGTCGCGTCTCCGTCCTTGCCCAGAGCTGCCTATAAGTGACCTAGGGTGCCGCCTGTTCAGATTAAGTGATCTTCTTGTAGGCTGACTGAGGTGTGAACAATCCATTCTTCTCCGGCGGCCAACCCCAAGCGGTCTCCACCTGACGGCTCGTACCTATTTATACAAGTTTTTAGTACAATATTTCACTACAATGACATGCAGATTAAAAACACCACCATTCATGTGGTTTTCTAACAAAAATGACGTAAAAAATTGGTTCTTGAGAACTGACGTTAAATCACTAAGATGACGTTAAATCAGTAGGATTTAACATCGGTTCTTATCATCGATTCTATAAGAACCAATGTTAAATCCGATATTTTACGTCAGTTCTTATAGAACCGATGTTAAGTCCTAGTGATTTAATGCAGATTCTTATGAACTGACATTAAATTCTGAGATTTAACAACGTTAAATCTCCCCGCCCCCACCCAAAAAAAAAAAAAAACACTAAACCCCCTGCGTCCGCCTCTCTATCTCTCTCACCCCCCCCCCCCCCCTCTCTCACACACATACATTCTTCCCGTCAGATCACACTCTCCCCCTCTTGCTGTCGCCACTCTCCCTCCCTCTTCAGATATCACTCTCCCCCTCCTGCCGCCCCCCCAAACTCGACCTGTCGCCCCCCCCCCCCCCCCCAAGTGACTCGCGCCGCCCCCTCTCTATACCCCTCCGGCAAGCCCCCCGCCCCTCTCTCCCCTCCGGCAAGCCCTCCTCCAGCGAATTCCGACTTCCCACTGCAATCTTTGAGGTATCACTCTTCTCTATATTCTAATGCATATTTTACTTAGAGAAAAATGTTAGTGAAATTTTTGATACTAAATTGTGAAATTGCTAAAAATGTGAAATTATGAAAATGCTAAAAAATGTAAATAGTGAAATTTTTGGTTCTAAAAATGTTAGTGAAATTGTGAAATTACTTTGGTGCTAAATTAGTGAAATTTTTCTTAGGGAAAAAATAATTTTAACGACGGTTCTTTATAAAACAAATGTTAATGGTAAATGTATATGTATGATGTGTGATGTGTGAGATGTGTGTGTGCGCGTGTGTTCGTTTGTGTGTTTTTGTGTGTCTGTGTTTATGTGTGACGTGTGCGATGTGTGCGTGTGATTTGTGTATGTGTGTGTCTAATGTGTGATGTGTGCGATGTGTGTGTTCATGTGTGCGTGTGTGATGCGTGTGTGCGTGTTTGTATGTGTGTATTCATGTGTGTGTGCCTTGTGGATCAGAAATTGATTTTTTGTTTGAATGTTTTGTGTCATGTTTTAACTCCGTCAGTACACCGTTCACTGCTTATCCCAAGACAGGATAAAGGATGAGGGTTGTGGTACGCCTGTGATAACCAACGTACAACGCTATCACATACTATGAACATAAACCAATGGCTAAATTTCGTTAGAGCATTCCATACTGAATGACGCGCTGCATCGAACCCGAGTGTAGTGAAAAGTGGGCAAAGGTTACTAGGTCGTCATCCAGAAGCAACGCGCCACATCGGCGCCCGAATGTGGTGTCAAATGAGTAAGGGTTCCCACACTTTTATGAGCGGGTGAGGGTAAAGAAGTTAGCTCATGAATATATGATTACGTTAGCATTGTGGAACATAGGTTCTCTTACATGTAAATTAGCAGAGTTAGTTGATGCTATGATTAGAAGGATATTAGTATTTTGTGTGCGCAGGAGGCTAAGTGTAGGTGAAAAAGTTAGAATTATATTGTCTTGGGGTTATAAACTTTGATATACTAGTAGAAATAGAAATCATAATGAGGTGGGAGTGATTATAAATAAACAATTGCTTGAGGATGTAGTGGAGGTTAGGAGGAAGGGTGATAAGATTTTACTAATTAAATTTATTTTAAGTAGGGATATTTTTAATATTATTAGTGTCTATGCACCGCAAGTAGGACTTGATGAGTCTAGTAAGCGTCAATTTTGGGAGGATTTAGATGAGATAGTGTAAGAGATACCCAATAGAGAAAAGCTTTTCATAGGCGGTGACCTCAATGGGCATATAGGAACTACTTGTTATGGGTTTGATAGTGTACATGAAGGATTTAATTTTGGGGGGAAAATGAAGCAGGTAACTCGATTCTAAATTTTTGTTTTGTCCTATGATTTGATGTTAGCGAATATTTGATTTAGGAAGAGAGAATCTCACTTGATCACTTTTAAAAGTGGATCAAGTGCAAACCAAATAGATTTTTTTTAACTAGGAGAGTAGATAGAGGTATTTGCATCGATTGTAAGGTAGTACTGGGTGAGAGTGTAGTAACCCAACATAAACTCTTAGTTATGTTCGGACTAGAAGGAGATTTAGAAATATTAAATGTAAGTTAGATCCTAAGATTAAGTGGTGGCGGATAAAAGAACGTAACCAAAGAGTTTTTGTAGATCGAGTGGTACATGAAGCGGATTAGAAAGCCTAAGATGATCCCAATACAACATGAAACAAATTGCTAGCTGCATTAGAAGAGTAACTAAAGATGTCCTTGGTGAGTCGCAAGATGGTGCTCCAGGTGGAATGAAGAGGTAAAAGCTGCCATTAAGATCAAACGAGACTCTTACAGAGATTTGAAGAAAATTGTGAAGGAGTGAGTTTTGAGAGGTATAAGCTAACCAATAAGGAGGCTAAGAAAGCTGTTTAGAATGCACGAGTTAAAGTGTATAAAGAAGTATATGAGAAGTTGGACATCAAAGAGATTGAAAAGGATATATATAGAATTGCTCGAATAAGAGAGAGAAAGACTAGAGACTTATGTACTGTAAGGTGTGTCAAAGATGAGGATCAGAAGATTTTAGTTTGAGATGAAGAAATTAAAGAAAGATGGAGAGAGTATTTTGACAGATTATTCAATGGTAGTTCTACTTAAGATTTAAGTGACCTTACCATTCGGTGCCAGGATATGAACCGTAACTATATGCGCAGAATTAGCGAATTTAAAGTTAAAGAGGCTTTAAAGAGGATGAAGTCAAGGAAAGCTGTTGGCCCGGATGGAATTCATATTGAGATATGGAGATGCTTAGGAGAGATGGGCGTGAGATGGCTGAAAAACCTTTATAACAAGATCTGGCTAACTAAAAAGATGCCAAATGAGTGGAAGAAGAGTACCCTAGTACCCCTCTATAAGAACAAGGGTGACATCTAGAATTGTTTGAACTACCGTGGAATAAAACTCACGTGTCACACCATGAAACTTTGAGAAAGGGTAATTAAATACAGATTAAGGTAGAATGTTAAAATATCAAAGAATCAGTTTGGGTTCATGCCGGAGCGATCGATGACAGAGGCTATTCATTTGCTTCGTCAACTTATAAAGCGGTTTCGAGAGAGGAGAAATTTGCATATGGTCTTTATTGTTTAGAAAAAACTTATGATAAGGTGCCAAGAGAGGTATTATGGTGGACATTGATGAAAAAGAGAGTTCACATCAAATATATTAACCTAATCAAGGACATGTATGATAGAGTAGTGGTAAAAGTCAGAACTTGTGGAGGCATAATAAGTGATTTTTTTCACAATTAGATTGCATCAAGTATCTGCATTGAGTCCATTCTTATTTGCTATAGTGATAGATGAGCTTATTAGAGCTGTTCATGATGAGATACCGTGGTATATGCTATTTGCTGATGATATTGTCCAAGTCGATGAGACGAGAGCTGTGGTAAATGCCAAATTAAAGCTATGGAGGCAAACTCTAGAATCTCAAAGTTTTAAATTAAGTACAGTCAAAACAGAGTATATGGAGTACAAATTCAGTAAACAGGGTCCGAGATTATAGTATTGTGACACTAGACGAAAAAGAAAAACCGATGAGCAGTCATTTTAAGTACTTGGATTCTATTATCTAAAAGGATGGGGAGATCAATAGTGATGTCAACCATAGAATCCAAGCCGGCGGGTTGAAACGGAGGAGCGTAATAGGAGTTTTATGCGATTGTAACATTCCGTTATAGCTGAAGGGTAAGTTTTATCGGATTGCTATTAGGCTACCTTTGTTATATGGCATAGAATGTTGGGCTATAAAGAGATATCATGCCCAGAAGATGAGTGTAGTAGAGAAGCACATGCTTCATTGGATGTGTGGTAATAGGAGGAGAGATAAGGTGAGAAATGAGGATATTCGTACTAAGATAGGCGTAGCTCCAATAGAAGAGAAGATGAGAAAAAGTCGCCTACAATGATTTGATCATGTGCGATGTAGACTTACAAATACGCCAGTCCGGCAAGTAGAGCTTATCAAATTAGGGCAAGCTAAAAGAGCGCAGGAGAGACTGAAGAAAACATGGATGGAGGTGACACAACAAGATGTAGAGGCTAAATGTCTTAATGAAGGCATATTACTCGATAGGAATGGATGGAGAAAGCTGATCCATGTGCCCGATCTGACATAATTCTCTTTTATTCATGTAGCTTATCCCAAATACATGGGACAAATGTCTTAGTTGTTGTATTTTTGTGTCATGTTTTATTAAAAATTAATATTTTATTTTTAAAGATGGATTGGCAATGGATTTGTACTAATCGGTTAAGTACCGAATATGAGAAAGGTGTAGAGGAGTTTATCAATTTTCTTATCGAGCATGAAAAAAATCCTAACCATATTAATTGTCCATGCATAAAATTTGATTTTCCTGAAAAAGTTACAGTTGAAGTATTAAGAGACCGTTTCTAATTGATCTTAACAAAGTGGATCATAAAGAAGACACATTTTATATTGGCATCACAAGCAAAATAAGTTTTTTACATCACAAATTATAACGATAAAAAGTGGTCCATTGCTATCTCGATAACTTCCTCATTCCATATTCCTCTTGTCGATGAGATCAAATTGCTGACCATGTATTTGTTCGCTGGAAATTCATCTAGTTATGAATAGCCCGTGGCTGCTGCGTAACCCAGTTATCTTCGAAGATATGGACACTTCTACCATCAACAATCGAGCACACTAAGTTTTCCATGAGAGGGCTTTTAACCTTCTGTACTCCCCGCCATGACCATACTCCCAGAAAAAAATTTCCTCATTATCCCCTCCATTTCATTACAAGTAGTTTTTTGAAGGAGACCGATATCCATTTAGAACGACGAGATAGCTGCCAACCAGACTTAAATTTAGGACTTCTCCCGCATAAGACAATAACTAGCTTTTCCAACCTTTAAGCTTGATGTGCATCTTTTCAACAAAGTACTTATGGCTCGAGATCAGTCTTCTTGAAGCAAATAAGGGGGATTCGAGATATCGCTCTTCCTTATTCATTAACTGGACACCAAAAACACATGTAAATTCTTTCTTCACACTAATTGAAAGATTATTAGTGAAGAAAATACATGATTTTGTAAAATTAATCACCTGGTCTGCCCGTCTAGAATAGATATCAAGGATATGTTTAGTCATTTGAAGATTTCTTATTGATGCTTCACTGAATATCATAAGATCATTTGCGAACATAAGGTGCAAGATCGTAGGAGCCGAGTGGTTCACCTTCAGACTCTTGAATACCTCTATAGATTCTCCTTTACATAAGAAGGTAGACAAGACTTCCGTGGAAATGATGAATAGATATGGGGATAGCGCACACCCTTGGCGCAGTCCTCTCTTCGGGCGAAAGAAATCCGTTAACTACACCATTAATGCTCACCCCAGTCCTGACAGTACAGACCCAAGCCTTAATGAGCTCAAAAACAAGAGAGGTACATATGTGAACTTGAGAGCTTGGATAAAACAAGAGAGGTACATATGTGAACTTGAGAGCTTGGATGAGGAAAGACCACTTTGTCCAATCGTAAGCCTTTGACATATTTGCCTTTAACTAATTTCAATTTTCTGCTCTTATACATAGGTTGTATCAATTCCTGGACCACCACAAGATTATCTAATATTTATCTCCCGGGAACAAAAGTTGCCTGGTAAGGGGAGATGATAGAGTCAAGGAGTAATCGTAACCTGTTGACGAGAATTATGGCAACCTATATCACATTGCACAATGCAATGGGCCTAAAATCAGCAAGAGTTTAGCATTCTGACTTCTTTGAGATGAGGACAAGGTTAGTGTCATTCACCCCTTTATAAGCACCAGATATGAAAAAATTTGGGATTCACTAATTCATCCTTGATAGCCGACCAATCTGACTGAAAAAATAATAGCAGGAGACCGTCTGGACCAGGTGCTTTTGTTGAACCCATACACTTGATAACAATTTCAATCTCCTCTGCATCAGGAATGTGGCAAAGTTCCACTATGTCCTCAGAAGGGATAGTGACCCTGAATCGGAACTCTTCTGAGACTGCGTTGGGATTGGTGGATGTGAAAAGATCCTTATAGTAGCCACAAAGATTCTCCTTATCCGCATCAGGGTCTGCTCTCTATCCCCTTCTTTTACCTGTATCGCTAGTGATCGAGCCAAACTTGCACAGAAAAATACAAACTTTTAGAACAGTGCTAGGTCCTCAATTTTACTGTTTAGTTTAGAGCTAAGGGGTCATAATCCACAGGGAGGGACAGCAATAGAAGCATTGTGTAAGTTTCTTCTTTTAATTTATCAAAACTAGTTAATACTTATTTTCTCAGTTTTATAAAAAGAAAATAAAAATGTTAAGTAAAGTTAAGAAGGAGATGGTAGAAGAAGAAATGATGGTATTGTTGTTTTATTTACAAAAGAAAAGGAAAGACTAAATAAAAAGGAGAATTGTGACCTAAACTAATGAACTGATAAAGAAAATAAAAAGAGTACTTTCCTCTGTTACTGAATCGTATTGAAAAATTACCTTAAAATAAAGTAAAGCATTAGAAAAGAATAAAGGAAAGCAGAGCTTCAGCTTGATCGAGCATAATGAAGAAAAGTGAGAAATTTTCATTGGTTGTCACCTTCAATATAAGTCTCTTAAGAAAGAATTATAATAGTGTCACTCTATAATAACTTTTCCTCTCTTTTAATCATGTAACTCTCTTTCATCTAAGCTATAAAAAAATATAAAAATTATATTGAAGAAGAAAAGAACAACCCAAAATTAAAGCTCTCTCTGAGATGGTGTCCCTCTGCCTTCGAGATTACAGGTATTCATAGGAGAAAAAGGAGATAAGGGAGAGCGTAAGGAGATAGGGGAGCAAACACTCCCCCTAATTCAAATACTCAGCCGCAAAAACATGGCTTTGGCCACATTTTTGTGGCCAGATCCTGGTCATTGGCCAGGATCAAGGGTGTGTGTGTCCGTCCATGTGTCCTCTATCTTTTTATCCACTCAGATTTTGAATTTCTATTCTGAATTTGACGAAATATCCTTTGATCTTCAGCTCAACCAATTGGGTCTTCAAAAATCCGATTTTGTTTGAATTTTAATTGGTATTTAACTCATCTGATATACATGGTCTTCAAATAAGATGGCTTCTAGAAACTCTGGATTTGAATCGATCCCCTTTCTTTTAAAATTTTAGATTTAATTGGATAAATATTTCAATCTCTTTTTCTTCCTTAATTACCATGCACGCCACTAGACATGAAAATATATTAATAGCAGAGTTTTATTTAAATATAAATACAGAAATGTGACACATATGATATGAAAACATGAAGTGCACCTGTATGATCACACCCCCACACCTATCTTTTACTCGTCCTCGAGCAAAACAAAAAGTAGAGCTAAACTAACCTAACTCACTTTCATAAAAATCACGGTTACACTTAGTACGAGTAACAAGCCGATAAACCTCTAGGTTACCCCTAAAGGACGAGTTTTGTCTCGTGGGGATTTTTAGTGGATTACACCTACAAAATCCATAAAAGAAAAAAAATAAAGTGTTAGTATTTTCGAAAACGCATTTCGAAGGGAAAAATATTTGAAATATTAATGTAAAAATTCAAGTAATGTAGAAGTCATAAGATTATCAATTCTTAGTCATTCCTAAACTTATCCTCTATTGAAAAACTTATTTTTAATCAAGGTAAGGATTAAAATTGTATTTCTCATTTATTCAATTATTTTACCCTAAGTCATATGCACCTTGTGACTGTGAAAATTTGACTCGGGATTCTTCAATTCTAATACTTATGCCTTATTTTTCTATTTTTTATATTTATGGCGGTAATATCTCATAGCTCTATTAGGCTTTTTAATTCGCCCATGTAACAGTCTTAGTCGGTGACTTCCAAACTGGATGATTTTAGGGCACCGAGTGAGAAAACATCCCAAGGACTTAGGACTCGACCAAATAAAGCCACAAAACTAAGGATTTTATTTATATGAATCACTTTTAGGTGTGAATACCTATGCTTTATGAGGCACAAATACCCAGCTTAATCAGAATATTAATAAATTTTTTAATTTTATTTATATATATAAGGCATAAAAATCTTTGTTTTAGAACCCTAAGTGTGTTAGTGTATAAAGTATGCATATTTTATTAAGGTAAAAATCAAGAGTAAATTACTTTTTCAATCTTTCTTTATAACCTCAAAATCAAATAAATAATTTTATTTTGATCAAGTATAAGAACTCCTAATTATTATCCTTTTATTCTAACTTAATTTCTTACAAAAATAAGTCAAAGTATTATTTTCATTTTCAAAAAGTTTTTAAAGAAAGGATTTTTTTTAGTAAAGTTAGTATGTTAGTAAACCCTCCCCCACACCTAACTCATACGTTGTCCTCAATGTATGAACGAAATGTAATAATACATGAAAAAGGAGAAAGTGAAGGAAAATTATTACCTCAAGGTGGTGGTTTTGGTGGTGGTCTCATTGTGCCAAGCGTTTCTGCCCAATTTAGATACTGTGAATTTTCATAAAACCCACCTTTTATCACCTCTTTCCTATTAACATTTTTATACTCCCCAATATGAATATGATCATGCAAGATCCTAACATGAAAATTTTTTGGTTATATGACCAATCTTGGGATATCATCATATAGTCATATTGATTTAAATCTTGGGCCAATAATGAAATGTTATTTTGTGGAATGGATAATTTGGGCTCAAAAATGAAACGAATAGGAATCGATACTAACTCAGGAATAAAACTCAAATCAAGTTTAGCTTCGAGTGTCGGAGTTGGTTCATGAGTTTGATCTAAATAATAGAATTCAATTTCACATTCATTTCCCAACAATAGAATGTGACTATCCAAAATAGGTGGTTCATATTCAAACTCTATAGAGATAAGAACAATGTTGGCTTCAGAATTGGGTCCAAATCGGGTAAGGCTACCGAAGTCAGCATAGATTTAAAAAGTGAAACTGAATCATAACATTAGGAATTAGTATCACATTAAACTTCAAGTTCATTCTCATTGAATGAAAACTTGCCAATTTGTAAATGGGTTGATACTGGTCAAGTTCAAAGTTTTGTGGTGAAATTGAACTTGGTTAAAACCTCCAAGATACCATGATTCATCATCAATAATGGCTAGGAGAAAATGACTCACTTTTATTTTTAGTCTATTGATAGATTGAAGACAATCCATTTGGAATTGAATATAATCATTTTGGGACTGAATCATGAATTTCATACTCTTTTCTAAGTCAACAGGTTCTTCTTGTTGTGGTTGAACTTAAAAATTAGAGTAGGGATCTTGAATTTGAGAATTGTTTGGGAGAAATGAGTTTAATTGAATTTGCACTTGTCGTGTGGACTCAAGGAAGGTTTCTAAACTTTTTTCTAAAGAAGATTTTTTTTTAATAAGTTGGTCTTGATATGGAGTATATAAATCTATTTGTTGGTAAGGTTGTTGATAGTAAGACTTAGGGGAGTTGTATCCCCGCTGACTTGGTGAAAAGTGGTGATGATTATCCCATTCTTATTCATAATACTAGGATTGGGGCATATATTAATTCGGATAAGATCAATCTGGCATACTTGATTGGCTAAAGTTATGTAATACCGGGTTGATAATATCTGAATTGAAAGAGGTTGGGGTGAAGTATGGATTACTATATGCACTGAAACAATTATAATTGTAATCCATATCACAAAGGTATCAAAACAAAACAAACAAATAAACAAACAAAAAGAAAGAAAAAATCTAGCCTAAGTTAGGGTAAACCTTAGACCTAGACGGCTCTTAACTATTGATTATCCACAAGAGGTATATTGCAGAACCTGACCACAAGTTAATCGGCCAGATAGGGGCAAGATTAGTGGGAGGTATCCGCGCTTAAAAGCGACGGCTCTAATTATGCCAAACTACCAGCCTTCAGGATTTCGCCCCTCAATCCCTAACTTTTGACACCGATTTGATAAGAGTCAACTTCTAACAACTTCCCCATAGGTCAATCCCTATTTGAGTCCCAGATGTCCCTAAGGCCAATGTCTACTCAATTTTAATTAGACTGGGTTAGTGAGTGGAGAGATGGTTTGTGTGTTAAGAGAGGGTAATGACTTTCCCACCTTATCTTGTTTAAGGATATGACCTTAATCTTTTTAGTGCAGTGTACAAGTATAAAGCATAAGATAACACTCAAGTAATATAAATCACTCAAAATATGTTTTCTAAACTATATGTAATGTACACATACCTTTGCTCCGGCACTCTTCACCAGTAATGTAAAAGGTAAAGAATTAGAGATGTGCCATAATATGCAAGAGTCTAAACGTTTTTAAGTATTTACAAGGCAACCACATTATTGTTGAGATTAGAAACATGTACAAAGTGAGTTAACAGATAAATTAATAATTGCAGAGAGTTAATCTTTGAAAGTCAAGCAACCTGTAAGAAACTACAGTTTGTCGATGAGAGATGAAATTGATGTGTTTTGCTCCATGGATGGTGTCAATGTCGAGGTCGGGAAGGAGGTTTAGAGGATTGGCAGGGGATCTTGCAGATGGGAACCTATGTATCTAGTCTTGCCTCACGGCAAGAAGAAAACCTCATCCCTGAGTGTGAGAGAGAGAGAGAGAGAGAGAGAGAGAGAGAGACGACTCTTCTTTGATGGTGCAATATTTTGGAGAGCAAAAGCTTCCCTCAATGATCCCTGGGAACAATCATTATTCATTACACATGGGCTGTCGTGTCTAGTATAGAGACTCGAGAGACCCCAACTTTGCAAGTAACGGTTCGTAGTTCACACCTCACTCTCTCTGATTCTCGTTCTCATCCGAACTTGACTTCATATTGTTAGAGGATCAGAATATATTTTGCTGGGGCTCGAGCTTAACATCATTGATCTTCTTCCAAGAGAGCTCCAGTCTTTTCCTTCTCAAGGATCTTCAACAAGATACAAACACTAGAAAACAGCCAACCCCTTAAATACAAACAGATTTTCAAATCTGTACTCGCAGCCCGCACCCGCTTGTCGGTCGACCGGGCGGTCGACCGACCCTTCCACCGGTCGACCGGGTGCCCAACAGAGAGTTGGGTACTTTCAGTCGGTCGACCGACCGGTCGACCGAGCTCCAACTTGTGCACGTTGTGCACGTCGGTCGACCGGGCCGGTCGACCGAGCTTCTGATACTGCGGGCCAGTCGACCGGGCCAGTCGACCGGCCAACCTGCACCTGCTGCTGTTGGCTTGTTTTCTGCTGCTGTTTCCCTTCGTCTTCGTCGTCGACTTTCTCGGCGATCACTCGACGACCCCTCAACGATTCTTATCAACTTCCCCATCAGTAAACTCTCTCTTTCCAACAGTCCCTCTATCGAAGAGAATGCATGCATCCCCATTTTAAATTAATTTCTTTCACCGGCAGATTGATTAAACGAAAAGTTACAAAAAAAAAAAAAAAAAAAGAAAGAAGTCATACATTAATGAAAGAAAGCTCTCATGAAAAAAAGAACAGAAGGTTACTTTACTGTGCACATGAATCACGAACCGTTATATATAATTAACCCCCGCGTGTTTGTTGTTAAACGTCGACCAAGACCGAGCCAGTGAAGCACTGGCCTGGGGAGAGAAGTCCACGTCCACTAGTTTTGCAAACTGACAATTTTCATCAATTCTTCAAAAACTACAAAATTATTACGTCACCTCTTGCAACAAACTGCCCATTTACAGTCATAAAATAGTATTTCAAGAGGACATGCGGCTAGATTGGCACGCAACAAATGCAAAATATATATACAGGTAATGAAATTGCAAAATTTGTTTAATTATTTATTATTTACATTTTTTTACTTTTAAGGGAAAAAAATAATCTTAATCCGAGTCTAAATTTAGGATTTCTCATAATCCAATCATGCCCTCGGGGTCATAACACATGCGTTGAAGAATCTCATCGTGCATGAGCGATGACATGATGGGTGGGGTAGGGGTGGGGTTTCTAAAAAATATTGAAGATAAGCTTTGGACGCAGACCTCACACCTACGCGAAGGTCCCATTTCAATTAAAACGCGGACATCGCGTCTTATATTGAACGCAGACTTCAATCATAGGTGTGTTCCAGTTTCGAACGCGAGTCTGTGAGCTCCGCGTTTTAACTTTGAACGCGAGTTTGTGACCTCTGTGTTTCAACTTTAACGCGAGCCTGAGTAGCTTTGTGTTCTAATACAAACGCGAACCTGTGAGCTCCGCGTTCTGTCTGTCAATGCGAGATCCACGTTCTGTTGTAACTGATAGCTACAAAATGAGTCAATTTAAAAGCCACTTTTCTCCACATAATGGGGAAGTTAATCCCCATTATGGAAAAATTTAAGGGGTGAGTTATATCCCAGACTCCCCTATACATAGTTATGAAAGTTATAGAGATAGGGTCCAAAAAGTTCAGCTTTGGTGAAGCTTAAGAAGAGCATTGTTAGCCTTCGAGAGTTCAAGACAATAAAGAAAAAGTTTCATTTTTTTTAACTTGCTGAGTTAAAGATTTAAATCTCTTTAATATTCTTTTAGCCATTGACGAAGTTGTGCACTTCATCAATGAGCAATCAAAGAGAGCAAAAAGATCCGAAGATTAAGTTTGAGACTCGGCTCGTCAACGGAGAATAAGGCTCACTCTCCACCGCTACACAAAGAACTCAGTTTTAAATAAAGAGAAGATTCACTCAAACCCACTTCTCTTTTATAATCAGATTCGATCCGTTATAATTTTCATTCACTCAAAAATTTTTACTCCAAATTTTTCTGAGGGGGGGGGGGGGGTTGGTTTTCATCCTAGAGCACTAAGAGACATAATTTCTTTTTTTATCATATGGGTGTAACTCATCTCATTCATCTCGTGCACGGTTTGATATTTCTTCTCTTTCTCCATAAAACGACACTAAAATTCCTCCGGGGACCATCGCCAACCGATTGAAGAGCATTGTTTTAAATATCAGCCAATATACCGGTATATCAACCGAGATATTGTTATTTTATTCAAAATGATACGATAAGCATAAAAATTTATCAGATATCGTTTTGGACAGATATGAGCCGATATATCATCACATGGCCTATATATCGACTGATACGAGATGAAATATCCGATAAATCAGCCTAATATAGTTACTTATGTGGATAATTATTATTATTTTTTACTTGAGAGAACCTTTTATTTTATTTTATGTCCATTGTGGTATTTTAATGATGTTTTTATATGATGTTTGGATAATAACTTATTTCTTTTAATAATTTCTTATATGTATTGACTATTGATATATCAACCAGTATTTAGTACCATATCGCGATATATCACCCGGTATCCGGCATCCGGTATACAGTTTTGCCGATCGGTATATCGCCAATGTCTAATATTTAAAACACTTCTGAAGAGATAAGGAGCTCCATCCACTCATCGGTAAAATATTTTTCCAATGTGAGCGTAAATGTAATAAGAATTTTAGTGTGGACGTAAATATAATAAGAAAAGAGAGAAACCAAACTTGAAAAAAAAAAAAAATAGTACCAAGATTGAACTTGTAACCTCCAATAACAAATATTTATAAGTTACCACTTAAGTTAAAGCTTTCAAGTATCTTTATTTTAGCAAAATAAGTTAAAAAGAAGAGATTATATGTCAAAAAATTACAAATTATATATACTACTCTATATATTTATAAAATCTAGTGTGCGCATCCGCCCACACTAGTTAGTGTGCATGTGGATCTGTCCCTGCTCAGAAATTACGGTCCTTCTCGTTGAAAAAGAGTTTTAAAGGGAAAGTATATAAGATCGTCCAAATCCCATATATAAGGAATCACGTTTGGTAGTTATCAACTCAGCAGTTAGCAGTTAGCGGTTAACACCAAGCTTTCATGAAAATAAATTTTTGGATGGAGACCCTTCAACTTGGTTTTTTTTTTTTTTTTTTTAAATTTTTAATTTTTGGATGGAGACCCTTCAACTTGGTTTATTTATTTATTTATTTTTTAAATTTTTGGATGGAGACCCTTCAAACTTTTTTTTTTTTTTTTCAAGAGAGGATAATAAGATTTACGGTGCTTAATATATCTATTAATGAATTGTGACGGTGCTGATCCGACGGTGCTGATCCGAACACGTCCCCTTTTGATGTCAAGATGTACGACTCAGAGAGAGAGAGAGACGCGGGGGGAGAGAGAGAGAGAGAGAGAGAGAGAGAGAGACCTGTCAAGATCTGTGTCCTCACGTTGAGTGCCCAAACGTTGATGATCATCATATTAGCTTTCGTATTCATAAGCAAGGTTGTTTCTTTTGGAGGCTCGTATCTTCTGATCATACAAATTGGTATTAATTTGTTTTATTAGTATCTTTCCAATGGAACATGGGAGGTTGGTTATACCCAAATTGATGTATTAACGAAAGAAACTACGAACAATATATATTTTGCAGCATTACACCAAATTAAGGTTGTTAAAGGCCTCATGCATGGTTCATATCTTTAAATTTCTTATTATTATGCTTTCTTTTCTTGGAAATGTAGTAGCCCTTGTTATATTATTTGATAATATAATTTGATTTCATTAAATTAAATTATTTTTTTTGTTTATAAATATTTATTTTCAGGTTTTAACACCTAAGTGTTCTATAGTATAGTGGTGAGTTTTGAGAAGAGAGTCTCGACATATTCGATTTTGAAAAGTTTATTAAAATATTCTAACTCGTGTAGCGAGTCATGAGGCGGTAGGCCAATGGGCCTTTGTGGCCCTTTTGATGGCACTTGGCACTAGACATCCTCGCATAGGGCCTAATATTCAGACTAGACTCGAATATTCTTTATATATTATAAATTTTGTATCACGAATATATTTTTTTATATATTAGGGCTCTTGAATTAGTTAATTTTATCTCACTGTTAGTCCTTTTGAAAAAATTATGACAGTTCCCAATAGTAATATTAGCTACCCAACAGTCATATTGAGGGGTTCTCTATTGTCTATATAAATTAGAGTAATTCTGTAAATCAGACACACTTTCATTCTCTCTCTCTCTCTTTGTTTTGGTACGCTAATACCAAGCAATTATGATCGATTCTTTGCGTGTACAAAAAGAGGATCGAATAATGAGTATTGAGTTTTGTATCCTGGAAGCAAATCGTGCCTCGACCGAGTTAACTTGTTATTTATGTCATTAATTTCCTAATTTACTCCAACAACCCTCTATTAAACTTGAAACGTCCTTTAAAGTTTCAAATTGATTTTATCTTAACTAATTTCTAATTATCAAACTTTCTTTCGAAGTTAGAGGGAGTTAATTTTTAAATTTTATTTTCATCCATTGTCTTCATTGAGAAAGATTTGACAAACAGGTAATTGCTTTCTACACAACAACAATATATATTTGGTTGCTAATTAGAAAATAGAGGTGATAAAATCTGTGGGAATGCAACATTCAAATTCTATAGAACATGTGGGGCTTTTTGCTAAACTTGATAGAATAAGACGACAATGGAGGATTTTTTTTCCTCCAATTTGCCCTTAATATTATCTTATTTAAATACTTAAAAGAAAAAAAAAAAGGAACCTTTAGCCTAACATTAATATGTTTTGTATGGAAAGGTTATGAAATTTTTATGTTCAAGAAAATAATGAATATAAATAATGTTTTGCATTTCAGGTATTATTTTAATAGTGATCAATTAAAAAAAAAAAAAGAATTAGGCACAAATTGCACATGGTTCGAGTTTAGACCGACACCTAACATCTCCATTGACAATTGAGTTCATTAGACAAAATTGGATGGAAAAATTTTTTGAAGGGGAAAAAATTATACTTTAGTTGTTCTTCACCTTGGTACCATCAAATTTCTTCCGGTAATCCGGCAAAAAGTCTTGTGACATCATGAACATTTTAATGCCCTTATCCTTCTCGTTTGTTTGAGTCGAAAATGAGAATACTCTTTTTTTTTTTTCTTTTCTTTTACACATCTACAATTTTTCACTTGCAGGGTATTACAGTTAATTTTGTGGTCATATAAATCTCACTTGTAATAAGTTGTAACTTAATGCGTTAAATTTTGATGTCATGTAAATCCCACTTGTAGTGCAATTCTAATTTAAAATGTTATTTTAGAATTTATATTTAATTTAATATTATTTTGTGGTTAACTTTCTCACTTCTACTTCCACGTTACTTATCAAATATCGGAAAACACACAACTTACACTTTCACATTAAAACTAACACCGAAAATGAAAATTGCAATCTCAATTTTCCATTACACTTCCCATTTCTCATTCTCATTTCTCACTTATATTTTTTCCTCGCACTCTCAAACCAAACAGATCATAATGTTAGGGAACGGATATTGCCACCCATCACTTTCATGAAGGCACCTACCAAAGTGATTAAACCACCCATCAAAATTTTGAAAATGGCCAAATTATCCTCTTCCTCCTTCCCCGCCCGCCCGCCTCCCTGCCTCCTCCGCTCCCCCCTACCCCCTTCCCCTGTCCCACCCCGCGCCTTCCCCCCAACACCACCTCTGATTTCCCCCTCCCTCCGATCTCTGTTCGGTCAGAGTTAGCCAAACAAAGATCGAGAGGATAGGGGGAGGGGAGGCGAGGAGAAAGGGAGTGAAGGGGGAGGAGGAGGAGGCAGGGAGGTGGGCGGGTCGGGAGCGAGAGGCTGAGTGCGGCAGGGAGGCAGGCAGGGAGAGGAAGGAGGAAGAAGAAGGAAGGAAGACAGTTTAGGCTTAAAATAAATATGTTCAGAAAAAATATTGATATTTTCGTAATTTTTGATGGGAGCCCTTATCAGTTTTATGGGTGGCAATATCCTTTCCCCTAATGTTAGGTCGGATTCTCAATTACAATTTGATTGGGCGAACTCCAGATATAATCATACGCATTAGCCGCCTCGGAGTAGAGAATAACAAATGCTTGTAGAAAATTGAGGACAATTTTGGCTTCTCACCAGCCGACCTCAGCGAATAGCATCGCATGAATTCAGAAAGCCAAAGAAAATTGCAGTCAAAGCGGTCGGTAGATCTAATGTCTCAGTCAATCGTACTGCAATTTGACCCGTTTGATTGAAATGGACACATTAAGGTCTGGTGAGGCCCTACACTGTGCAAGATTTGTCACTCCAGTCATTTTCTAATTGTAACCATCAATGACAAGATGCACCATCAACTAAGCTAAATTTTAGTATATTTTTGATTACTTTGATTTTGAACTTTCATTCATGATTCATAGAATCAAACACCCATTTGAACCCTTGAAGTTTGACGTGATTCGCTATAACTTTTTCTTCTTTTCCCTTCTCTCTTGGCTTCTATTTCTGTGCCTTCTAGCTTCACTGTTTTTATTTTATTTTATTTTATTTTTTGAGGAAGGATACCACATGTGACATGTGAATTAATGTTGAAAGAATTGTCATTGCAACTATTCTGTGATCATGTACAATCAGCCAACCTGGGATGATGTGGGGCCAGGAAGAGTCTAGTGACCGAAATTTCGGCTTAAGAAATTATATGGCTTTAATTTCAACCTCATCTTCTTTTCATTTTTTTTTTTTTTATTTTCTCTTCTCAAAATTTGCGTGAGGTCTGATGTCATGTGTGATTATAGGGATTTAATTTCAACCTCACTTGCTGTCACAAAAAATGGGGGTCATGATAACATAATAGCTAGTTTTTAGTTTTCAATTAAATAAATACTATAAGAAGCAAATAAACCATGAATTTGATATTTATTTTGTGCGGAAAATTGTCATATATATAATTTTACATTTTTATAAACCATACGTTAACTTAGAATATGGAAAAAGCAAAAAAAAATATTCCTGTACCTATACTTTTAAACCTATAAGAAATTTAATTAGATTAAAACATACAAGAAATATAGATCTTTAAAATTAATAAATTACTTGTCCTTAGCATGTAACTAAAATACAAAATTAAAAGAAAAGAAAAGGCTGGCCTAGGGTGACGCACTGTCCTAGAAGAAAGATGGCCGGTCTCTCGCCCGAACCTTGAAAGTGACATCCTCTTCTAGCGGTAAAAACTCCTCCGGTGATACACCAGCACCCAACTCATGACGATGAGTCAGGCCTCTGCTCAGACGGAGATTCGTTACTCGTAAGTGGATAATCAGTTTTGAGAAAACACCAAAACTCGATTGCAAGAACACAGTTTTTTTTCGTGGCAGAATGTAAGAATTTTGTAGGAGAAAGAGGATAGATTGATTTCTATTTCTTTTAAAAGATACGTGCAAAGATAGGGTATTTATAACCCTCTGCAGTTCTTTCATTTGTAATAACTCGAAAGAATCTATGATCATGTACGAGTGGTTGCAACGTGCAGATTCGATTCTCTTGAATGGATCCAACTCTACCCGAAAAATCTCAACAAAATATTAAATAAAAATAAAAAATAAAAACCAAAAAATGTAGCAGGTCCAACAAGCCCCTGAATCAAACTGCATTCGTGTCCGCAGTTCGTGGGCGTGCGCCACCCGCACCGAGCCCGGCCCGGTTCAGCGTGCGCGCGCGCGTGTGGGAATGTGACCCATGGCCTAACACTCATAACAATAGACATAGAGCTGGTATATATACTACCCAACCTCCCATCTTTTATCCAATGTGGGTCTAAAACCAAAGTCAAATAAGAGGGAAACTCAAATTTTCCCTCCAACTCAAACACATCCAACAAAACCCACATAGTTCTGTAAGAAATAAACCAGTTCACCAAAATATGCTATCGATTGCAAACGTTTACTTATTATTACATTAAGTTTTGGTCAATTCTGAAACTATTTGAGTGTAAACATAAAATCAATTTATTAAAAATTGAGTGTGGAAATATTTTCCCCTTGGATTATTTACATAAAGGGGGATTTCGTTTCAGCCACCCATGTCAAACTGTAATTAGAAGAAAAAAAAACTCACTCACAAAATTTAATTCGTTTCAGCCGCTTTTTTTTTTAAAAGAAAGGTCGTGCGCTTGACACAGCTTTAATGAGGGTTGTGCGCCAACGTGTCAAGTGCAGAAGCGCTGTTCACACTTTAGAATGACGAAAAAGGCTAAAATGCGTCCTGTAGTATTGAGCTGAGGACTGCGATCATGATCTCAGTTCTCACCAAAATATCATGTTTCTGAGATTTTAATAGGGCGGCGATAATAATCATAGTTCTCACAAAAATGCAATATTTTTGAGTCTTTATTAGAACTGTGATCATTATCGCAGTACTCACAGAAATGCCTTATATTTGAGTCTTTATTATGACTCACAGTCCTTATAAAAATGTCTTATTGATCAGTCTATATTAAAACTGCGATCATGATCGCAATGCTCTTTCATAAACACAGTGTGTGTTTATTAGAGACTACGACTGATCGCATACCTCAACAAAATACATAATTGTGTCTTTTATGAGATTGTGAATCTGATCGCAGTCATCTATAGCACAACTTGAATGTGTTTTTTTTATAAAAAAAAGTATGACCAAAATTCGGAACTCAAATAAACATAATAAATTGCTTGCCGCTGTAAATTCATCAAAAATCAACCGAACTAACTTTAAAAAAAAAAACCTAACAGTAGATCTACATAAGCAGTTTAATAAGAAATGATTAAGATCGCAAAGAAATCACAGATCTCCACAACATATCACGAAAAGAAAAAAATTACAAAGAAAAAAAAGAAAAAAAATGAAAAAGAGTAATAATTTATAGCTCGCCATATTAGAAAGACAGAGATTTCCGCTATGTTGACGAAGATCGGGGACGTCGTTGAGAGGAGAGCAATGCCAGGACCGTTGAGAAACAGTAAAAGAGAAAATAAAAATATAAAAAAAGATGATGACTAAGAGCAATCAACTTATGCCAATGTGAATGAAATTGTAGTAAATAAAAATAGAGAGATCAACTAATTATGAAAGAAAGTAGATGATTATAACGAAATTTTCCTTACGGGGCTGTTTAGTTGCAAGGAAGTGGGCGGAAGTAAGGAAATAAGAAAGTATAATTGCTCACTTCCATATCTATCCAAACACCGGAAAAAGAAAATAAGAAAACCTCTTTTCCTTTATTTTTTCTCTTTTACACAACCATTTCCTCATTTCCAGAGTGCTACAGTTAATTTTGTGGTCATGTAAATCACATTTGTAATAAATTGTAGCACAAAACAGTTAATTTTTTGACCATATAAATCTCACTTGCATTCTAATTATAGTCTATTTTTTATTTTTCTTAATAAATTTTTATTTTAATATTATTTTACGGTCAGCTTTGTGGTCAACTTTTTCACTTTCACTTTCACATTACCATCCAAACACCGGAAAAGACAAAACATTTTCCAAATCACACTTCCCAATAACATCCAAACACCGGAAAACTTACTAACCAATTCCCAAGTTCCAAAGGAAATTATTACTACTTCCTCAATTCCTCACTTCCTCACTTTCACCCTTAACAAAACAGGCCCTACGTGAAACCCGAGAAGACAAAACGAGAACGCGAATCAAAAGTGTCACGAAAGGTTGAGTCACCAAACAAGGAATGAGGTTGAATTATAGAAAGTCTTAAATTTCAGTGTTTCACTGAAAATGAAAATAGAACAAAAAAAAATTGATATTATATACGTAACAGATAAGAGAGGTCCTACAACTTGGCTCCAGGTCCACTTTTGGGTGTCGGGTTCACAAGTGGGCCCACATGAGGGGAGGGGGCTTTGCAGACGGGGTGTCAAAATAGCTACTGTGGCCCCGTGATTCTGACAATAACTTATCGAAGGGCGGTGGTGGATCTCCTTTATTATAGAGTCTGTTTGGTTGTCATAATTAACCGTAATTTGTAAGTGATAATTGATAAAATATTTTATAATTATAAATGAGTTACATGTATGTAAGTTTTACGGTATTTGGTTGGTAATATAGAAATGTAAGTGAAAAAGTGTACTATATTTTACGGTGTTTAGTTGTCGTAATGTGTAAGTCGTAAGTGAAAAAATTGACCACAAAAATAACTTTTAGTGATTTAAAAAGTTTTAATATTACAAATAAATACTAAACATGTTAAATATTAAAAAAAATTAATATCAACATAAAAAAATAATACAAATTTACATGACCATAAAATTAACTGTAACTGAGCTGTGAGTGAGTGGTAATTGAGTTGCAAGTGAGTGATAGTTGAGTTGCGTAAGTTTTTTACGAATTACGATCCAAACAAACGCCATAGTTGTAATTGAGTTATAAATCATTTAAGATTTACGAAATTTTACCACCTGTACGATGAAACAAACAACACCTATGTAACAAAGGAGATATGTGCGTATATGTGAGATGATTAAGATAACAGTAATACAATAGCATGAGTTGGAAGTTAGCTGAGAAAGACAAAGACTGCGATGTGAGGGCTTGCATATGAAATTAGACACACAGGGCTCTTCTACAACAGCGGGCACCAACAGCAAGCTAACTCATAATGGGGCATCTGTTTTTGCGGTTGAGTTGTCATGGCGTCTCTAGTTGGAGACTGTAATTTGCATCCTTTGTTTCTGATACCGTTCTGATGGTTGCGACAACAACCATACAACTTCTTGAAAACAACACACAGCAGCGCGCGGCCCACACTTTGTCGAAAAATGAATTGAGGGAGAAGATGGCATGCTCAAAAGCTTTCACGTTCATGGCCACCACACCAACCCTCACAGCACCAGATTCGGTCACTGAGACACTGTGTGGGCGAGATAGTCCTGATCTCTATAGCTCGCAATCAAATTTGTTTGAGACAGCTGCCCATGGGGTTCACCATTCAATGTCAGCATTGAAAGAACTGCCAACAACTGAAAGAAAAATTTGATTGGAACGCATCAGAGCAAATCGTACGTGTCTTCTTCTATAAAAGAGGAACGCACTGTTCCAGTAATTTTTTTCAAGAAAAGAATGTAGTATTTCAGTGAATATCAAGAGCAAACAAAATTGGTGACAGCTTGCTTTGCATGGAAAACTGTTGGCCAGGGGAGGGCATGGAACTGGGCAAATAACCCCCAAAGATTCACATCAAACTCATATATTTAAGCAATTTCTTCCATGTCCAACTGCAGCTTATTGCCCCGAAGCAATCAACAGAAGAAACCAAAAGAAAAGATCGTTGCCTGCTTTAGATTAAGAAAGCTTCAAGTATGATATGCTTGCACAATAGCTTGTACACTGGAGAGACAATAGCTGATGGTCATTTGTGCAAGCATATCAAACTGATGGTAGTCTCCCCTTCTCTTGAAAACAATGAACATCATCTGAGTGCCCTAAATGACAACCTATTCTTCTCTACTTGATTCTATGTTCCTTTCTTAATTTTCACAGGCTATTTAGACATCAAATTCTTGCAAGCCTCAAATGAAAATGGAATAGATAACCATTTTGACCTCTTAAGACTCTTGATCCATAACTTTTGGTAAACAGAACTTTTAGAAAAGAAGGAATAATTCGTAACTTATCCCCAAAAAAGAAAGTGTCCAAGCTAAAACCTGCGGGCAGTTCAAAATGGAGCTGATGAAAACTGTGAAACTCTTTAAAACCAAGCAATCATAATGTTAGGGGATCAAGGGAACTGTATATTGACTTAACAATGCCAACAATAATAATTCCCAAGGGCTAACAAATCAAAAATACCATAAAACAGAACCCACGTACAGCTGAAAGGAATGGGATCCAACAATAGCTGGTTAACAACCAGAAAAATGCAAGCATGAGAAGTTCTCACACAATCAAGCAACAAAAAGAAAGGAAATACAAAGGGCAAATCATAAAGAGTACATATACCAAATTTAAAGAACATTTACACTTCTTAATAGAAGAAAGTGTTTACAAATACAAAATTATTACAACACCAAAGAGATCAGAAATCTATACCACGAATTAGCCCCCGAGTTTAATTCCTCTGCTACAGAATTAAAAACCATCAACACCTTATTTAAAAGACGTGTGCTTCTTCAAGCAAGGAATTCAGTAACCAAACATAAGTTTGTGACCCACCTAATTTTTTCTGATATTAAACTGAAACCATGAGAAATATATTAAAGAGGGATTGAAAAAAAGATTGTATTCCACAAGAACTCATACAAATGGAAAAACAATCTGTAGTAGGAAGCATAGATCAGATTGAATGATGATATCATAACTCAGTGCATTCCCATGTCACTTTGGAACTCCGCAGCATCTATCGAGACTTTCTGTCGATTAATAATTAAAAAGGTATTAGCTCGATTATATTATATCAACTGGGAAGTTCTCAGCATCTGTTTCAACTCACTACAACTATTGCATAAACAACTAAATCAGAAGATGATCAAATAAATGAAGGAATATATACTTGCTTTCAACGAAGTACGGTTCACAACAATATGCATAATGAACATACACTTGCATAAGAAACATAATTCACATTAGAAACAAAGTGCGAAGTGTACTCAGCCATAGGAATCAATAAATCAACATCAATAGTTCACTCCATGGTTCAAAATATCGGAATAAAATCGGGATAAGAATGAATCACCAAAGCTTGAAACTATATCAACATAGCTTGCTAATATATACTAATATAAGCTTCCTAAGGTCTCTAGTGTGTGTGTGTGTGTAACAATTTTTTTTTCATTCATCACTACGGTAATGTCCAAACTCCCAAAGCCTAACACTAAATCAACATATACTTACTAACTCAATGTCAGTAAATTAATCAGAATTAGAATGAATCACCAAAGCTTGAAACTATACCGGCATAAGCTTGCTAATATACTGATACAAGCTTCCGAAGGTCTCTGTGTGTGTGTAACAATTTTCTCATTCATCACCACAGTATTGTCCAAACTCCCAAAACCTAACACTAAATCAACATAAACTTACTAACTCAATCAACAAATTACCCTTCATTGCAACAAAAAAATATTTATCAGGAATCTACCACAGTAACAAAATCCTTAGTCATCCACCCATCATTCATAATAGAAAGGGAAATATAAATTGTTGTCATGTTAAGCTTGTTTCTAGAAGAAATCAAATATTACAAAGATGAGTCCTCCATAACAGCAACATAGTTATTCAATAGAGAAAGAAGAATACTAACCTTTTTCCAATGAGAATAGGCTTTCAAAGAATCAAAATATCCAATCCCATAACCTGAAATTTCCCCAAAAAAGAAAGAAAAAGAAAAAGAAAGGAAAGACTAAAAATCTATGCATGTATAGTATAAAAAAGAATTAAAAATAGTAAACAATGTCTTTTGTATAATGGAAAAGAAATACGGAGGAAAACAATGTCCGCATCCCTAGTTTTGGATGATGACCCCTTAACATTGTTTGCATGCCTAGGCTGAGAGCCACTGCCCATTCAATTATCCCACGTAAATCTGCACCCAACAAAGCTCATGTTTTTCCTATCCCTCAGGCCAAGAGCCAGTAATAAATTTATATGCAGCCAGGTTTAGGTAAAAAGATTGATGCTCCAATCTATGATAAGGATCCATGTAGAGATGTAGATATGATAGCACAGACTTACCTCAGGAATGAACATTTGGCTCAGCACCAACATATGTTAAAGCAACCAGCCATTGTGAGTTGGAAGAGATCATAGGGAAGCAACAGCGACTTTAGGTGGCAATGATGGAGTAGATGTTGTGCCCGGTGACAACAACCAACTGAGGAACTTACAAATCTCCAAGCACAAAGAACAAATAATCACCAGAAGAAAGCACAAACTCAAACACACGATCTAACGAGGTTCGGCCTCTACGCCTACGTCCTCGGGGCAATCCAGAAGAGAGATAAATTACTTTGAGGAAGATTATAATTGCTAATAGCCTCTTTGAATGCAAGAGAGCTCCAGCAAAATCTTTTTCGCAGGTACAAAACCCTAGAATTAAACAACAGCCTTAAATACACAGATTTCCGAAACAGCAGATTTTCACCCGAACCCGACTGTCGGTCGACCGACCCTTCCACCGGTCGACCGGTCGGTCAACTGGGTGCCCAACAGAGAGTTGGGTACTTTCAGTCGGTCGACTGACCGGTCGACCGAGCTTCAACTTGTGCACGTTGTGCACGTCCGGTCGACTGGGCCGGTCGACCGGAGAACCTGTTCTACTGCTGCTACTATTTTTCTGCTGCTGTCTCCTTTGCCTTTCGTCGTCGATTTCCTTGGCGATCACCTCGACGACCTCTCGGCTATCTTCCTTGATAATAATCTCTCTTTCCAACAATTCTTCATCTCGGTGAAGATTTTTTCAAATCTGAGTCGAACATCAACTCGAGAGCGGCTGCACCAAAGTGGTTGCCTACGTACCCCTGCCCAAGGGATCAAGCCGTCCATAGTTCACCCAAATGAGCTTCAGCAAGCTCAAGTCACCTGAAGGACATGGAGCAAAGCTTTGCAATGTGCAAACTTCACTCCCGACACCACCTTCGTAAGCATGTCGGCTGGATTCTCCGAAGTGTGAATCTTCAACAGATCGATGTCACCTTCCTCCAGAATCTCTCGAACGAAATGGTACCTGACATCAATATGCTTCGTCCTTGCATGATAAAGCTGATTTCTTGCCAAGTAGATAGCGCTCATGCTGTCACAGTTAATCTTCAGCAGATCCTATTCCACGCCCAAGTCATCAAGCAACCCCTGAAGCCAGATTGCCTCCTTCATGGCCTCTGTCATAGCCATGTACTCAGCCTCTGTGGTTGACAACGTGATGGTAGACTGCAGTGTGGAGCGCCAACTCACCGGTGCCTGTGAGAATGTGGAGACATATCCCGTCGTCGACCGGCGCTTGTCAAGGTCCCCTGTATAGTCTGAATCCACATACCCTATGCATTCTTGCTTTCCAGTGTTATCCTTCTCAAATACTAGGCCTACATCAATGGTTCCCTTGATGTATCTCAAGATCCATTTCACAGCTTCCCAATGACCCTTTCCCGGATCATGCATATATCGACTCACCATGGAGACGGCCTGTGATAGATCTGGCCTCGTACACACCATAGCGCACATCAAGCTACCCACCGCACTGGCATATGGAACGTGAGACAATACTCACGCTCTTGAATACTCCTTGGAGACATCTTTGCAGACAATTTAAAGTGAGGCGCCATAGGTGTACTAACAGACTTGTTATCCTTGCTGATATTAAACCTCTGCAGTACCTTCTCCAAATAGCCTTTCTGAGTTAAACTCACCTTGCCAGCTCTCCTGTCTCTAGTGATCTCCATGCCCAATACTTTCCTAGCTTCGCCTAGGTCCTTCATCTCAAACTCTGACGATAGAACTTTCTTCAGAGAATCAATAGCAGATCTCGACCTCGAAGCAATCAACATATCATCTACATAAAGAAGTAGATAGATATATTCACCTGATGGTAGCCTGTTATAGTACACACATGGGTCATAATGGCTACGTGTGTACTTCTTCTTCCTGATGAAGCTATCAAATCGCTTGTACCACTGTCTAGGAGACTGCTTCAATCCGTACAATGACTTCTTTAGCTTGCATACTAACTCTTCCTTCCCTGCAGTTTTGTAACCTGTGGGCTGTGTCATATAGATCTCCTCCTCAAGATCGCCATGGAGAAAGGCGGTCTTCACATCAAGTTGGTCAAGGTCCAACTCATTCTGCGCAACCAAGACCAATAGAATACGAATTGACGAGTGTTTAACTACAGGGGAGAATACCTCGTTATAGTCAATTCCTTCCCTCTAAGCGTAGCCTTTAGCCACCAATGCGCACTGCATCTTCTTGGAGAGATCCTTGCTTCTTAGCATATACCCACTTGCACCCTATATCCTTCTTCCCCTGGGCAACTTGGTAAGTTCCCATGTGTCGTTCTTATAGAGAGATTGCATCTTTTCATTCATGGCCGCTTTCCACATCCTTACTTCCGAACTGATCTCAGCTTCTCTGAAGGTAGATGGAATAGCCTCCTCGACGACTGGAAGTGCATACGCGACGACCATATCAGTGGTGAGCCAACCTGGTCTCCTAGTGTTCCTTCGTGGTCTTTCAACTGCAGTAGGATCTAGAACAGTACCCATGACCTGCTCTTGACCCTCTTCAACATCTTCAGCATCTTCTTCAACTGCTCGATCACTTCCCTGTGTCACCTCAGGAATAATCCGAACTGATACTGAATCCTCTAGAGATGGTGGATCTGTATCAATCTCCACCTGCTGTAATAGCTCCTTGGTCTTGCTGGTCTCCACCTGCTGAGAGACCATAGGCTTCAGCAAAGAAGCCTCATCGAACGTGACATCCCTGCTGAGTATGAACTTGTTGTCCTTTTGGTCCCAAATCTTGAACCCCTTGGTTCCTCGCTTGAAGCCAACGAACACTCCCTTCTTTGCCCTTGGGTCCAACTTGTCTTCTCTGACATGGTAGTAGGCTGGACATCCAAAGACCCGTAGCAAATCATAGTCACCAACAGCTTTTCCTGACCAAGCTTCAAGTGGAGTCTTCCCCCCTATTGCAGACGACGGCACCTATTCACAAGATGGCATGCATACGCCAAAGCTTCAGCCCAAAACTTCTTTGACAGTCCTGCATTGGATAACATACACCAGACCTTCTCTAGCAAAGTCTGATTCATCCTCTCAGCCACCCCATTTTGTTGCGAAGTCTCTCGTACCGTGAAGTGTCTCTCTATGCCCTCATCAAGGCATAGCTGTAGGAAAGGATCCGATTTGTACTCTCCTCCATTGTCAGAACGGAGGACCTTGACCTTCCTTCCCGTGCTTCTCTCCAGATTAGCCTTCCACTTCACAAACAGTTCTAGGACTTCATCTTTGTGTCGCATAGTGTACACCCAACAGCGCCTAGAAAAGTCATCAATGAACGACAAAAAATAGTGGTTACCTCTAATCGATACAGTCTTGGTAGGTCCCCATATATCCGTGTGAACATAGTCAAGAATACCCTCTGTGCAGTGTGAAGCTGTGCCAAACTTCACCTTGGTCTTTTTGCCGATGATGCAATGCTCACAGAAATCCAACTTGCACATCTCGGCACCTTTCAACAACCCTTTCTTCACAAGAGTTTGCAATGATTTCTCCCCTGCATGTCCCAGCCTCATGTGCCACAGCCGGGTTGAATCTTCCTTTTGACTGGTAGAAGCTGCCACCTGCTCTGTCACCGTACTACCCTTCAAGTAGTACAAGTTGTTCCGGCGATCAGCCTTCAACATCACCATCGAACCCTTTGTCATTTTAAGAACTCCATCCTTAATAGACACTCCAAGGCCCAATGATTCCAAAGCTCCTACAGAAATCAAGTTCCTCTTCAACTGAGGTACATACCTCACTTCTTTCAGCTCCCTCACCATCCCATCAAACATTCTGATTGGAATAGTGCCAACACCCTCCATGACGCACGGATGATCATCGCCCATGACGACCGAACACCCCTCCAACTTCTCAAAATTGGTAAACCAGTCTCGATTAGGGCATACATGATATGTTGCACCTGTGTCCAAGATCCACTCGTTTTCACCCGAGTAGCCTATGACGGGAGTAGTAACTGAAAAGAGAATACTGAAGAATCTGAGTCCGATCCATCTGCCTGTGATTTGTTGCTTGCAGTGTTGACCACTTTTGCGAGATTTGCTTCAGACTTTGATTCTTTCTTCTTTCCTTGAACTTCGGACAGTCCACCTTCCAGTGCCCAATCTCTCTGCAGAAAGCGCATTGATTTCTCTTGAGATCCCTGAAGCCCGGCCTGGACTTCGATCTTCCTCTAACCTCCTTGCCCTTTCTCGATGAACTCTTGCCCCTTACTTCCAGTGCCTCCGCCGATGAGCTTGACTGTGAAGGATGCCTCTCCTTCTTTCTCGTCTCATAACTCGACAGTGCAGACGACACCTCATCATAATCCAAGGTCTGCCTTCCATTGATGAAGGTCAGAGTGAATGTCTCATACTCCTCTGCCGGGAGTGAGTTCAGAAAGATGATCGCCTTATCTTCCTCATCTATAGTGACATCCACGTTTATCAAGTCTGTAAGAAGCTTCGTATATCGGTTAATGTGCTCATTTACTGTGCTCCCCTTCTTCATCCGAAAGCTATACAGCTTACTCTTAAGCTGCAACCTGGACTCAACACTCTTAGTCAGGTATTTCTTTGCAAGGGTGTCCCACAGCTTCTTTGCCGACGTCTCATGTTGTGCAAGATATTTTATGTTTTGCGACAAACATGAACGTATCAAGCCACATGCCGACCTGTTCATCTTCGCCCACTCTTCATCAGTGGTCGTGCTCTTCTTCTTCTACAATAGGAGAGTGTCCTCGAGGTTTGATGCATTCAGCGCATCCATAATCTCGCATCTCCACATACCGAAGTTATTAGTACCATTGAACTTAACAACTTCAATCCTAGGGTGAGAATTCATTGTCTTAACCGATGCAATTTCCTCTGCCATTTAGATTTCTCTGATCCTCTATCTATGCGGAAGAACAATCAACTGGAAATAGATCTCTACTCAGATAAAAAATTAGATTTTTACCTTTCCCTTGAAACCCTAAATCGAGTTTCTCTCTGGATCTACTTCAATACAGATTCAACGAGCCCTTCTTGTGTCTTCAGAAATCCCAAGCGCAACCTGGAGGCTCTGATACCACTTGTTGTGCCCGGTGACAACAACCAACTGAGGAACTTACAAATCTCCAAGCACAAAGAACAACCAAACAGCACAAATAATCACCAGAAAAAGCACAAACTCAAACACACGATCTAACGAGGTTCGGCCTCTACGCCTACGTCCTCGGGGCAATCCAGAAGAGAGATAAATTACTTTGAGGAAGATTACAATTGCTAATAGCCTCTTTGAATGCAAGAGAGCATAGCCTCTTTGAATGCAAGAGAGCTCCAGCAAAACCTTTTTCGCAGGTACAAAACCCTAGAATTACACAACAGCCTTAAATACACAGATTTCCGAAACAGCAGATTTTCACCCGAACCCGACTATCGTCGACCGGTCGGTCGACCGACCCTTCCACCGGTCGACCGATCGGTCGACTGGGTGCCTAACAGAGAGTTGGGTACTTTCAGTAGGTCGACCGAGCTTCAACTTGTGCACATTGTGCACGTCCGGTCGACCGGGCCGGTCGACCGGAGAACCTGTTCTGCTGCTGCTGCTATTTTTCTGCTGCTGTCTCCTTTGCCTTTCGTCGTCGATTTCCTTGGCGATCACCTCGATGACCTCTCGGCTATCTTCCTTGATAATAATCTCTCTTTCCAACAGTAGATAAGAGAAAGTCAAGCAACTATATATTTAGGGGCTGTTTGGATTCAAGGAAGTGGGCGAAAGTGAAGAAGTGGGAAGTAAGTTTTTTTTTTTTTTTTGAAAATGAGAATTTGTGTGTCTCTTTTCTGGTGTTTGGTTAGGAGTTCGGAAGTAAAAGTGAAAAATATATTGTGTTCTGGTGTTTGGTTAGTAATGTGGAAGTGGAAGTGGAAAGATTGACCACAAAGTTGATCATAAAATAATATTAAAATAAAAATTAATTATAAAAAAAATTGGACTGCAATTAGAATGCAAGTAAGATTTACATGATCACAAAATTAATTGTTTTGGGTTACAACTTATTATAAATGAGATTTACATGACCACAAAATTAACTGTAGCACCCTGAAGTGAGGAAATAATTGTGTAAAAGGGAAACAAGAAAAGGAAAAAGGGTATTTCCATTTCAGTATTGTCCAAACTCCCAAAGCCTAACAATAAATCAACATAAACTTACTAACTCAATTTCAACAAATTACCCTTTATTACAACAAAAAAATATCTATCAGGAATCTACCACAGTAACAAAATCATTGGTCATCCACCCATTATTCATAATAGAAAGGGAAATATAAATTGTTGTCATGTTAAGAGCTTGTTTCTAGAAGAAATCAAATATTATAAATGTTGTGCGTGCCCTTAGTAACAACCTCTTTGAGGAATCCACCAACTAAACGGAGACAGATGCAGCCGGAGATGTACCCAACATGACAAGAATAGAGAAATAATAGAGAAAGTTAATCAACACAGTATTTAACGAGGTTCGACAATTTGCTTACGTCCTTGGGGCAAGGGAGAGGGATATTTTATTGATTCAAAAATCAATACATGCAAATACAGAGGGATACTTAAGGGATCTTCCAGTGATACAATACATGAGGGTTCTAACCCTTATTTATAGCCACAGAGTCCCAGGGTTTTAGGAAACCCTGATTGGATTCGACTCCAAATCAGAAAAGGAGTCCGAATTCAGGAAAGACAGTGGAAACACATTTGTTGGTCGACTGGCTGGTCGACCGACCCATGCCTCGATCGACCAGCCCGGTCGACGGCACCAACCGAGAGCAACACCTTTGTCAGTCGGTTGACGGCGGTCGACCGTTCCTTTGCCACGGTCGACCGGGCGGTCGACCGGGCTAATCCTGTGCACGTCGTGCACACTGGTCGACCGGGCTCTTTCTTGGCCTGCTTCAATGCGCTGTTCTTACTCCTTTGATTTTCGATCTTTGTGCTATCTTCCTCTATCTCCTCTCTCCCTACAATTCTCCACCTCGGTGAAGATTTTTCAAATCTGAGCCGAACTCTAACGAACTCCAATTATCATCTAGCGAAATCGACATACGATCTCGGCGAAATCGACACATGATCTCGGCTTGAGCGCTCTGAACGAATTCAGCACACGATCTCGGCGAAATCGACACACAATCTCGACTTGGCCAACAGACGAAACATGTTCCTTCAAACGAATCGCCAGTACACGTACAATTGATTTTAACTGATCTGATCAGATCCAAATTGAGTTTGTTGTTGCCACCTGTAACTTTCACCAAACTCCAATATCAATTGTAAGCTTCCAACTTCAGCTCAGCTATCCAACCGGAATGCACCATACATTGTTCCCATCACTTCACCTGTAGAGAAATACCGTACGAGCCGACCAACGAACGTGTCTCCCACTCAGCAACTTTATGGAACTCTTTTCCAAATGACCTCAAGAAGAATCCATTATGAGCCAACTCTGACTCTCTAACTGACTGGCTCTCTCCAGTCCACATGTCTTCTACACGGTCCAACCAAATCTGAGTAGAGCACACCAAACACCATCATCGACTTCAACAAACTGGATGCACACCCCCTTATGCAAGCTTAACCATCTTCTCACCAGAAGATCAACTGTTCATCGAGATCACAACTCTTCACCTCTACGTGAAGTCCCAATCTGCTTCTCGAGAACTCAAATAGCTTCATATGGGTTGTACACCAAATGTTGTTGCGCCTTTACGGCTGCCTACGTACCTTGCCCAAGGGATCAAGCCAACAGTAGTTCATTGAAATGAGCTCCATCAAGCTCAAGTACCTGTGATTGATTCTTCAGCAGCGAACTGACCTGACTGAGTCATATGAACCTCCTCACTACCGTCATGGAGAACAACAGCCTTCAACTTGAGCATGTCGCGGTCATAAGCTTGAGATTTATACTTCTTCACACACTTTCGTGGTTTTATCTTGGTTCCAATGGCTACAAACAGTTTGACATTCTCCTTAATGTCTTCAACATGTTCAGCATCAAAACTGGTTACATGATCTCCACTCGGTGTCACATCTGGTGAAGTCCTCACTGATACCGAACCAACTGGAGATGGTGGAGTAGCATCAATCTCCACCCGCTTCGATACTTCCTTGGTCTTCATCCTCTCCACCCGCTGAGAGACGGTAGACTTCGTCACTGAAGTCTCATTAAACGTGACATGCCGACTCAACATGATCTTTTTATTTTCGGGGTCTCATAACCTGTAGCCTTTCATATTTCTTTTAACACCCAAAAACACAAACTTTTTGCTCGCAGATTCACCATGCCATCCTTGGCACTAAAGTAGGCCGGACTTCTAAATTCCCGCAGCAAACATGATCTTGAGTAGTTTTCCCAGACCATACTTTCAGTGGAGTTTTACCTCCTATCGCAGTCGATGACAATCTATTTATGAGATGGCTAGCATACACAATCGCCTCAGCCCAAAATGATTTCTCTAATCGTGCATTGGACAATAACCACCGAGCCTTCTCCACCAAGGAACGGTTTATCTCCTTAGCCAATCCATGTATACCATCTGTGAAGTGAGTATCAATACCAGTGTTCTGACTAAATTGTAGGAATTGGTTCTTGTATCTTTTAACATTACCAATTTGTAACTCCTTAATCTTCCTACCTGTCTGCTTCTCCATCCTTCCACTTCACCAACATATCTAGGGTTTCACACCTTTATCTCATGGGATATATCCAACAATGCCTAGATAAATTATCAATAAAAGAGACAAAGTACCTGTAACCTCCAAGCGATGCAGTCTTATCAGGTCACCAAACGCTTACGTGAACACAATCAAGAAGACCTTCAGAGTGGTGAGTACTGGTGCTGAATTTTACCTTCTTCTTGTCCAGAACGCCGTGTTCATCCAATTCTAAGTTGCAGGTAGTAGCACCTTCCAATGATCCCTTCTTTTGCTGGAGCTTGCAAAGACCTTTCACCTCTTTGTCCGACCTTCATCCTCCAGACCTGTGTGCAACCATCATCTGAAGAAATAGAAGTCTCCACCTGATCTGTACCTGTACTACCCTTCAAGTAGTAGAGATTGTTCTGGCGGACGCCCTTCATAATCACCATTGAGTCTTTGATCATTTTGAGAACACCATCTCGTATAGATATCCCAAGACCCAATGCTTTCAAAGCACCAACAGAGATAAGATTTCTTTTGAGTTGAGGTACATATCTCACCTCCTTCAATTCTCATACTATCCCATCAAACATCTTGATACGGACTGTACCTATTCCTTCCACATTACACGAATGATCATCACCCATGACCGTAAAGCATCCATCTAGCTTCTCAAAGCTACAAAACTAGGCCCTATTCGGGCACACATGATAGGTAGTTCCAGTATCTAAGATCCACTCAGATTATCTGATTAACTAACAGTAGGAGTAGTAACAGAGAGAGAGAGAATACCGATGAGTTTGAATCTGATCCATCCGCCTGTGAAGTACTGGCTTGAGCACTGACCACCTTTACGAAGTTTATCTCGCTCATCGTCTCCTTCATATTACCTTTAGCCTTCGGACAATCAACTTTTCAGTGCCCTACCTCCTTGCATAAGGTGCACTGATTCCTCTTCAGATTTCTGAAGCCTGATCTGGACTTCGATCTTCCCTGATCACCTCTTTCCTTCCGATTGGAACTCCTGCCTCTTACTGCCAATGCCTCTGTTGTTGTTCTCTCTGAAGAAGACAGTCTGTCCTGCCTCCTTACTTCATAATTCACAAGAGCAGCAGACACCTCATTGTAGTCAAGGGATTTTCTTCCATTTATCAATGTAAGAGTAAAGGTCTCATACTCTTTCCTAGGAAGAGAATTCAATAGAATTATCACCTTATCTTCTTCATTGATCTCCACATCCACATTAACTAGATTTGTAAGAAGCTTTGTGTAGCTATTCATGTGTTCGTCAATGGAGCATCCTCTCTGCATCTGAAAACAATAAAGCTTACTCTTCAACGACAACCACGATTCGATGCTTTTCGTCAGATATTTTTTCTCCAGGATCTCCCACAGCTGCCCCGCAGATGTTTCATACAACGCATGATACTTGATGTCTTGTATCAAACAAGACCTGATCAAGCCACACACTGTTCGGTTCATCATGTCCCAATCTTCTTTAGTAGTTGATTCACGCTTCTTCTCCAACTGCCAGAGTGTCTTCGAGATTTAATGCTGTCAGTGCATCCATCACCTCACACCTCCATATACCGAAGTTGTTCCTGCCGTCGAACTTCACCATATCAATCCTCAAAGGATGTGAATTTGCGGATTTTCCTGAGGATATACTTTCTCCGGCCATCTTCTCAACTGATTCCTCAAAGCAAATGCAGAAACAAATGGAGTTAGATAAAACAAACTAGATAAAGATAGGATTTTTACCTCAACGCGAAACCCTCGAAGAGTTTCTGAAGTAATCTACTCCTCCGAATTGATTCCTCAAGCAATCCAAACTCTGTTTTGAGATCGACACACGATCCCACAAACAGTCCCAACGCTGCTCCGAGATCGACACACGATCTCTGCCAAATAACAACTGATGCCCTTGGAATCAACACACGATCCCACGACGAACCTGGGATGCTCTGATACCACTTGTTGCGCGCGCCCTTGGCAATAACCTCTCTGAGGAATCCACCAACCAAACAGAGACAGATGCAGTCAGAGATGTACACAACACGACAAGTGTAACACTTGTCTTAACTAATCACTTATATTTTTTTAAATACTTGAGTGCTTTAGGGAGATAATGTGAAAATAAGTATTCATGTAAGATACATATACTATTCATTATACCATGCATATATTAGTATAAATGTATATGGGTTAAATACACACACATGCATGTTGACTTTTTTTTACCATACCCCCACCATACTTGTTGGTACAAGTACTTCATGAAGGGAAGAGGGATGGGGGTCTTACTTATAGGAGTAAGGTATAGGTGTAGAAAGATGATGTTAGGGGGGCACTTTGCATGATATCATTAAGAGAAAGGAAGTATAAATAGAGGAAAAATGAAGAGAAAATTCTCATTTGGCAACACTCTCTTCTTCTTTTCATTTCCAACTCCAAAAATCCCCTCCCTTCTTCTCCCTTGCAGCCGACCAAGGCAGCAGCAACAACGCCCTTTTTTTCCCTCCATTTCTTTACTCACCCACTCTCTCTCCCCCTCTCATTCCTGTTGGCCCAAGGTTACAATCACCCATGATTAGTGTATTTTGATGATTACAAACATATTAGTTATTTGTACTAATAACATTTGCTGTTTAAGTGTGTTTCAGATTTCTATTCATTCTAGAAGTCTTCTCTCACAAATACAAGGATTTGGACTCAAGTCAACTCCAATTGGGCTCAAGGAACAAGTGTTGAAGATTATATGAAGAAGCCTATTGAAGATCTTGAAGTCCTTAGAAACATTGTAAGAATAGAATGTTAAAGTTTGAGTATTGAAATTGGCTCTAGGATTTGCACACACACTTGTTTCATATATTTCCTATGTTTTGAAAATGGTTATTTCTAAGTTTTATGCCTTAATTTATATATACATGTACCAAAGCTTTATATCTTGAAAATCTTGTTTAAAACATGTGTATAAACTATTTTCTGCATAATACTTAGCTATATGTATTTTTAAAATATTTCTCAAAATTTTTCTAACTCAAAACCAGCCCAGTTTTCTGTTTCAGGCAACTCCGGCCGACCGGCCCGGTCGACCGGCGATGTGTCTGGACATGCACTGTTTGTGCATGTCTATCGGTCGACCGGACCGTCGACCGACGGAGAGCAAATTGCTCACAGGTTTTTTCGGTCGACCGGACCGGTCGACCGGAAGAAGGAAACTGTGTTTCCTCTTTTGGGACGGTCGACCAGACCGTTCGACCGAGAGCCAACGGCTCTTTGCAGCTGGGCTTGCGGTCGACCAGACCGGTCGACCGCCAAGCCTGCTGTAGCCTAACGGCTCTTTCCTCTTTGGGCTATTCTGAAAAACTGTTTTGTTTTTCAGCTTTAACAGATTTTTGGAGAGTTGTTGGGGAGCTTTTGCAGGTCAAATTAGGTGTAAAGAAATTGTTTTTAACCTATTTTCTAACCCTATAAATAGAGGAGAAGTCTCTCTTGCATATCACCAAGAAAAATCCTCAAGTTTGTGTTGTTTTCAAAAGAGAAAAGAAAAGAGTTTAAAGCTTTCATTCCAATCTTTTTGAGCTTGTTTTTCAGTTGTGTTTGATTACCAATATCACTCTACAACTGAAGTTTTTCTCACCACACTTCATAGAGCCAAAAATCCTATACTCATTCTATAGTGAAGTTGTAATGAAGTGAGAGTGTTTGTAAAAGAGTTTGAGAAAAAGTATAGTGATCTTGTTGTGATCACTTTGTTCTTGTAATCCTTTCCTTGTGGTGCAACCTCTTCGGTAGAGGTCTTTTGTACTCGGTGGAGCTCGGTGCTCGGTCTTCGGTAGACCAAATTGTAAAGGCGTCCTCGGTGGATAGTGGAAACCCTTCACGGAGGTGAAGGCGGGGAGTAGAGCGGTGGCTCGAACCTCGAAACAAATCACTTTGTTTGCGATTGCCTTTGCGTCTAATTCTTGCTTTACTTTTCAATAGCTCCTTATTGCTTTCTATTGCATACTTGTGATATTGTTTGAATCTCTTGTGATACTATTTGCTTGCTTGTAATTCTTGCCATATATCATTGTGTTCGCATCATTCTTCATATCATCCATTTCATACTTGTGTGTGCCAATCCCGTACTCATCCAACAAGAGCTTCACATAGCGCCTCAACCCATATCAAGGGAATCAAGAGGAGTTTAGTCCAGAGCCTCGCAAGGGGAATTCGGCTACACTTGTTGGATTGTGCTAAGTTGAGCCTCACTTGTTTTAGGTTCCGCATTTAGAGTGTTAAAATTTTAAGATTAGCAATCACACCTATTCACCCCCCCTCTAGGTGTTTTTCAATTGGTATCAGAGCTTGGACTCTAGAATTTGGCTTAACAACCTTAGAGAAGATCCTAATTTGCTAATCATTTCATTCATATTCATATAGTAAAATGGCCGATGGAATTAAGACCCCTCCTAAGTTTGATGGACTTAACTTTCCCATATGGAAAGTTAAGATGACCGTGTTTTTTGCAATCTCTAGGTAGCCGAGTTGCAAAAGCCGTGACTAAGTCCATTAGTGTACCCTCCGGTGACGAATCCACTTGGTCCGAAATAGAGACTAAGGAATTCGATGCCAATGCCAAAGCTCACTATGCACTTCTACAAGCCCTTAATGATGATGACATTTCTAGGGTTATCCATTGCAAATCCGCATATGAGATTTGGTCACACTTGATAGTCACACATGAGGGGACCTCACAAGTAAAGAAGGCTAAGATTGACCTTCTTCGGTCCCAATATGAAACATTTAGCATGCAAGAAAAATGAAACCATAGATGATATGGTTACAAGATTTACCAAGATTACTAATGGACTCTCTTCTTTAGGTGAAGATATCAACAATGATCAAAGAGTAAGGAAGATCATCCGAGCTCTTCCTCCTTCATGGGAAGTTAAAGCAACAACCTTGAAGGAACTCAACGACAATGAAGAGATGGAGCTTATAGGTCTCATTGGGAACCTCAAAACCCATGAGATGGAAAGGAAAGCAAGGGAGGATATGGCTCCTTCCAAAAAGAAGACTATCGCCTTCAAGAGTCAAGCTACACACTCCGATGAAGACGATGAAGAAGAAGATGATGAGGAGCTCTCACTCCTTGTTAAGAATGTCCGGAGGATGTACAACAAGGCGAAGTACCAAGGTAGAAGAAGATGGCAAGGAGGCAAAGAAGAAAGAAGGATCACTTGTTTCAATTGCCAAAAGCCCGGACACATTGTTGCGGAGTGTCCGGACAAAGCTAAGCCCTCCACATCAAAGAAGCCCTACAAGAAGAAGGCTATGAAGGCAACTTGGGATTCGGAGACCGAATCCGAGGAAGAAATAGACACCGCCAACATGTGCTTCATGGCTAATGAAGGCACAAGCAAGGTAACCTCTTCCCCTTCCTATGATAATGAGCTTTCTATGAATGAATTAGAAGAGGCTTTTGTTGAGTTGTCACAAATTATGATTTCTTAAAGAAAAAGTATTTAAAATGAAAAAGGAAAATGAATCTTTAAGTCATCAAGTTTTTACTCTTACAAAGAAAAAGGATGATTTGGTTTCCACCTTGGCCACTACTAAAAATGATTTTGAAAAATATAAGATTTCTTGCAAAGGTAAGGCCCCACTAATTGATTCAAATGAAGTTTCTATGCTTAAGGAAAGATTAGACTCATTAAGTGTTGTTTTAAAAAATTGTGAGTTTAACAAGAAGAAAATTGAGGCTATGTTTCCTAAGAAACAAGCCCCAAAGAAAAATGCTCATGCTCATGTTCATGTTCATGCTACACAACCTAAACAACATGGCAAAACCCCAAAACATGCTCACACTACATGTACACATCATGCATTCATGTATGGTAGAGTGTTCTCATGTTCACATTGTGGGCGGAAAGGACACTTAGCCAATTTTTGCTATGATAGACTATATGCATCACATCATAATGTTTGGGTTCGAGGGACTAACTTTAAAGGACCCAAGAAAGTTTGGGTACCAAATCAACAATTATGTTAAATGATGTAGGTACTTTCCAAAGCCCAACGACGTAGAGGATTGTGGTATCTTGATAGCGGTTGCTCAAGGCACATGACTTGGGACATCAACAACTTTGCAACCCTATCAAGATATCATGAAGGTGGCACCGTCACCTTCGGAGATGACGCCAAGGGTAAAATCATCGGTATTGGTAATGTAAAACTTGGCACCTCTCCTTAATTGAAAATGTAGTTTTAGTTGATGGCCTCAAGCATAATCTCTTGAGTGTTAGTCAACTTTGTGATAAAGGTTTGATGTTGTTTTTGATAATGTTGCTTGTAAAGTAATTGATAGAACTTCTAATGCTTGTGTATTTTCCGATTTTCGTGAAAGTAATGTTTATATGATTGATATGTTAAATATGTCTTGTAATATTACTTGTTTGAAAGCCCTCGATGATGACTCTTGGTTGTGGCATAGGAGATTAGGCCATATTTCTTTTGATCACATTTCTAGGTTAAACACAAAGGAAATGGTGAAAGGTATTCCTTGCTTGAATTTTGAAAAGGACCGAGTTTGTGACGCATGTCAATTTGGGAAACAAACTAAGTCTTCTTTCAAGTCAATTAAGGATATCATGACATCACGTCCTTTGGAGTTAATCCATATGGATCTTTTTGGCCCTACACAAACCAAAAGTCTAAGTGGGAATAGATTTGCTTATGTTTTGGTTGATGACTTTTCAAGGTTTACTTGAGTTTTCTTTCTTGAACATAAAAGCCAAGCATTTTCGTATTTCAAACTTTTAAGAAAAGAGTTGAAAAAGAAAAGATGTTTCGATTTTGAGAATAAGAAGTGATAGAGGAGGTGAATTCATTAACCAACCCTTTACCACTTTTTGTGATGAACATGGAATAAAGCATGAACTTTCTTGTCCTAGAACTCCACAACAAAATGGAGTAGTTGAACGGAAAAATAGAACATTACAAGAGATGGCTAGGACAATGCTTAGTGAATACGGTCTACCACATTATTTGTGGGCCGAGGCCGTTAATACATCATGCTATATATCAATTCGTGTTTTCTTGTGTAAAAATACTACTAAAACTTCTTTTGAAATGTATTTTTCTAGAAAACCTAATGTTTCCTATTTTAAAGTTTTTGGTTGCAAATGCTTTGTTTTAAACACAAAAGATAATTTAGAAAGTTTGATGCTAGATCTTATGAGGCTATTTTTGTAGGTTACTCAAACACTAGTAAGGCTTATAGAGTTTTCATTAGATCATCATTGACTATTGAAGAGTCTATTCATGTTAAGTTTGAGGATCTAACAAGTTTGTTAAGAATGTTGTAAAATAGATGCATTGGATGAAGGTTTGGAGAAAGTGACATTGGAGGATGCTTCTACTATGGGAGACAAACCAAAGGATGATGAAGGAAGCGAAGCTAATGTGGAAGAGGCACAAGGAAATGAAAATCAAACACATGAGGTGGAGCCTACTCAACCACTACAAAGGATTGGAGATACAATCCACATCATCCCAAGGACCTCGTCATAGGTGAAGTATCAAAGGGGTAACTACTCGCTCTAGACTTCATGACTATTGTGGTAACTATGCATTTATTTCTCATATTGAACCCAAAAATGTCCTCGTAGCCGAGGCCGATTCATATTGTTGCTAGCCATGCAAGAGGAGCTCAATCAATTTGAGCGCAACCAAGTTTGGCACCTTGTTCCTAGGCCCCACGATAGACCAACAATTGGTACTAAGTGGATCTTTAAGAACAAGTTGGATGAATCGGGTAATGTAGTTAGAAAACAAGGCTAGGTTAGTTGCCCAAGGTTACACTCAAATCGAAGGGATCGATTTTGAAGAAACCTTTGCACCCGTAGCACGGCTTGAAGCCATACGGATGACACTAGCATTTGCCTCATATAAAGATTTCAAATTATTTCAAATGGATGTTAAAAGTGCTTTTCTAAATGGATTTATTGAAGAGGAGGTGTATGTTGAACAACCCCCCGGGTTTGTTGATCCTACACATCCGAATTTTGTTTTTAAATTAGATAAAGCTCTTTATGGTTTAAAACAAGCCCCTAGGGCTTGGTATGAAAGACTTTCTTCATTTTTGATTTCAAATGGTTTTAAGAAAGGTAAAATTGACACAACTTTGTTTACAAAACATGTAGAAAAGGATATTCTTATTGTGCAAATTTATGTGGATGATATTATTTTTGGTTCTACTAATGAATCTCTTTGCAAAGCTTTTGAATCATGCATGAAGGATGAATTCGAAATGTCTATGATGGGGGAACTCAACTATTTCCTTGGACTCCAAATCAAGCAAAAGAAGGATGGGATCTTCATCAATCAAGCCAAGTACACAAAGGAACTAATCAAAAGGTTTAGGCTTGAAGGATCGAAAGTAAGCAAAACTCCCATGGCAACAACTACAAAGCTTGACAAGGATGAACAAGGTAAAAGTGTAGACATTAAATTATATCGTAGCATGATTGGTAGTTTGCTTTATTTGACGGCTAGTAGGCCGGATATTATGTTTTCCGTTTGTCTTTGTGCACGTTTTCAATCTTGTCCTAAAGAGTCTCACATAATTGCGGTTAAACGCATAATTAGATACATTAAGGGCACTATTGAAATGGGTTTGTGGTATCCTAAAACCAGATTATTTGAAATGAAGAGTTTTTCGGATGCCGACTATGCGGGTTGTAGGGTAGATAGGAAGAGCACAAGTGGAACATGTCAATTCTTAGGTAATTGTCTTGTATCTTGGTCTTCCAAAAAGCAAAATTCGGTAGCCCTATCAACCGCCGAGGCGGAGTATATTGCAGCCGGAGCTTGTTGTGCACAAGTTCTTTGGATGAAACATACTCTCCTTGACTATGATTTACACTTTGATCATGTTAAAATATTTTGTGATAATACTAGTACTATTCACATGACAAAGAATGCAAATCAACATAGTAAAACCAAACACATTGACATTAGGTATCACTTTCTTAGAGATCACTATGAGAAAGGTGATATTGTTATTGAATATGTTTCTACCGATTTTCAACTTGCCGATATTTTTACTAAACCATTAGACTATGCTAGATTTTCATTTATTTGTGGTGAGTTGAATGTTTGCATTATGGACTCTTAAAAATAATATTTTCAACTTGTTTGTTTTAACCCTTTTTGATGTATGACAAAAAGGGGGAGAATAAGTTTAGTTTGATATTTAGTTTTGATATTATTTGAGTTTTACTTTATGTAGAAAAAGAAAATTTGTTTATTTAAGTTTTGACAAAACTATTGTACATTGACAAAACTTTTGTACATTGAATGCTTTATGTATTGTGCTTTCAATAGTCCAATTTTTATACATAGCATTATTTGAGGGGGAGTTTTCCAAACTCCTCTTCCATATTTATTTAAATAACCTATATGTTTTGTCATCATCAAAAAGGGGGAGATTGTTGGCCCAAGGTTACAATCACCCATGATTAGTGTATTTTGATGATTACAAAACATATTAGTTATTTGTACTAATAACATTTGCTGTTTAAGTGTGTTTCAGATTTCTATTCATTCTAGAAGTCTTCTCTCACAAATACAAGGATTTGGACTCAAGTCAACTCCAATTGGGCTCAAGGAACAAGTGTTGAAGATTATATGAAGAAGCCTATTGAAGATCATGAAGTCCTTAGAAACATTGTAAGAATAGAATGTTAAAGTTTGAGTATATGAAATTTGGCTCTAGGATTTGCACACACACTTGTTTCATATATTTCCTATGTTTTGAAAATGGTTATTTCTAAGTTTTATGCCTTAGTTTATATATACATGTACCAAAAGCTTTATATCTTGAAAATCTTGTTTAAAACATGTGTATAAACTATTTTCTGCATAATACTTAGCTATATGTATTTTTAAAATATTTCTCAAATTTTTCTAACTCAAAACCAGCCCAGTTTTCTGTTTCAGGCAACTCCGGCCGACCGGCCCGGTCGACCGGCGATGTGTCTGGACATGCACTGTTTGTGCATGTCTGTCGGTCGACCGGACCGGTCGACCGACGGAGAGCAATTGCTCACAGGTTTTTTCGGTCGACCGGACCGGTTGACCGGAAGAAGGAAACTGTGTTTCCTCTTTTGGGACGGTCGACCGGACCGGTCGACCGAGAGCCAACGGCTCTTTGCAGCTAGGCTTGCGGTCGACCGGACCGATCGACCGCCAAGCCTGCTGTAGCCTAACGGCTCTTTCCTCTTTGGGCTATTCTGAAAAACTGTTTTTGTTTTCAGCTTTAACAGATTTTTGGAGAGTTGTTGGGGAGCTTTTTGCAGGTCAAATTAGGTGTAAAGAAATTATTTTTAACCTATTTTCTAACCCTATAAATAGAGGAGAAGTCTCTCTTGCATATCACCAAGAAAAATCCTCAAGTTTGTGTTGTTTTCAAAAGAGAAAAGAAAAGAGTTTAAAGCTTTCATTCCAATTCTTTTTGAGCTTGTTTTTCAGTTGTGTTTGATTACCAATATCACTCTACAACTGAAGTTTTTCTCACCACACTTCATAGAGCCAAAAATCCTATACTCATTCTATAGTGAAGTTGTAATTGAAGTGAGAGTGTTTGTAAAAGAGTTTGAGAAAAAGTGTAGTGATCTTGTTGTGATCACTTTGTTCTTGTAATCCTTTCCTTGTGGAGCAACCTCTTCGGTAGAGGTCTTTTGTACTCGGTGGAGCTCGGTGCTCGGTCTTCGGTAGACCAAATTGTAAAGGCGTCCTCGGTGGATAGTGGAAACCCTTCACGGAGGTGAAGGCGGGGAGTAGAGCGGTGGCTCGAACCTCGAAACAAATCACTTTGTTTGCGATTGCCTTTGCGTCTAATTCTTACTTTACTTTTCAATAGCTCCTTATTGCTTTCTATTGCATACTTGTGATATTATTTGAATCTCTTGTGATACTATTTGCTTGCTTGTAATTCTTGCCATATATCATTGTGTTCGCATCATTCTTCATATCATCCATTTCATACTTGTGTGTGCCAATCCCGTACTCATCCAACAAGAGCTTCACATAGCGCCTCAACCCATATCAAGGGGAATCAAGAGGAGTTTAGTCCAGAGCCTCGCAAGGAGAATTCGGCTACACTTGTTGGATTGTGCTAAGTTGAGCCTCACTTGTTTTAGGTTCCGCATTTAGAGTGTTAAATTTTAAGATTAGCAATCACACCTATTCACCCCCCCTCTAGGTGTTTTTCAATTCCTCACAAATCTTTCTCTTCATTCCTTTATACTAAAAAGACTTCCTTTACCTATTTTATCTCCTCCAAAGGACCTAATAGAACATGAAAAAGTGGTGATCTAACATCACCTTAGAGAAAAATTCTTGAAGACAAGGTTAGCCTAGGTAACAAGTTAGGAGGGTGATTTTGGTTGAAGAAGGTAAGCAAATCCTTAAGACTACTACCCCTCTTCTTCTCTTTCAACTAGAAACTAAATAAGACATTGTTATGATCTTGTAGACTCCATTATAGCCGGTGATCAGGTTTGATAAGGGGATATCTCTTCAAGGGTGAGTAGAATATTCAAACCTCAATATAATAGTAGGTAGTGTAAAGTTCAAAATAAATGGAGAATTGCTAAGTTATAAGTGGACGTGAAAATGAACGATGATGCATGCGTTTGGTTTATAGACTTTATGTGTACATTATAAACAATCTTATGGTGATATGATGTTGTTATTCTCATGTATGCTTACCATTATGAATAATCGACATGTTATTGTGTGTATGCATGATAGTCAAACACATGCCTCTTAAAAAGAAATAGTTTTATGAATAAACATTATACTTAACTTTATGCATATATTCGGCTACGTATAAATTAAGATGATATAATATGTTGGTTATTTAAAAAAGACTCGCATGTTGTTAACTTAGCAAGTGGTTACTTATACATATTAATGACTTCCATAATATTGGCATCATGTAAAGTAGAAATCATGAGAATCATTTATATTGACATTGTTTTATGAATCCTTGCATGTTGTTATACATGAAAGATATGATTATTGCATATTGGAGGAAGGGACCGGGTTGAAACAGAGGTGACCGAAGGGGAGAATATTACGATAATGTATAGGAGGAAGGGACCGGGTTGAACCGGAGGTGACCGAAGGGGAGAATATACGATAATGTATAGGAGGAAGGGACCAGGTTGAACCGGAGGTGATCGAAGGGGAGAATATTTCGTTGAATAACGTATAGAGGAAGGGACCGGGTTAAACGGAGGTGACCGAAGGGGAGTCCAACTTTATGTTTAACAAGTGTGTTAATATGGTTAAGATGAAATTGCATGTTAAAACTATATAATTTCTTAACATTACACTCTGTGATAGTCGACTGATATAGTCAATTTAACTAGTATAGTCGACTAGTCCATGGACCAAGTCACTATAGATGTGAGATTCTGTTACGTAAGTCTCTGAAACCACCCCTAGTCGACTATACAAGATAGGGTAGTCGACTAGTACTGAGGTAGTCGACTATATAAGATAGGGCAGTCGACTAGCTTTAGTTACAAGCAACAAACAGAGAGTAGACATATTCTTTTGGTCAAGACATAGTCGACTATAGACGGCTTATAAGTCGACTAATACCAAAAGTAGTCGACTATACAAGATAGGGTAGTCGACTAGTTTGAGTCACTGACAGCCAACAGAGAATGGATATCTTTTTGGACAAGATTCAGTCTACTATAACTTTAAGCTAAGTCGACTAATAATAGTATTAGTCGACTATAGGAAGGGCTGAAAAGGGGAACACCTAGAGGGGGGGTGAATAGGTGTTAGTGCTAATCTAAAACTAAATGCAAAACTAAGTGCGCTAAATGCGGAAGCTAATGCAAATCTTATACAAGCTTAATACAACACAACAAGTGTAGCCGAATTTCCCGTGAAGGGCTCTGGACTAACTCCTCTTGATTCCCCTTGAATGAGTTGAGGTGCTATGTGAAGCTCGTTGGTTAAGTATAAGTTAGGCACACACACAAGCAAGCCAAGCAAATAAGGATGAATAGCAATGTGAATTAAGTAAGGCACAACACAAGCAAATAGATATGATATGACAATATGAATTATGCTCAACACAAGCAAATATGATATGAATGAAGTATGATGCTTTGCACAAATGTAAAGAGAGAGTTTAGAGACAAGTGGATCAAACGCAAACACAATGATATGTTTCGAGGTTCGAGTACCCTTGCTCTACATCCCCGCCTACACCACCGTGTAGGATTTCCAATCCACTATACCGTCCACCGAGGACTCCCACCGAGGGAACCTTCACCGAGAGGATTTTTACAACAATGGAGTACCGAACTCCTCTCTCAAACAACCACCTCACAACCGAGGGGTAGGCCCGTAGCCAAATACAACAACAACCAACACCTCTACCGAAGAGGGTTTACAACCAAACTCCACCTCTCACTAGAGGGAGCAAATCAATCACCCGATCACCTCTACCTAAGAGGGATACAACAAGAATAAGGGTGTTTACAACAAGTGGTTCCAAAAACCACAAACTCAATCTCTCTTTCTTTTCTCTTTTCTTTTCCACAAAAACAAGATCCTAAATAGATTAGGATAGAAGATAGCAAGTGTGGAAAACTAGGTGTTTTTGGAAACAAGCAACAAAGAAAATACTTGGAAAACTCTTGTAAAAGATAGAGAATGAAAACCAATACAAAATCCCAAATTCCTATTTTCTTTGATTTCCAAAAACCAAAACACAAAATCAATTGGAAGTTTAAAGCTCAAAACACTTTTGAAAACTCTTTAAAACACTTAAGAAGGTCTGGAATTTTTGCCCTTAAAAACTTGTACAAAAACTATGAAGAGATGGGGTATATATAGCCCCAATACAAAAATAGCCGTTAGAGCTGAGCTGCAGCTTTGACAGGCAACGGTCGACCGGCCCGGTCGACCGCCAACGGTCGAAAATATGACCGTTGGGCACCTGCGGTCGATCGGGCCCGGTCGACCGAAACAAACAGAGAGCACTGTAAGTGCTCGGTCGACCGGCCCGGTCGACCGTCCCAGTGCCTCCAAACGTGCACAGATTTGTGCACGCGGTCGGTCGACCGGCCCGGTCGACCGACCTCAGCCTTAGTCGACTAGTCAGGCTACTAGTCGACTTGGTTGAAGCCTGGAACAAAAACTGGGTCTGAAAACAGGAAAATTATTTTATAAAAAACTTTTAACACTTCTAAAAAAATCACCAAAATAGTTTATCATTTTATATGGAAACACAAACTTGTGATAAAAATTTCAAACATATATCAATCATATCAACTCATTTTGTGGTCTTGCCATTTTATCAAAAACTGACACTTGTATTTTTATCAAACTTGATTTTTCAACACATGAATAGGAACATCAAAATAAGCTTGTATAGGAAGTTAAAACCATGTATGTATATCTAGAACATATCTAATATACATAAAAACTATTTAAGCTTGTTTGATCTACTATTCATGAAAACCAAAATCCAAAAACATAAATCTTTGTGTGTTGTGTGCACTTGAGCATATCAACTATACTAAACTTTACAAATGGATCTAAAAACACACTATCTAAACTATGGATACCTAAGTCTTCTAGACGATCTTCATCTTCAAGTAGACTTGCTCCAAAACTCTATCCATGGGCTAGGCCATGTTTGATCTGACTCTTTAGCCCTGGAATCAACATGAAAAGCTTCTAAACACCTTGTGAAGCTAATCACCAACTAATATCTTGGTTAATGATCTGAAACTTAAACAACACAAGATTATTAGTAAACATAACTACATGAGTTAATCATCATCAAAACTAGAGTGGAAGGCCTTTGGGCCAACAATCTCCCCCTTTTGATGATGACAAAACTCATGGAGTTATATATGCATGGATTAAAGTTAAGCTTCAAAGAAGCTCCCCCTTAACTCATGCATAGACATAAATAATAAGATATGGAAATGAAACACATGAATATGTATGCAAGTATGGAGATAAAACATGCATAAGCATAAATCAAAATCTTTTTCTCCTATTTGCAATACAAAAACATATATGCATAAATAACAAGGAAGACAAATACTTCTCCCCCTTAAGCAATGAAAACATGCATATAAACTCAAATATTCTCCCCCTTTTTGTCACATCATCATCAACAAAGGGTTCAAAGTAAAATCAATTAAACAAATTTTCTCCCCCTTTTTGTCAAACAAAAAGATCAAGAAGGGGTTAAACAATCCAAACAAAAAATGAGGGGTAAAAATCTTTCTCCCCTTTTAAGTCAATCAAAACAATAAAACAATGTTCTCCCCTTTTGTCTAAAACAAAAAAACAAGGTCAATAAGGGTGACCATAAAACAACATGATATCAATAGATAAATATGTCAATGAAGCATCTTGATATCAATTGAAAATAAACAAATATCAATATATGTTATATGCTATATATAATCATGAAGAGGAAGACGCTAAGTTAGCTTCCCTACACATATGCTTATATAATGAAAGAGGGATGTTAAGCCCTAATTCACATAACACACATTATGTAATGCATAAGAGGAGATGTGAAGCTCCCCCTACACACGTGTACCACATAACGAAGAGATGTTAAGCTCTTCAATACAAGATACACTCATCATGAATCTATATGCATATAGTCAATACAATCAAAACTTTTGTATTTTTTTTTAGATACCAATTTTAAGCAAAAACACATGAAATATCTTGATATCAATTGAAATTAAACATAATAAATTTTAAATGTCTAAACAAATTTTGATACCATTGTAAATAATTTTCATATTAAACTATGATACCAATATGAAATTTTCAATCATAAAGTAAGGGAGTGAGAAACAAATACCAATTGAAGAATCACCAATTGAAATACAAAATTAATTTTTCTCCCCCTTTATGAAATACCAACTAAAAAGATGCATGGGCTTTGATACCAATTAAAAGTAATCAATTGAAACAAAATTGAAGCTCAAGCACTAGCATAAACAAGATTTTGTGAAAATTTATATCTTAAGCACAAATAAAAGTGTATGAATAGAATGAGTACCAATCACCAATAGATGATACCAATTGAAATATACATACACAAAACATATGAGTATACAAAAAGATCAAAATGATACCAATTGAAAGAGTTCAATGATACCAATTGACATAGCAATGAGTTCAAGTGTATACATCATATTACAATACTCTCCAATCAAGGTTCAAGTTTTAAATGATTTTCATTTTAAAGCATACAAGACCATGATCTCCCATCCATCCGCCCATTAATGGTAGGGTTTTCAAAAATAGATTTGAAAATGTAGTTTTGTTTGAAAATCACTACCAAATTGAAGAATACGAACTAGTCAAAATGAAAAACTTGTTAACTAGTACGAAATCCTTCAAGTAAGGAATAAAACAAAATAGTTTTTCATGAAATAAGAAATCCACATGAAAATCAACACTCTAATCCAATTTAGCATAATTTGACTCATGAAAACAAAAACATGAGCAAGCAATAAATGTGAGTGTACAAATAAAGTGTGAATATCATAATCACGAAAATATTCAATTAGGCTCAAATTCCTTAAACATTGAAAACACGAAAATCATCAAAACTTATTTAATCTTCATGGCATATGTATGTCAAGTACAAATTAAAATATACATACATATCCAAAACACAACGAGTCCACAAAATATATGCATTAAGGCACGTGGCTCAAAAGGATAAACATGTATATCTAATAGTTGGACAAGATAGACATATACATGAAGTTAAACAATAAAAACAAAATCAAATAAATCTTCACCAAAACGAATTTCATTTCAAGTATATGTATAATTTGTCAACATAATAAGTATACATACATATCCCTAAACACAATTAAGTCCATATATAAATTTGCATGAAAGGCAAATGACTCAAGGGGTATACATGTATATCTTAAAGTTTGGCAATACAAACATATACATGAAGTGAAAAACTCATAAAACAAATCAAAATGGGAATACAAGTTTAAAATGTATGAATCATCAAAACTAGACTATACTAGCACATCTAATGGGTTCAAATAAGCAATCAAGCCCAAACATATATAAATTTATTTGTGGCCCACTATATGTACAAGTATAAATCCTAGTCTTAATGAAAACTAACATCTAAACAAGTAATCTTAACATGAAGCATCAAAACACAATAAAGAAATCACCATGATAAAACTAAAACATGATTATTATGTAAATTCACATGTATTAGATTCATGATGTACATTATAGTTTAAACAAAAGTGAGAACACTAAGAATGGGTTCATACAAGCATGTGTGTCTCAAATACTATATATGTATGTCAAGGATCTAATAATCATGATATTTACATACAAATCCATAGACAATGAAACATGCTATCAATCATGCTAAAAAATTTAATTATAAAAGCATGTAAATAATAAATGGGAGTAAAGGATTGTTACCAAAACCAAGAAGCAACTCTCCTTGTCTCCAAAACGTGGTGGTCATCTCCACAAATCTTCCCTTGAAAGTATGCATCCAATTGATTTCCTTTAAGCACGGAACGCATCCACTCCAGGTGTCATCACTCTCACGTCATGTGAGAGCCCACACCTACATCAAAAATAATAGGAGGGGTGGTCTTTGGTACCCATATCTTTTTGGGTCCATGGGGGTTAGTACCTTCTCTAATCCAAACAAACTTCTTTGCTAAATTAGGAGTATGTAATCTATCATAACAAAATTTAGCAAGATGGTCTTTTCGGCCACAATGTGTACATGTGTACACTGAGCATACATGTGTTGATGGTGTCGTGTGGAGCATGTATGCCGTGGAGGGTGTGCATGCATAAAAGTTGGAACTGTTTCTTACGAACCAAGGTTTCCAAGCGTGTGTGGTTCATGGCACATTGGCTCATAGTGGAGCCCAAACAATCAACCTTCTTCTTAAGCAAGCAAATATCATCATTAATCTTTAGAAGAAGAAGTGTGGCATGCAATAGGTGGAGTGTGTGATACTACCCTAGCATGGCAAACATGAGCATCAATCTTATTTTGCAAAACAACATTTTTCTTTAAACACACATCTAAATCATTAGAAATGGAATAATTTTATTTTTCAAATCCACACTCTCTTTTAAAACAAAATCAATTTTGAAGACAGTTTTTCATTTTTTCTTCAAAAGTGTTTCACAATCATTTTAGTTTTTAAAAAATTTATTTTCTTTTAATGCAAGTTCTAATTGAGATCTTAATGCATCTCTTTCATTATAGACCTCAACATTCTCTTGCAAAACACAATCAAGTGTAGAATGCAAACTTTTATTTTCTTTTTCATTTCTAGACTTTTCTTTTTCAAAATCTTATATTTTTCAATTAATTTTTCACAAACAATAGAAAGTTCTTCATTCAAAGCATGGGCATCATAATTATCACATGAAGAACTAGAGCAATCATCACTATCTAAGTGGGTTCCGAATGTACCTCAAGGGAGCATTCCCTTGGACCATGAAGCATTGTGACTCGGACTCTCCACTAGATTCTTTCTAGAATTTGCACTTGAAGCTCGGAGGTGGTGGTTGTTGTCAAAAATTCCACACTGCAAAGGCGGAATCAATGTTAGAAACACACATAAGATAATCTTAGGTAATGTACTTCTAATGGCCTCTAGGCTTGTGCATTGGCCCCTATATGATTGCTATCACTAAGGAAGGATTCTTGGTAATGGCAAGGTAAACTTTATGACCTAGGGTTTGTAAATAAACGGTCATCCTAATCTTCCAAACATGAATGTTGGAAGGGTCATACATAGGTGGGGTCATGAAGGCCATGGTAAACTAAATGTGTGCAAGCAAGCAAATGCAAAAAAAGATTAGCAACCAAAAGGATCTCACTCCTAGGATGTTAAGCCTAAGTATCAGGAGCACTAGCTCTGATACAATTGAAAAACACCTAGAGGGGGGTGAATAGGGTTAGTGCTAATCTAAAACTAAATGCAAAACTAAGTGCGCTAAATGCGGAAGCTAATGCAAATCTTGCACAAACTTAATACAACACAACAAGTGTAGCCGAATCCCCGTGAAGGGCTCTGGACTAACTCTTCTTGATTCCCCTTGAATGGGTTGAGGTGCTATGTGAAGCTCTTATTGGTTAAGTATAAGTTAGGCACACACACAAGCAAGCCAAGCAAATAAGGATGAATAACAATGTGAATTATGCAAGGCACAACACAAGCAAATAGATATGATATGACAATATGAATTATGCTCAACACAAGCAAATATGATATGAATGAAGTATGATGCTTTGCACAAATGTAAAGAGAGAGAGTTTAGAGATAAGTGGATCAAACGCAAAACACAATGATATGTTTCGAGGTTCGAGCACCCTTGCTCTACATCCCTGCCTGCACACAGTGTAGGATTTCCAATCCACTATAGGAGTACCGAACTCCTCTCTCAATCCTTACAAAGCCACCGAGGCTATACAACTACAATCCACCTCTACCGAAGAGGGATAAGGCCCGTAGCCAATACAAACACAATCACCTCTACCGAAGAGGGATCCAACCACAATACCACTCCGATCAACCTCTACCAAAGAGGGATACAACAAAAGCAAGGAGGGTTTACAACTAAGAGGCTTAACCTCAAACACTTCTCTTTTTCTCTCTTTTTCCATAAAACAAATGATCCTAATAGATTAGGATAGAAGATAGCTCAAGTGTGGAAACTAAGTGTTTTTGGAAACAAGCAACAAAGAAAAACTTGGGAAAACTCTTGTAAAAGATAGAGAATGAAAACCAATACAAATATCCCAAATTCCTATTTTCTTTGATTTCCAAAAACCAAAACAACAAATCTAATTGGAAGTTTAAAGCCCAAAACACTTTTGAAAACTCTTAAAAAACACTTAAGAAAGTCTGGAATTTTTGCCCTTGAAAACTTGTACAAAAAACTATGAAGAGATGGGGTATATATAGCCCCAATACAAAACTAGCCGTTAGAGCTGAGCTGGCAGCTCTGACAGGCAACGGTCGAACGGCCCGGTCGAACGCCAACGGTCGGAAATATGACCGTTGGGCAACAGCGGTCGACCGGTCCGGTCGACCGAAACAAACAGAGAGCACTGTAAGTGCTCCGGTCGACCGACGCGGTCGACCGTCCCAGTGCCCAAACGTGCACAATTGTGCAACGGCACTCAGTCGACCGGCGACCTCAGCCTTAGTCGATAGTCAGGCTACTAGTCGACTTGATTGAAGCCTGGAACAAAAACTGGGTCAGAAAAAATGGGAAAATATTTTTCTAAAAATCTTTTAACACTTCTAAAAATCACCAAAAATAGTTTTATCATTTTATATGGAAACACAAACTTGTGATAAAAATTTCAAGACATATATCAATCATATCAATTCATTTTTGTGTCTTGCCAATTTTTATCAAAACCAACACTTGTATTTTATCAAACTTGATTTTCAAAACATGAATAGAATAGTCAAAATAAGTTTGTCTAGTAAGTTAAACCATGTATGTATATATAGAATACATCTAATATACATAGAAATAAAGTAAACTTGTTTTGATCTACTATTCATGAAAACCAATCCAAAACATAAATCTTTTGTGTGTTGTGTGCACTTGAGCATATCAAACTATACTAAACTTTACAAATGGATCTAAAACACACTATCTAAACTATGGATACCTAAGTCTCTTGACAATCTCCATCTTCAAGTAGACTTGCTCAAAAACTCCATCCATGGGCTAGGCAATGTGTGATCTTGACGCTTTGGCCCTGGAATCATCATGAAAAGCTTCTAAACATCTTGTTGAAGCTAATCACCAACTAATATCTTGGTTAATGATCTGAAACTTAAACAACACAAGATTATTAGTAAACATAACTACATGAGTTAATCATCATCAAAACTAGAGTGGAAGGCCTTTGGGCCAACATCATTGAATGAGAAGATACTTAAATCAAGCTTCCCTCTTTCAAGGAAACTCTAGACGTAACACACGTTCTCACCACTATAATTGCATTTATCTTTAAACAATATATCAAGAAATAGAGGTTCATCATCTTCACAAATATCCTCACAATATGATTTAACTTTCTCCTTGGGAGGTGTATGTGTATCCCATTCATCTTGAAATACTTCATCCAAACACAAAGATTCATCGTTACATTTATCTTCACTATACGACTCAACTTGTTCCCTACGAGGTGAATATTCGGCCAAATGATCTCTAATCAGTTTATCTCAAAATCGACGATAGTCGTCTAATATGCATACTTCCTCATCGGGCTTATCAACATTATTGAACTCATTTGCTTCATGAAGAATGTGATCTAGAATTGACATGGGTTTCTCACTTTGAATTTTTTTCATTATATCTCGATTGATGTGTTCCTGGATTGACATAGGTATTTTTGATTTTGAATAAAGAACAGGTTGAGTGGAAATGAATCCTCCTGCTCAACCGCTAAATCATTAACCATCATCTCTAGGTGGGCCTAGTGTGAAACATTGTCACTTAGTATTTGATGTGAAGTTTATGTGTCATCTTTATGATTGTAATTAAATTTTAATTGATGTGATGGATAGGGTTCGCTCGTAGGTCCTTGAAATGAGTGAAATTGATTTGAATTTCGTCCTAACGAATACCCTGTCTAGGGACACTGTTTCGAGGGATGAGATGGCTCATGACAGTAATTGCACCAAATGGGTGGATAAGATGTAAAAGATGAGTGGCGGGTTAAGTGTAGTTATGAAAGTTAGGAAAAAGATTGGTGGATAGAAAGGTAGGTTTGGCCTATAGAATGGATCATAACCAAATGAGTGTGGATAGACCATTATATATATATTTTTTGTGATTAGTGGTGAATTTTTTTTAACCTAGATGTTCTAGATCTCTTGATCAAGCTGACATTCAGTAAACAAACAAGTTCACCCAATCAATCAAAAAAAGAAAAAAAATTAAAAATTAAAAATTAAAAATCCTAATCTAGGGTAAGCCTGGACCTAGACGACTCCTAATTGTAGACTGTGTTTAAGAGGTATATTGCCGACCTTAACCACAAGTTAATCGGCCAGGTAGGCGTCAAGATCGGTGGGAGGTATCTGTCAAAGACGGGCCTAATTATGCCAAACCACCAACCTTCAGGGTTCACCCCTCAATCCCCTGCCTTAGACACCGATTTAGCAAGAGTTAATTTCGAACAACTTCCTCCTTCAGTCAATCTCTTAATAAGTCCGAGTTAACCTAAGGCCAACGTCTAGTCAATTTTTTATTTTAGGGTTAAGGTTGAGAGTGCAACGGAAATGATTTGTGGGCCAAGGAAGGGTAATGACGTCCCTACCTTATCTTGTTTATGGGTTTTGCCCTTAAAATGATTTAGTGCACGTGTAAAGTAATAGACAAGAATTCACTCAAAAGCAGTAAATCAGCTAAGGGTGCTTCCTAGTCTATATGCAATGCGAACGTACCTTGTCGTTAGCACTCTCCACAAAAAATTAAGAAGATTTAAATAGACACGTGCCTATGATGCAAGAGTCTAATTTTTTTTAATTAGTCAACTAATAGGTTACTGTTAATTAATTAGCAGTATGCAGGGTGATCACAAGGAAAATTATCAACTGCAGAAAATAGTACTTGCAATTTGCAGTAGACCTGCAAAATTTGAAGCACAATTACGCTGCAATAAATTTTCCTGTTAGTAGATCCTGCAAAAGAAACAAAAATAAATAATTAGTTTTAGAGAATATCGTACCGTTCCCTCCCCGGTAATAGCGCCAAAATTTTGATTGAGACGGGAAAATAATAAAGAAAGAGTGAGTAGAAAGTCTTAGTCTCGTCTCAATGTAACCGTGTAGCAAGGGCTAGACGGGTCGATCCACAAGGAAGGATGCGATGGAAGCTTTCAGAACGATTTCTCTAACAGTTAGCTTGAAAAAAGAGATATGATCGTAAGAAAGAGATTTAAGCAAAAGGAATTATAGTCCACTAATCATTTACCACAACCAAGTATTAGTTTAAAAAGAGTGAACATCATATTGAATCTATGAAAAATTATTTACCCCAGGGTTTTGATGGAGAATCAAGCAAGATGAGTAAAAATATTATAAACCCTAATTAGTGTGTACTAATTAAATTAAACTTTAGTTCATCCTAATTTTTAAGCATAGCATAAGAAAAGTCTACTTAACATTATGCTATCAAAGTATTTAAATATGAACTATGAGTAATCATTAAAAAGTGCAACCCCAAATTAGTTAAACCTAATTATTTATTCATCTTCAAGAACACCAATTTAATCCTAAGATTTCTAACAAGCATAGATGTCAATCAGTTCATCTTTTAAACTAAACTTGAGTTGATCGAAAGATTAGCAAATTATAAGTTTAATTAGTTACTCATATTTTTATTTTTATTTTCAATTTTTATTATGAATGAGAAAAGTTGCATCAAAACTAAAAGAAGAAAAGAGAATAAGCTAAAGCAAAAAAACTAAATTGAATTGAAAAGCAAGAAGAGTAAAAAGAATAAAAAACCTTGTTTTATTGGATGTCACCGGCCAATTATAAAGCTCTTCTGCTTCTTCAATAATTTTCTTCTCCAAAAAAAATAAAATAATACAAGAAAATTCGGAAAGAAAAGAGAATCTAAAGAAACCCTAAGTTTGACCTTCTGAGATTTGCCCTTCCTCTGTTGCTCTGCAGGGGTATTTATAGGAGAAAACTAGAAGGATAGGAAACGTATGAAGATAGGAGGAGCTAAATATTTCTGAATTTGAATTCTCCTCTTATCTCCAAACTTGTTTTGACTTATTCAGAATTTTATGTAGAAATTCAATTCTGATCTGTTACTTGTTATCGTGTTGATCGCTGAATATGCTTATCAGACGGCTGAATTAGAAAGTGTGATCAACATAAAAGTTAGTCCTTCAAGTCTTCTTTCTGGAGCATCTTGAATCATCAGATTTGAGTTTCGATAGAGAAAGTTATGATTGAAATACTAAAGAGTGTCAAGTCTGAATCCGAATTAAATTCAAATTTTCTCTCCTTTATCTTTGTCTTGTGGTGCAAGCAAAATAGAAATCCATCTCTATCTTTAATTAGGATGATGATTCATCTTGTTCTTTTCTTCTCCTCCTCTAGGTTTTAAATCAAATTAATTTAAAACCCAAATTTAAATGAGATAGAAAAGATGCTTCCTTTATTTTCCCAATTAATCTTTATTTTCATATTTCTTGTGGGCTTTTGGCTTCTTTTGGGCTCTCTCTTAGGCTTTCTTGGATCATGAAGGCCTGCACATTACTAAACAATAAATGAATTAAATAGTAATGTTTTATAAAAATTAAGTATGAAAATATGAATGAAAAAATGCATTTTTGATGACCAATCAGGTGGTCATTTGGAAATCACCTCTGAGTAAATACATTCTTCATTACTACAAGGCATTCTCTGTAGCTTCCACATTAAAGTTTTTGCATTATCTTGTTTTCGCCATATTAATTTTATTAGAGTATGTAGCAAGAAAAGGGTATTATTGTAACACTCTTTTATTTCATCTACATAGGGCGAGAGCTATACCAATCTCGGATAAGTTGTCTATTTCTAAAATTCTAATGTGGTATTAGAGCAATGCCTTTAGATATCATGAGATCCTTCATCTATCACCAGTGGCACCTCCATCATCATTCATCAACTTCCCAACCCTTTCCTCGACCACCATATCCCTCCTACCGCTTTGTTTCCGCCAATCTACTATTACTATCGATTATGGGTTGTTTCTGCCACCTCTCTCTTCTTCCCAAACCCCAGCCGCCAACCCCGCTCTCTTCCCCTCGTATTGCTTCTACACCTGCCCTCTTTATCATCTATGGTTGTTCTTTTTATCATCTATGGTTGTTGTCACGTCTGTTCTCTTCATCTCATCTAGGTTTTACTAATTGTCGTTGTCGCATCTACCACCTACTATTGTTGCCATACTTGCCCTCTTCATCATCTACTACAACTGATGTTGCATCAACACCATAGCTCTAACAAGACTAATGATGTTGTTGTCTCCTACTGCTTCTATCTTCAGCTTCTACGACACCAAAGCTTTGTTGTTGCGATTATATTCATCTACTACTATTTTCATCTATTGCTGTCTTCATCTACTATTGCTAATGTTGATGTCATCACAAGCCCAGTTTTGATCTACTACTATTATTGCAGCCATATTCATCTAATTGTTGTTGATGTCCTCTGTCTATTGCTGGTATATATTGCTACACACTATATTGGAAGCCTCTCTTCCGTGAAGCACAAGTACATGCAAATTTGCCTCGCATTGGTGTCCGACACAGATCGAACACAGGAACATTATTGACATGGGTCGGACACCGTGTCGGACACTCCAGCCGTGTCGACCCAGTAAGAGCTTCTCTTGGGTTAAAAATCCCCATCGGGTCTGTTTCGTAGCGGGATTATACCCGAAACCCGCTACGAAAGTTTCTTCTAAAAACCCTATAGCGCGATGATTTTTGCCCCAAATCCTTTTATCTTCTTCTCTCGTCTCGATTATGACTTCGCTGCCATCACCCTCGACGAAGCTCCAACGCTGCCAGCGACAACCTCCAACCTTTTCTCTCTCTTCTTTCCCTTTCTTCCATCTGATCCCAATTGTCGACTAAGATCCAATGTCAAGGGGAGTCTAGAAGGGACGATGGGCTTCTGTTTTGCTGTAAGGTCAACGATGAGGCTATTGTGATCTCGACGGGAGTTGTACTTCGACCAAGAGACTCCAGCGACGACGCACTTGCTTCTGCGCTTTGATGAGACTCCTGCAAGACTTAGACACAATGAGATTTGTGCGAAATCAGTGACGACGAGACTTTGACGACGAGACTTGAGTATGACTCCTTCAACCACGAGACTCCTTCGACGACAAGAGTCCACGAGACTTCAGCGATGCGTGATTTTTTTCCTTTAGTTTACAATTGTTTTTCAAAATTGTTTACTTTTCACTGTTTTTCAACACCTGCATGGTTTTTTTTCACTGTTTTAGTGTATTTCTTTGCTTGAATTCTGTTGGTTTACTTTGGTTTAATTTTAGTTGGTTTAATTTTAGTATTTTGCTTTAATTGGTCCCTTGTTGTTAAATTAAGGGAATTATTCATGTGGTTTTGTGGTGATATGTTAATTTGGTAGAGATTACTGTTAATATGTTAGTTGGTGATTTGTGATTGTTAATTTTGTCAATTTTCAGTGTTTTTCCTTGCTTGAATTCTGTTGGTTTAATTTGATTTAAAATTTAGTAGGTTTAATTGGTGCCTTCTTGTTAGATTAAGGGAACTATTCATGTGGCTTTGTGGTGATATGTTAATTTGGTAGAGATTACTATTAACATGTTAAGTTTGTGGTTTGTGATAGTTAATTATGTGGCTTACTATTAATATGTTCATGATTTGTGATTCTCTTAATTTTGTTAATTCTTAAGTCTTTATGACTATTAGCATATAAACCAATGGTCCAATACATTTGTTTCAAGATACTTTTGTTAAATTGTGATATATGTAAAAAAAAGGAGTTAATAAAATCATATGGCAACGGTTTTGTTAGAAAAAAAGGAGTTGTATTGTGTTGTTAGATGTCACTTTTATGGTTTGTTTATTATATATATATACATATATACAATACAAAACAATACAATATTGCCATGTCCCCGTACCCGACTTTTAGAAAATTTCCATGTCCCATACCCGTATTCGTACCCGTACTCATGTCAGTGATTTCTTGCCTCTTTCTACTGAGTCTGAGGATCTATCAAAACCTCCTCCTCTACTTAGTTTGTGAACAAAATAATATAAGATTAATTGAAAAGTTAGTTGACTATTATTGAAAAAAATGCCCGAATATATAGCCATACATTTGCATAACATGAAAACCTCTACTCCTAAAACTATTAATATTGTACAATGCTAATTCTAATACTATTAGTATTGTACAATCATAATCCTAATACTACTCTTTCTAACACTCTCCCTCAAGCTGGAACATATATATCACACATGTTCAGCTTGTCACATATAAAATTAACTCGTGTCTTCTCAAGAGAATTTGTGAATAAATCTGCCAATTGATGTTCGGATAAAACACGTCGAGTCTGAATAATCTTCTCTTCTATCTTCTGGCGTATCAAATGACAATCCACTTCTATGTGTTTTGTGCACTCGTGGAATACCAGATTCTCAACAACGTGAATAGCAGTATGATTATCACAATATAATCTCATAGAACACTCTGAAGAAAAATCAAGTTCACTCAATGCACTTCTTTTAGGACAGATCTTGAACATGAAGCCACGTGTTCAAGATTTGGTTCTACATTACTCGACTAAAGGAGACGTAGATTATTTGGACAAGTTGTATTCAGGAGGCAACAACTTGAGTTGAGCTTATGACGTCATTCAGGATATATTCCGAAGTAAACAGAAAAGTCGAAGGTTAATCTAATTTTAGCCGAATTCAATAAACTTTCTGCGAAAGTCAAGGAGAATTTCCTATCACAGCTGATATGAAGGAGATGCAAGAGTGATGGAATAAGTTGATAGTACTCGTTTTCTTAGGAACACTATGTCAGAGTTTTCGAAGGCTCAACCAAATGTGATTGGCAACTCCCACTATCAAGTCACCAGAAGATACATACCACTTTTTACGTGAAGCTGTGCCTTTAGAGTCACAGGATCCAACCAGTGTAGAGAACAATCACTCATGATCGTTCAGCTCATGCGATCCAAGGGAGAACAGACGGAGGTAAAGGCTTAAGAGTAAATTTGGAGATAAAGGCTATGGAAAAGGCCATGGTGGTGGTGTTTAGGAGGATGAGGAGAGGTGATCTATTGTTATTATTGTAAGAAGCATGTCACACCAAGTACAATTGCCCATTATTACAAGAAAAACACTAACATGCATTTCTGTCGGCTCATGTAGCCACAGCTCAGGAGGATCAATATGAGAGCAAGAGTTCTGTTAATGAAGAACACATGGAGGAGCAGTTGTATCAAATATTTTAGTAATTTTAAATGTCATCCACTCCACCTTCTTCGACAACCAGTTTATTTTCTTACTCCATCCAATTCTCCTACTTGAATTATAGATTCAAGAGCTTCTGATCACATGACTGGGAAAAAAATATTGTGTCCTTTTTTGATTCTATGTGTTTGTTTCCCTTTATTATATTAGCCGATGGTTCTATTTCTGTTCAAGGCATAAGACTTGCTAATGCTGCATCTTCTTTATCTATCATCTCTACTTTATGTTCCAAAGTTTACTTTCAGTTTACTATTAGTTAGTAAGATTACTAGACTGTTAAATTGTTTAGTAGAATTTTATCCTACGTTTTATCCTACATTTTGTGGATTTCAGGAACTTAGAATGAAGATGATTAGTATCGGTATGAGAAAATGGATCGTATTACCAGAACTTGGACTCCAAACCAGTGGCATGCTCCAGTTCGATTTCATTTTTTGATTATCATTGTCGGTTAGGCTATCCCTCTCTATTAGTTTTAAAAGTTTTAGTTCCTGAGTTTAGTCAAACTAAGTTTTGTCACCTAGGAAAATATCATTGAATGTCTTAACATAATAGAGTCAATAAATGGGCTAATTACCCATTTGATTTGATTCACTCAAATGTATGGGGTTTATGTTGATTAAAATTCAAATTTGATTTTCAATATTTCATTACTTTTGTGGATGATTACTCACATATTACTTGGCTTTATGTCATAAAATCTCATTTTGAGATCTATTCTATATTTAAGATTTTTTTATTTTGAGATTAAAACCCAATTTAATACTTCTGTAAAAATCTTAACATCTAATAATATTTAGTATTTTAGTTCATTTCACAAATTTTATGATTGAGCATGACATTACTTATCAATCATCATGTGCATAAATTCTTCAATAAAATAGTGTTGTTGAACGTGAAAACCGTCATTTGCTTAAAACTACTAGCACATTGCTTATTCATATCAAAGTTTCTAAATATTTTTGAAGTTATACAGTTCTTACAACATGTTATTTAATTAATTGGATTTCTTCTGTTTTGCAAAATTAAATTTCATATTCAGTATTATGTCCCCAAAATGATTTAATTTTCGTGCCACCAAAGATTTCTGGGTATATTCGTTTTGTTCAAAACAATGATCCTCATAAAACAAAATTAGATTCTCGTGCTCTCAAATGTAATTTTTTGGATATTCTCAGACACAAAAGAGGTATCAATGTTATTGTTCTTCACTGTATTATTTTTTGTTTCGGCTGATGTCACATTTTTTGAGTCTAAACCAGATTTGATAGTGAGACTTCTCTCTTAAAGTCGAGGATGACGATACGTTTTCCCTTTTTCATGATCCACCTGTTGTGAAAATTTCATTATCAGTTAATATAGATATGGGTGTATTGCCCACTGTACATGGAGAACCAAAATACATTCACTGGTTTGAAGAATCAATCAGAGTCTTCACGAGATGTACTACTACTGCACCTATACTAACATCTTCTAATGATTCAATTTTTGGATCAAGAATACATCTGCATTACCCCTCTAATGATACTACTACTGATTTTAACAATGTTTCTAATGATGACCTTCATATTGCTCATTGCAACGTAAACACACTTGCACATCTCATCTTATCTCTCGCTTTGTATCTTATTCACACTTGTCTCCCTTCTTTCATGCCTTTATTTTATCTATGGACTCATACGCTGTTCTAAAGACTATGTGAGAAGCCCTATCTATCTCAGGTTGGAAGGATGTTATGGAAGAAGGAATGCTGGCTCTAGAACAAAATGGTACATGAGATCTTGTTGTTCTTCCTCTAGGAAAGAAAGTAGTTAGATGTCAGTGGATGTACACTGTGAAGCTGAATCTCAATGGATAATTGACTCGTTTGAAGGCCCATCTGGCTGTGAAAGGATATTCTCAAGTGTATAGAATGAATTACCAGAACACATTCTCACTAGTTGCAATGCTGACATCTGTGCGGATTCTTTTTTCTTTGGCTATCACTTATCACTGGCCCCTCATCAGTTGATGTTGAGAATGTTTTTCTTAATATTGTTATTGACGAGGAGATTTACATGGAGCAACCATCTGGCTTTATTGCTCAGGGGGGAGTTAGGAAAGATTTTTCAAGTTGAAAAAGTCTTTGTATGGATTGAAGCAGTCATCGAGAGCTTGGTTTGGACGATTTACCTCTGTTGTTCGGGCTTTTGGTCTTTCCCATTCTCAGAAAGATCACCCTGTGTTTCAAGGGAAAAAGCATTACTTGTAGTGTATGTGGATGATATTACTTGTGATGATGTGCAGGGGAATGCAAATCTAAAATGCTACTTGCAGAAGTATTCCTAAACAAAACACCTTGGACCTTTGCGGTATTTCTTAGGCATTGAAGGGCGTGTTTGTTTCGTCGCAAAACGCCGCAAAACGCAAGTCATAAAACTTTTTTACCATTTTCCGTTGTTTGTTTCGCTGAAAAACAAGTTACAAAATGCAACTCTTCTTTTCCCACTTGCAGTTACTACAGTTAAATTTGTGGTCATGTAAATCTCACTTTTACACACATATTTTCCCACTTGCAGTTGCTACAGTTAATTTTGTGGTCATGTAACTCTCACTTGTAGTACACTTACAGTTCAAAACAGTTACTTGATAATCAATATATAATTTAATATTATTAAATATTTAATATTTTAAATAGTTTTCAATTTCTTATTTAATTATTTTATATTTTTAATCTTTAATTTTTTTTATTGTTTTAATATTGTTTTAATATTTAATATTTTACTATTTTAATTTAATATTTTAATTTAATATTTTATTTAATACTTTATTATTTTATTAATACTTATTCCATTTTTTATTATTTTATTTAGAGTTAATATTTTATTAATATAACAATATTATACTTTACTATATATTTAATTATTTATTTTTTAATATAAAAAATTACTTTATTAATATCATAATATATTTTATTATTATATTAATATTTTATTATGTTATATTGTAATAATAATTCAGTATAATAATACTATAATTATAATTTATTATTAAAATTATAATTATATTTTACTTTGTTAATTTTATATTTCTATAATATTATAATAATATTATAATAAAATTTATATTATAATAATTTTCAAGTATTTTTAATATTATAATATTATAACTATATTTTATTATTTTTGTAAGAATTTTTAATATTTATATTTTATTAGTATTCTTAAAATTTTATTAATGTTCTTTAGATTTTCTTAAAATTTTATATTATTTATTTAGTTAATATTTTAGTAATATTCTACTATTTATACTAATATTTTATTAATATTATTGTTATAAATAAAATATTAAGATTATTAATTTTTTATCTCAAATTTATTAATACAATTTAATTTGCAATAATAGATTTAATTAATAGTATTTATAATATTTAAATCACTGCTACAGTTAATTTTGTGGTCAACTTTTCCACTTGCACTTTTACATTACCAACCAAACACCGTAAAACACAATATACTTTTCCATTTACACTTCACTTTATCAACCAAACACCGTAAAACACAATATATTTTCTCTGCTACAGTTCACTTTTTCCATTCTCATTTTACGACTTACGACTTGCGACGTTTTGCAACGAAACAAACAGGCCCGAAGTAGCTAGGTCAAAGAAGCGAATTTCTCCTTTTCAGAGAAAGTATGTGCTTGATATGCTCCCTGAGGTTGTTAATGCACCTATGAAAGCTAATGTCAAGCTGCTACCAGAATGGGGGAGATCTTAGATGATCTAGCACGTATCATCAATTAGTGGGTAAGTTGAACAACCTAACTATAACGAGACTTGATATTGCAATTTGTTGTGATCGTTGTAAGTCAGTTTCTCCCAGCGCCAAGGATAACTCATTGGAAAACAGAGTACAGATTCTCAGGTACTTAAAGAAGACTCCTGGTAAAGGACTTTTATATTTAGAGTGTGGACGCACGAGAGTTGCTGGTTTCTCAAATGCTGATTAGACATGTTCACCTGTTGATAGACGGTCTACCATAAGCTATGGCTCCTTGGAGAAAAATCTCATGTCATGGAAATGCAAGAAGGGGAGTGTGGTGTCACGATCAAGTGCGAAGTCAAAATATCATGCAATGGTAAACATGACTTGTGAATTGGTTTAGATAAGAGACTTCCTGCGTTCAAGTTTGCGTCTTTGGATGGGAGGATTGTTAGTCAGGTGGTGATCCTTAACTCTCCCAGTAATATGAATCTAAACAACTCGTTTCCACTGTAAAAAATTGTCACCATTCAACTTTCTATCAATGATTTTTTCAGATACAAACTCAAAAACTACTGGCTTCATCTCTTCAGCCATCACTCAAAAGCTCAAAGAAACCAGTAAAAGAACCTCCCAAAATTACAAGATGCACAGAAACCTTAAACCAAGTTTCAACCAAAAAACTTCCAAAACAAACATAGGTCTTTAACTACCCCTCTCCAAATAAAAGACAAGTTTTCCTTTTTACAGATTTATAGGTTCACAGTTTCAGAAAGTTTGAAACTGAATAAAGAAGGGAAAAGAGGGTGTGGTCAAATAAAAGAAGAAGGGAACCAGAGTTGAAGTCGTGGTCGTTGTGCAGAAGAAGTCGCCAGCAACGCAACGACAGGGTCCGAGGTCGAGGTTATCATTCGGATGCGAAATCGAAGTCAGATTCAGATTCGCGATCTCTGCTGCTGAATACGGTGTCTGATTTTGAGGTTGTAGTCGTCATCTGGTGGTGAAGGCGAAGTCAGGATCTGGATTTGATGTTGACGACAAGATCTGATTTTGATGCCGTGGTTGTGATGGTAATGAGGGCGAAGTCGGGATCTGGATTAGATGCTGATGACGAGATCAGGATCTAATTTCGAGGGCAATGTTAAGCTCAAATGACGAAGGCAAGGCGGGGTCAAAGTCTGTTGTCGAGGGTGTGGTTGTGTTTGATGTCGAAGGTGTGGCAAGGACGTACTGGGACTTGGTTTTGTTGTCGAGGTCTCAATTGTGATTTTGTTGTCACAACTGCAGTTAAGGGGGAGAGAGAGAGAGGGTTAAGGCTATTCAATGTTAATCTAGGTTAATCAGGATCATAGCTCTAATACCATGAACTAAATAATATAAGATTAATTGAAAAGTTAATTATTATTGAGGGCAATGCCCGAATATATGGCCATACAATTTGCATAATATGAAAACCTCTCTTCCTAATACTATTAGTATTATATAATCCTAATCCCAATGCTAATATTTCTACCAGTTTGAAAAACTCTAAAATCTTAGCTGTATCAAAAAAGATGACTATTTAACTTTTCGTATATTCTTCACACAAGTGGTTGATCCGACTCAGATTTTACTTTAATTCATAAAGACTAATGATGCAGTAATTTTGCATCAACATTAGCAATTCAGTATTTTTTTTTTTTTAAACAATTTTAATATTTTTTTGTCTTAGTTTCTTGTTTAGAAAAGTTTTGTTTAGGTGATCTTTTTCTAATTTTTGTAACAAGCTGGGTATGATTGATCTTTATGCTCCTCAAACAAACTATCAGACTATGTAGCAAGAAAAAGGGTATTATTGTAACTACTTTTCATTCTACCTATATAAAGAACATGCTATACCAATCTAGGGTAAGAACTATTCCTAAAACCCTAAGATGTTTTTGGGAAAGATTGATAGGTCAATAGGCCAGATATCAACTACCTCCTAATCAATGTTTTTCACAATTACCACTGTTCCAAAAAGCCCAACTACACTCAATAACCCAAATTAAAATTCCTTCGCCAGTGTGAGTTTCTTGAATAATCATTCTTTACTTGAACTCAGCTTATGTTAATATTGGTGTTGAATTATTATGAATATATAAGACAACCAACTTCTTTAAAAGCCCTTAGGGCCGCTATATGGTCGGGTCAGGTCGAGTTCACTACCACTGTACCCGGACCCCAACACCTTATAGGTCCACGACCCAGACCAAACCCTATTATGAACAGGTTCGGGTCTGAATTCAGATTAAATACAACGTTCCCTATACCCACCAGGTTAATGGATAGGGTATTTACTACAAAGACCCATACCCTACCCATCACACGTGGGTCCAGTACAGGTCAGGGTCAAGTTCGGGCAGGTATATTTATTTTTTCCCCCAAAAGGACTAACAGACATTAATAAATCAGAACATTTACAAAATAAACAGATAATAAGCAAGTAGTAACACATTGCATTCAAGAACTTGAAATTTAATAAAAACTAACATAATTGGAGAGAAAATTTATTCTAGAACTTTCTCATCAGAGCCAAAAGGAGAAACGCAAAATGATTCTGTCTTTTTTTTTATTCCAAGTTAAAAGTGTTAATGAATTATGTAATTAATTGATGTTGGTGGTTAGATAAACCCATAATAATAGATTTTAGAATATAAATATATTACCCTCTACCCACACCACATCTTTAGAATTTTGGTGTTGTGGAAAGGACTTTAATATGATATCAAAGCCCTAGGTTTTTGATCATCTGCAACCTCCATCATGAGCATCTCCACCCTTCATCATGAGCATCATCATTGACTTCTTTTCCATCTCTTCTTTTTCTACTAGGTTGACCTAACCAGCACGCAAAACAATGTTATTGTTCAATATGGGTATAGTTCATCACCCGGTTATTTGATCCAGATTTATTGGATATAAAAGGCTGAAAATGTTTTGGGCATCTATCGGTGTACTAAAGTCTGATTTTAGTGATTTAAGAGTTAATTCCTATGTATTTTGGTGTTCTGGACGCATTGATGGGATTTATTTGATCTAATTCTAACAGATTTGATAGTTCCACGGATCTTGAGAAGCTCTAAAATCTCATGTTTGCTGAGTTTGAAAATCTCTCAAAAACTCATCTTCTATTGAGTATGGATCTCTTAGACCTTTACTTCTACTAAGAGCGTGTTTGGTTTGGGGCGGAATTGGGGAAAAGCGGAAGTGGAAAACTCATTTCCCGCTTTCGGTGTTTATTTGAAACCAGAAAAGGGAAATGAGAACCCTTTGCCTTTTTACACCTCTCATTTACACTATCATTTTTTCACTTGTAGGGTGCTATAATTATTTTTGTGGTCATGTAAATCTCACTTGAAATAAAGTGTGTCTCAAAACAGTTAATTTTTATAGTCATGTAAATTTCACTTGCAGTTTAATTCAGTCCCAAAAAAGTTTCATGATTAATATTTATTTTAATATTATTTTGTGGTCAACTTCGTGGTCAACTTTTTCACTTTTATTTTCATATTACTAACCAAACACCGTAAAACACAATATACTTTTTTACTTATGCTTTCACATTACAACCAAACACCAGAAAACTTGCACAAATCTAAATTTCCTACCTTTTTCTCATTTTCCACCCCATTTTTCACTTACACATTTTTCTCCCACTTGAAGAAAAACAAACAAACCAACCCTAAGTTGGAGATCTATCAAAACCTCCACTTCTACCAAATTTGGGGATCTCTCAAGGCCTCTTTTCTACTGAGTTTGGAATCTCTCAAAACTTCATCTTCCACCGAGTTTGCATATCTCTCAAGACCTCACTTCTACCGACTTTGAGGATCTCTCAAAACCTCTTCTTCTACTGAGTTTGAAGATTTTTAAAATCCTAGCCATATTCAAAATATGAGTATTTGACTTTTTTCATGCAGTCTTCATGCAAGTATTCGGCTTGACTCAGACTTAATTTGATTTGCAACTTCAAAGTTTTGATGTAGTGGCATAGAAATTTAATATGGTAGCAGAACAACTCAGGTTAGCGAACATTTAAAAAGTGAATTTAAAAACAAGAATATTGTTGCAAAAAAGCCAAAGTTTAGGCACATAAAAAACCACACAATGTGCGAGGGCATGTTAGAATATAAATATTTTACCCTCAACCCTTACCACAATTTTGGTGTTTTAGTGTAATGACAGGGAGTTCAATAATAACTTTCAATAAGCCAATTCAATTTAGCTAATGGGTTCAACGTACTTACTAATATTAGTATATTATTTAATTACTTATTTAAGTATAGCGTACTTACTAATATTAGTATATTATTTAATTACTTATTTAAGTAACAGGTATTTTAGTGGGTTCCGGCCCGGTCTTGGTAATATAAGTACTATCCATTGCTACCTAATCACTAAACGGGACGACTCCAATTCCGAGTCAAATCTACATGGAAGGTACTCAGAGTCTCAGACCCTACCCGATTTTATGGAGGGGTCTAACTTTTTAGATCCAATATATACCCGCTCCTATGGTTTTTGGGTTGGAACCAAATCTGGGCCCTGGTACTGGTGATTTATAGCAGCCCTACAAGAACTATTATCTGTGGAATTTAATCTATCCCTTTCACCATTTAGCCACCACATTTCTAAAGGAGACCATATAAATATTCAACATTCTTCTCCATATGATTGAGAAGCTTTAGAAAAAGGTTTGAGAACTCAGTTTTGGTTTTGGTTTCCATTTCAAAGTTTAGTGAACATAAACATGTTTCATTAGTTTTGACATATTTTGTTTTAACGCTTTCAATTTTCGTGAACATAAACATGTAGGCATCTTTGATACTTTGCATATATATTGCATAAAGCATATAATATAATCATGTAGGCTAAGCGGATAGTAAATTAAGAGAAGTGAACTTCTGATACTCAATCATTAACCCAAAAATTAATTCAAAGTACTTGAAATCTATCAATTTGAAATTAAATTAAAGTATAATCAGAAAATTAGAAATAGTTTATGCAAATTAGGATATATAAATTTGGTATCGCTGTAAAAATTGAAGAGGGATGCAATTATTAACTACGAATATTATAACTTCTCTCTTCGCCCTTTGTTTTTGAAATTTTTTGTAGGTTTGGTATGCTCATCCAGAACTTACTGAATTATCGAAAACTAACCGACACCAAATGCGTATGAGCTGAAACTTAGCAAAACCGAAACTACATATGATCCTCATCAAATTCGAGATGAAACAACTGAAACCAGGATGAAATGAGACGAACCTCATACCTTGCTTCTGAAGGATTATAAGGTTCTGGTCTTGACATTGCACCCTTAATAAGGGAATGGGGTCTTCCCAATCATCCACAAGAAGAAAACTACTAGACATGTGAAGGGCGGCATTCAATTTAATATAGATTATTTACCAAAAAAAAATAATACTGCTCAACAAAGCTGCTTAATTTAAGTGGCAGATAAAAAGTCCAAAACAATCATACAAAAAAGAAACCTACACTTTGTAAACTTGAGTATCAAATATAATTCACCAAGCTAAATGTCACTCAGTGGTGAAATCAACAATGCAGCACTAACACTCCTAATATGGAGCTGTGTCGTGTTTGACACACTCGTCGTATGTTGTTTTAAGAATTTGCCACGTGTCTGCGTGTCGTGTCTATGTCAATATGATTGTGTCTTTGCAACATAGGAAATCAATAAGCTTTCACAAGAAAACCTTTTGCAGAGTTATTTGGCCCATAAAGTTATAGAGAACCCACATTAATCAGCTATACGTTCAAAACAAATTTGAGAGATCACTAACCAAAGTCATACAGTTGGATATTCTCCAAGATGTAACAAAGGGACCAAGTGCTAAACAGCCCCTGCACAACTCAGAGACACTTCTCTATCCCCAAAGAAATCTCACTCCATTTTCACTTTGTGAATCAAATTCTGTGAGCATAAAAATACAAATTTTATGTCACTAACCCCTTCAAGAGCTTCCTACACAACTTGGTAGGATTCAACGCTTCACTATGAAATGTTCCAAACTTTGTTAGGTTTTCAAATTTTGTGGCTAATGTTTTATAACTATCAATTTGAGCAACTTTGTGGCTAATGCTTTATAACTATCAATTTGCTCAAAATAGATGTAGTAGTGAATGTTAAGCTAGAAGAAAGGCATATGTAAATGAGGAAAAACAAAGAAAAGGAAACCAGAAGATAGTTACCTGTAGTTAAGTCTCGGGATGAAAGCCTTCCATGAGCACATGCACTTAGAACAGCTTCAAGAACAAAGGGAACAGCTTCCAAAACCTCCCATGCCGGAAGGATGGGTCTCTGAGCATCTTCTAATGTATTAGTATGAGGGGTACTACTGCTACCACTTGTAGCTGATGACATACTGTCCGAAACAGTGCTACTTTTGATCATTTTTTGACAAATCATATTTAATATCTTATTGGCAACTTGATGCACCGGGCTTTTACTCGACAAACCAGAAAGAGTTGATGCTATGCATGCTTCATTTTGAAAATACCAAGCCCGTAGTTTTGGAAAAGAATCTATACAAACAGGTTGGCCTGACGATGTGCTGGATGCGTCTGTGAACTTGAGACTTCCATCAGTCGTCGTACAATTTTGTAAAGAGATGCGGCTATTGCGTATTAACAAGAGATAATTCAAAGTCAATTGCATCTTGACAGTGCCCCCACGTCCAGCTAAACAATGTTCATGAGGAGGACCATAGAATTTCCATAGACGAAGAAGGAACAAAAACGCACAAGAGAAGACAGAATAAGCTGAGCCTTCACTTGCAGTGCTTGAATAGTGATCCAAAGAGGGAGACAATGACCCAAAAGTCTCGCAAAGTGGCATCAAAGCTGCAGCAACTTCTGGAATCTGCATGTTTATAACATGATAAACTTAGCAATGAGGGTTATAACAATAATTAACATTTAACTGTTCAAGTACAGAAGTTCACAGGTGTTCCAAAGGTCTGGAAAATCAAGCCAACTGTACATATTTGGCTATGATATACCTTCACAATCCATCCTTCTACTGAAGAAGTTTAAATAAAAAGGCACCGTGTTGCATTTTTGTGGAATAACATGAAAACAAAGGACTTGCAGACTGTGATCCCATTATTAGGTGATGCTATACGTCTAGGAATGTTGTACTATTCAACAAGGCTTCAGTTTGATTGTTGTCATAAGGAGACCAGAACACAAGACAAGAGGGAGCAGAATCAAGAGATGACTAACAACTTCAAGACAAATCATAGTCTACGCGCTAGATTTCCAACCAAATTCATGGGCCAATGGCAAACAGTGTGTATTACATGGAATCAGAAGAATTTGCATGAGATACATTGGAAAACTATTGAAGAATCAACTCCAAATTTTGAAGGTCAACTCAACAAAGAAAGCTGAGCCCGGGGAATGCAATGCATCCTTTAATAGGATAAAGTGAGATTAAGTGAGTAAATCATCCATGTTTGATGAGCCATTTCACAGAATCCAAAGGAGAAAGATGATGAAGGTAGAAGTAGTTCATGCTCTGAAGCTAAACCAAACTTGAATATAGTGCCCAAGCCCAACAAGGCAAGGCCAATATCACGCAAGTAGGCATTAAGGTAAAAACATGTCCGTATGGTTCAACTGAAAGACATAAAGCACAATTAGTTTCTCAAGGCTTCTTTCAAAAATAAGGCTTCAACTATGATGAAATATCAGTTCCAATACCAAGAAAGATAGTAAATCATGGTTTCTGTGGCAAATGGATGCATGCCAAGCTATGAAAAGTTCTGTATGGGTTAAAAGAAAATATCAGCAAACACTAATTACAAAATTCCACTTAGGTAGGCCTTCTGACCCAAATCATTATTCATTAAAAGACAATAAAACAATCTAGCAATAAACTGCTACATTAATATTGGTTCTTTTTTATGTCATGATTGTCATGTAGAAGATTAGTAGTTAAAGAAGGGACAACCTCTATTCCCTTTCAGACAAAAGAAGCTTGGAGAATTAAAGAAATTTCTTGGCTCGAGATAGATAAACCAAAAGAGAGTTTTCCCTCTTCCAATGAAGGTATTCAAGAGATCTACTATGTAGACATGTGATGCGCATTGCGAGCTGGACCCTTCTATGGAAAAGACTAATGTCAAGTTATGCACAGAATAAGAAGAAACTAGGAAAACCCGATTAACATTGACAACTTGTCAAGTTCTTATTTATCTGGTTAGGTCAAGATTAGATATCAGGTTTGTAGCTGGAGCATTAACTTGATTCATGCAAAAGTCAAAGAAAATCACAACTTGGAAGCAAAAATGTTAAATAAGTTAAAGGAGCAAATGATCATGATCACTTGTACAAGGGATGAAGATGAAAGGTAACTGGATATTGAGACAACTATGCTGGTCATCAGGACACTTGCAGATCAACCACATGGTCACCGTAGAGCCTAAGGAGCAATACCTGTGCATTAATAAACCTGAATATCATTATCAATGGCAACCACAAAAGGTCAGTACAGACCAGCAGAAATTGCAGCTCAAGAGAACACTTGGCTTATTGAGCTAACAGGAGATGCACATTGAGTCAAAAACTAAGCACTGCTGTGATAAAAAAAAATCAACTATTCGCTTAACTGCGCCACTATATTTCGTGCAAGAACCAAGCACATTAAAGTAACTGTCAATTTAATAGAGAGAAGGTGCCAAGTAGAGCACAGGCTCAGTTTGGTTCATAAGTTACTCAGCAAAACTATACATATTAAGAAAATGCCAAATGGATGGATGATTAACACTTTGGTAATTACTAATTATATATAAGAATAAAAGAGAGACAAGTTCAAACTAGCATGGAAAATCAAGGTTATGAGCCATATAATAAAACTTCAGAAGAAGGTAGTTGAGCACTTTTAGAAACCAATTTGGTTTTAGGGCAGGGAGATCAACTATGAGAGCTATTTCATTAATTAAGGTGATTGACGGGGTGATACTGAGAGAAGAAAGAGATCAACATATAGTTTTCTTTGATTTAGAAAAAATTGTGACAGGATCACTAAAGAGATAATGTGGTGGGTTTCAGAACAAACAGAAACAACTATCTAGTAAGTATATTGATGTGATTGTAGATAAGTATAATGGAGGAGTACTATGATGAGAACAATGGAGAGGAGACAACTATCCCTTATCACCACAGGCATACACAAAGGATCAATGTTAAATCCTTATCTCTTTGCATCTTGATGAATGACCTTACGAAGATGAAGTCTGATGTTGCACGTTCTTTTCAGATGATATAGTATTAGTTAATGAAACTAGAAATAAGTTTCAAAATAGAAAGGTGGAGAGAAGCTAGTTTAAAGGATTTATTACTAGAACAAACACAAAATATATGAAATGTAAAATTAAAAAAATTGTGACAAGAAATATGTATATAGTACGAATTGATGGTTACGAAATTTACTGGAGAGTTCACTTGCTAGTTAGTATAAATGATTCATCAAAATGGTGAGATCGAGAAAGATGGTTCTTAAAAATCAAAATGGGATGGTTAAAGTGGGAACTGCTTCTTGTGTTCTATGTGATTGTAGCATATCGATAAAAATTAAAGGAAAATCCTATAATACGGATATGATTATAGGACCAACAATACTGTGTCAATGTTACACTCAAGAAACATGTTTGAAAAATGAGTAGAAGAAATGAGAATGTTGAGGTAGATGAGTGGCAATAACACAGAGATAGATAATAAATGAGTGCATGCATAAGAAGTTCAAGATCATTGCTCTTATTAAGGATAAAATTAGAGAAACATTGAGATGGTAAGGGCATGTGCAACAAAAGCCAATAAGAAAACTAGGAAAAGTAATAGGATCATAGTTAATGGAGCCATGAGGATAAGAGAGAGGCCTAAATGACCTTGGATGAAGAAGGATACGATAGTATTTGATTTAGCTGAGGAGACAAACCCAGGGTTCAAAGAATCGGCCGTTCCCATTCTGACTTGGCCGAGTCTGAACTGGAACGACCTTCGCCGTTCTGATTCCGTTCCACAAGTCGAAGGGTTTCGCTATTTTCAGACGACTCGGGCGAAATTCCCAGTTGACGCAGCTAATATAGCCGAGTCAACCATGGATTCAGCTTGACTCGATCGATATGGCCGAGAACTTTGATTTTTTATCGAGTCAACTCTAAAAATCACCCGAGCAGTAAAAAAAGCAACAACATTAGCTGACTTACCTCGGCGCTGACGATCGCCGGCCTCCAGGACGTCGTCGTTCCACCCACCTCCAAGCCGTCGTGCCACCTCCAGAGCGAGAGGGGGAGAGAGGGGAGAGCGAAAAAGGGGAGAGAGAGAGAGATTGGAGGGGGAGAAGGGGGATAAAGAGATCGGCGAGGAGAGGGGGAGAAAGATTAGCGGGGGAGAGGGGGAGAGATTGAAGGGAAAGGGGGGGGAGAAAGAAAGAACGACAGGGGGAGGGGGAGAGAGAGACGGGAGAGAGGGAAAGAGATCGCCGGGAAAGAGGAGGGAGAGAGATAGAGATCGGAGGGTGAGAGAGGAGAAAGAGAATGAGAGATCGGCGGGGGAGAGGGGGGGAGAGAGAGGAGAGGGGAAGAGAGATCTGACCCGATCTCTCTCCCTCTGTCTTTTATATATATTTTTAAAAAATTTATGGTGTTCTCATATTTACCCTCAAAACCCCTATTTTTTAAAATTTAATCTCCAAATCATCATATTTTCAATATTATCTCTCAAAACAAACTTATTTTAGACATGTGATACATAAAAATAAATTCTTACATTTTTTAAGATTTATCATGATTTTTTCAGAATTTTTTGAGCTTTATTTGTAGCATTTTACGCGTATCTCTTGTTTTAAATATCAGCCGAGTCGGCCGAGATATCGTCTGATATCTCCTTTTTTGCCTGCTACCGATACGATATGGGAAAATCATTCGTCATATCGTTTGCAGCAAAAAAACAGCCAATATTTGAAATACCAGCCGATAAGTCGCCTGATATCGGCCGATAAATCGCCCGATATATCGCCCGATAGGAAATAACTTATTTATTGCACGACTACATGCAAATGTACATTATTTTTTACTGTATTTGCTTGCATATTACATCATTTTTATAAGGAAGATAATATCTACGACACTAAACCAACTTTTAATTATCAATATTTCATTATATATAGTGTTTGATATGAACACCCGATATGCGTGTGTATCCCCGATATCTCCCCCGATATCCGATATCCGATATGAAAAATCCCATCCGATATGATCCCGATATCGATATGATCCCGATATCTGATATTTAGAACCTTGCGCGCATCATCCGAGTTCGTTCCGTGACGCCAAGTCGTCTCTAGAACGGTGCCCGCCGAGTCGGCGGCCGAAGCCGCGACTTTGGACCATGGACAAACCTCTACACTAGAATGGAATGTAGCTGACACCAAAATTTTGAGATAAAAGCTTTGTTGTTGTTGTAACATACTAAGGCGAGAAAGAAAAACAACTAATCAAAACTAAGGAAAAAGTACTGGATAGTCTCAACAAGGACTTAGCTACTCAAAGCTCACATGACTACTTAAGAGGATTTACATAGACTTTGCTAAGTGTCTCACTATTAGAACAAACTACACTACCTGTTAAAACTTACTTTTGTTCTATCTTCCAAAGACACCTTGTACATTGTATCTACTATAGGTTAGTGCTACTCATGAGGTACAAACACGCATAGATAGGAGGAAACCCCGCTAATTGAACACACAGAGTCCTTGGATGTATGAGTTGTCTGAGTAAGCATGACAATAGTAAATCCAGTGAGTGAAATACTTGTGATGTGTGAACTATCTAGCACTGCGAGTGGAGTGTTCTTAGTGGTATAAGTCCAATTTTATCAATAGGGTTTTTTTACACGTGTGGGTGTGTTGATTAGCATTGTACATAATGGTCGATTATACTATTGAACTCCATTTTCCATTTGGATCCTACAAAAAAGATACTTGCTTTAGTTAACATCAAAATCCTACAACAAATATAATTTTGCAAACCTGAGGTTTTATTCATATGTTAATAGCTCAAATACAGGTTATTAAAAAGTTAAAGACCATTTCAGCTCCCCCCTCCAAAAAAAAAAAAAAAAAACCTTACAGGCGCACGCGCACACACAAAATCTTTATAGAAGCTTTAAGTTATACAATAAAAAGCATGCTTGCACGGTCACAATACTGCTTTAAGGAGCTTTAAGTTATACAATAAAAATCATGCTTGCAATAAGGTCACAATTGGAGATCATTTCGCTGGGCGTATCAATCTAACAACAATAAAAGAAAAGGTCCAGAGCAATAAAAGGGTTCATTTTAGGAAACTTTACACATTCAGGAAAGAGTAATTCCCATTAGAACAAATGAAGAATAACAAAGGATGTCTTACCATGCCATATAGAGAAAGGATATGAACAACATCGGCACAAGAAAGCCCTAGCAGAATAGAATTTAGCATGGATTTATAACTGATTAAATGGCTTCCGTCTGATGAATAACCAGCAGGTACAGGAGGAGACAAAAGCCTGATCACAACCTGCACCGTATGTTCCTAAAGACAAAAGCACAGTCCCATGTAAGTCAAGTTGTAGTTAAAAACCAGGAAATGGCTGTGAATATGTGAACACATTGAAACAACTACATATATACAGAGTTATAATCTAGAGTGAATTAGGTAAACAGATAGGTGCCTGAATCTTAAGAGTGCTGTAATCTGAGGCTTATAGGAGATTTAATATATGAGCTATTGTTGGACATGTACTGCTGTAAATCAATTTGAAGTTCAACAATTAAGCAAAACATCACATTAACTTAACCTGAATATTCCAGCCACGAATGAGAGATGCACCACACAGAATCTTTGCAGCAGCTGACTTTTCTTCTTCAGACCCACGTAATGCAATGTGATACAGTTTCTCAAGTTCAGTTATGCTATATCCAGCAACAATAAAAAAATATCATTAACCCAGAGGATATAACTGATGAAAAACTGAGGCTAGGGGAGTCAAAATCCTGCAACATAACTATTTAGCATTTGTTATCCAATTTACCTTAGGAGGATATATGATGTACCTCGAAGCAGGAGTTACTAAAAGAGCATTTCTTAGCAAATTAGTTAGTGAAGCCCCTTTCATGAATGCTGACCAAGGAGATTCTTGAACGGATTTTGAATCCATTGGGGATGCTAGTGTGTCCACATAACCAGGCCAAAAGTAAGAAGATGTGTCGATCAATTTCCTGGCAATGCAGGCTTCAACTATAAGATGAAGCATGTTTCCAACTGTAAGAAGAAAAAGAATTTAAGAAATAATAAATGGTTTATTGAGATAACACAATTGTCTGTTACAAGATTCTGTAGGCTAGCATGGATAAGGCCGAAAAAAAGAAGAATGTTTATCTTGCGGTCTGTTACATGAATAAGGCTTCCACTTGATTTGGCAATACTATTACTGACATGAATAGAATGTAGGTGCTTATAGTTATAATGCAGAAGCACATTCATCTTGCTGTCTATTACATGGATAAGGCATCCGCTTGATTTGGCAATATTATTACTTACACAGATAGAATGTAGGTGCTTTGTAGTATGTAATGCAGAAGCGCATTCATCTTGAAGTCACTAGAAGTACAAGCCAAACTGAAAAAGGTCCCAAAAGTACTGAAGCAATCACACACTTAATGTACATAAAATAGCAGCAAGTGCAAAAAAAGGTTCAGTTGGGAAAGAAAGATTACACACATAGCCATGCTCAACTTTTAATGGCCTGATTTCAACACAAACTTTTCAATTAATTTGGTTTTTTTTTCCCGCAACCATGTGGCGACCAATGATAAAGTGGTTCTTCTACGTCATAGTATACCTTTACCAACTTACACTCTTCCCAACACAATGGCCTTCTAAATGGTGAAGGCTTAGTTCACTCAAATTTTATGACTGAGTATGTGGTTCAACATACTGCAGTCTGGGGCTAACTTAGTGCGAGGCAACTGCATGCTTGGCAGATTGGCAGGGGCTTGCCATGAGATTTAGCAGGCAATACCAACTTTCTATCATTTTCTTTTGTTTGAATTGACACAAATTCCTGACAGGTTTGAACAAACTCTCAAGTTACGAAACCAATATAAGCAGCATGGTTATCAATACCTCCTTGTAAGTATTGAAAGTTCCTGACAGGAATCCCAAAGAGTGATTCCATGTGCCAAATTTTTGACAATAGGAATAAAGTTCACAGGTCCATTTTTTAATTAAAACTAATAAATAACTTCAGAGCCAGCCCAGCACCGAAAAAAGCAGCAAACATGTAGATAACAATAGCATATATCTGGGGTGAATCATTTTCAACATTCATGTTTGGTTTTAAACAAAATAATTAACAAGGCTGTCAAGAAGAATTTTAGTACTCAGCACTCAGATGAATCCGATTACGAGTTTATATAGGCTAAAAAGGAAATTCTACTTCCCACCCATGGGATGATTTTAATAATCAATCGCTCAGCAATATCTTACCATGATTATATCATTTGCTTGTTCTCATGCACCATCTGCACTTGAATTGCTCTCAACATGGTGAAGCACATCCTTATAGCCTGACTACTATGTGATAGTTTTCCTCCCTCACCTTTATACTCATAGAATGGCTCTAGGGACAATGATCCAATCAAAGAATTCACTGATTTGGAACTGTCCATGACAAAACAACGAATGTCACGGGGTAGCCAACAAATGGCGCCAACTTTAAGATTTGTACAGGACTTGTGGACAAATGGCATGAGGACAAATGGCATTCAAAAAAGGTTTGACATGGGAACTAACTTTTACCAGTGTCAGCAGCTACCGTGTAACCGTCTCCTGCCAACTTCTAAACAAAAATATTTAAGCAGTCAAATTTCACTCTAATCAATGATACTGTCTATTCCTCTGTTACAAGGATGTATTGTCACAGATGAATCACATTCATGTTTCCATCATAGCAAATATATAACCAACAACAACAAAAAAGTCTTTGATCTCAAATATTTGGGTTTGCAACATGATTCCTTTACCATTCAGCTCCCTCCGTTACTTCCATTATGTTGACAGACTTGACCCGTTAAGATATGAAGTTATTCAAAAAGATACTGAAAGCAAGCAGTAAAGAAGGAAAAGAGGTCAAAAATAGAGGAGGAGACACTAGAAGCAACCGGCTAAAGCTTTATTCTGTCTTAATTAACTTTTCACTGGCCTTCCAATTGTAGGAGTTAGATCATCAATGCCCAAGTAAAACATGACTGATATAAATGAATTTAAGTCCAAATGGGTCCTAAGCCATATAAACTTTGATCCCCATGAGACATCATCTAGACCATCTAAGGTTCTCTAAAATCTTTAATTTAAGCACCTCGTTAATCCAACAGTCCTAAATCAGGGAATTAACAATAAATCTGGACAATATAGGACCACAAACATTGCTAACAGTCCCCAGATAAAGCCTACATGACAATATTACTTCTTGTCCTCTATCCATGGGATCTTTGTAAGGCTCTTAAAATGTAACCAATTTATCAATCACCTGATTGCTACTTTGACTCAACCTACAGGAAACATGTCCGGGAAATCCAGAGAGAAAAATAGGCTTGGACTGAATTTAACACAACGACACACATTATGAACTAGAGAATAAGTCCCTTGGGGCTTAAAGATGAAGACATCAGTTTGGAGGCAAAATTTGGTAAAGTAATATGGTCCCAGTAGGATTAAGAACAAGGACCACGCGTAAAGTTGACTGCCTCTCACTTTATCTATCTTATTTTATTATTTGTCATATTTTATTTTTCTAATCTGTATTTTATGTGGTGAAAGAGCCTTAGTAAGCTGTGATATGTTGCAGTTGTAAATTACAGTGAAGTGTTTAGATTTCAGAACCAGATATCTAGCTTTTAATATAATAATATACTCATGTCTGGTCTCCTGATGAGATGCCAAAAACATATTATCTTTTCATTTAAACTTTAAGAAAAAGGTAGTTTAGACTATGAAAACGCAGTTCCTCGCATGTTTTGCACATGCAGTTATATTGCTTTAAGAATTCTTGTAGATGTTCATGCCGCCAGCAGGTACGGTTTATTGGAACAGTATGACGTGTAAAGTCATAGATTTAACCTTGCATAAGGGGCACTCGTCATATTTTTAAACATAAACTCCAATGCTTTTTCAGCAGATTCCCAAATCAGTGACAATGATGGGACCATCAATTTTTGTATTTTTACCTTTATTATAAAAAAGGCAAGTCATTCAGTAAGATGAACTCCTCCTTGACCAAAAAGAATTAGGAAAAAGAGAAGAAAAGAAAGATGTACATTTAAATCATTTGCAACATGTGGGTGCTACTGCAGTGCAGCAGTTACAGCATATATACTTGGATGATCTGCTACAAGATGCCAAAGAAAATGATGGCTATTTCAACGGATAGTGCGCTATTTTTTCGAGACATATAAGAATGCATATAGCCACAATTTTCCCACTAAATACCTGCTTTAGCAGAGGCCGCTGAATGATTATCTCCACTTAAGCTGTCACTCCCTTTCTTCATATTAGAAATGAATGTTGCAGCCTTTTCAGCAGCCATATTAGCTGCAATGACCACTGATGACGGAGGTGACAGAAGACCAGAAAATGTTCCCAACAGCTGAAGAGAGAGAACTAATCCATGCCTTCGGGAACCCTGCATGTTTCCTGTCATAACCTGTTCACATCCTGCAGTCTTATTACCACTATTTGTAACAGAGAGCATTTCTTCCTCTTCCTTTACAACACGAAGGATTGCCAAGGGAACAATAGATAACAACATGCACAATCGTGCATCGAGATGAGGTACGGGACCTTCCAAAGGTTCACGGTCCTGCAAGAGTAAAAATAATACTGAATAAACAATGGAAAACAATGAGAACAATATAAATAATAAGTTCTTTAACGGACAAAGTTGAGCTTGATGAAAAGGGATTATCAATACTCTTTGCACAAGCCGAAGAGCTGAGACCCAGAGGGCTTGAAAGGTGTCTTGCCAGGTTGCTTGATTAATTACCCAGAGTGTTTTAATCAATTCTGCATTTGAGTTGAGAGAGAAAAATTATACCACAATATCAATTTGTTTATGCATTTAGGTAGATAAAAGAATTCCAGTGGTGTAACAATCTAAACTTCACAAGAACCTGTAAGTACTTCAATAGCAGATCCAGTGTGGACATGCTTCTCATCCATTGTGTTCTCCATAAAGATATCAATAGAAATCCAACAAGCAGTTCTGCTTGGTCCGGAACTATGGCGGAATGTTGAACCACAAGAACCAACTTCAAGCAGAACTCCAGTAAGCTGATGCTTATCTAACCGGTATTCCCCATCATTAGCATTCTGTATGTTTGCAAATAATCTTACCAGAATCTCATTTGCAAATATTAAATTCTGTGATGTTGATTGGTGAACTTCAATAAATTGCAGTCTCTGCAGTAGAGAGTTGAATATTTCAGGCCTGGAAATTGCAGGATATGTTAGGTGAGTATTCACTTTTAAAAGTTCCTTGTAGAAGGCAATAATTTTTTTTAGCAGAAAATTTCAAAGGAAGGTAGAGGACAACTAAAATATAGATTTAAACTCTTAGAATATACGCACTAGCTATTGAACTAAGCAGAGAGTTACCAATTTTTAAATTAATTAATATCCTAATGTCACCTTATACATCATCAACCCCTTGACAACCGTTAGGTTAAGCTATAGTTCTGCTTTATTCATTATTTTTTTAAAAATAAAATCTTAAAAGTGAAGAACCCCTTAGCAATTTAGCATGGAATAAAAGAAAGAAGATTTAGAGATATATGGATGGACCAAAAAAGCACAAAAATATGAAGATGTTTAAGGACAAACTAACTTACGATATTCAAAATGCATATTATGACCTCAAAATATAGAGGAATAAAGGACGTAATGAATAAGAAAAAACACAAATTTCAATTTACAAAGAGCAGTGTAATTGATAATAAATAAAGTACAAAGGAATAGGCTAGAAAAGAAACTGCGTACATGTTGAGTTGTATGAGACGAAGAAAAGTTTTAGCCTTTTTGCTTGCAGTGACCTTTTCCACCACCTCAAGAGCAAGAAGAGCATTCTTCCTACAAAGCTGTCCACTGTGCTCATTTTTCTTAATGATTAAACCTTTATTTGCATCTATATCCATGCGGCTTTCATTAGAAGATATACTGACATTTTTGTTGATGAATGTCAATTGCAAACCCCAGTCTTCTAATGTAGCATCGATTAAACGTATGATAACACTAAAATGAAACAAGAGAACTGTATGACCAAAATCCATTTTATGGACCCCGTATGTATGCGAAAGCTGTAGGACATCGTCAATTGAGATTGTTATCCTGCATAGTTTCAAGTATTGTATAAGAACAATAGTTGGGTATACTCAGATTAACAAATTTATCCAGCTAAGTAAACAATAAGAAACAAATTCTCCAGCTAGAGAAAACAGAAAATGTCAAGCCCATTTAACATTTATAAAGAATGCTGCTGCTCACTTCAAAGGAGGCAAACATACAGATGTGCTTCCCACAACTCTAAGCGAAAGATTATTGGCTACATTCAATTGACATCTGACTGAAATGGCATACAAGAAGGAAATAGGATGCAGAAGAAGAGTAAGAACTAAAATTGAACTGTGCATCTTTAACATATCAAGATTTCAAGGAAAAGTGAGATCAGGAAACTATAAATAGAATTTAATCTACATCACTCAGCACTGAGAATATGATAGTATTTTTATTAAAAGAAATCAAAGTTACTTGGCTACTGCATGCACGGTGCTTTTACTTGTTCATGTTTGAATAAGAGATTGTTTTATTCACATTGTTCGTTTAGAATGCATTTGGTCACATTTACTAATAAATCATGATGAACTTATCATTGAATCTGAATTTGTTGTCCACACAGCACATCATTTGTGTGTCGGCGTCACATTAAAAATGGTCAGGATAACAGTTTCATCCTTTGTGCAGATTGCAAACACTTTGGGTGACTTCTCGGGTGCACTTCGTGTTATAAACTACAACAGATATGTCATAGAATAGTCCTTGGTTATCTGGAGTTCACACATTACTTTGGTATGTACCTCTACAATATACAAACTCCAACCAATTGCAAAATAAAGGTAGCTGCAGTAATTTACATGACAACCCAGTCCAGACATCACATCCATTTCACATTCTAGAGAAAGGCAGATCTGAACTAACAAGAAAAGAGGATATATGAGAACATAACCTCCCTCAATAGCAATAAATAAATAGCCCCCAAAAATCACAGAAAAATTCTAATAAATAAATAAAGCTAATGCCACTAGCTAATCATAACTCAAAAAATAAAAATTTAAACCCTATATTTAGAAACTTTTTCATCTCTTCTAGTGGCTGCTTAATCCCCATAATCAAGTCCATTTGATTTTTTGTTTTCAGGCCCTTTAATTGATGCAGATCAACTACTATAGAGTGGATCCTTATATTTGATATTCACGGAAAATTACAAAAATTGCATGACTGCGCTCCTTGAGAGCAATGCAAGCAATCAAACTCTTAGTCACGGGACACCAATACTCAACATTCGGTAGACACCGACACTCCACATTACAAATAAAACCCCAATGTACACCATATATTTGATAGCATTTCAATTTCAACAAGATATTAAAGAAAATTTATAATGAGATTTTAAAATTTATTTTTAAAAAATCTTACTTTTCTCTGCAGGAGCCAAAGCCCATAGGAGACGAGGCGAAAATATACCGACTCAGCAGCTCAAGATAAATCCTATAGGCCTCCGGCTGCACCTTGCGATGAGGAATCACCCTAAAAATTCCACCCCAAGGGGGCATTCATTTTTTCCTTCAAAAAAGACGAGAAGAGAAAGAGGGGGAGGGTTTGAAAATTAAAATTGAGGGCGGTGAGCTTACCTTGCGGTGAGGAGAGCGAGGGCGTGGTGGGGCGAGACGAGGCGGGAGCCGATGGAGTGTTCCAGAAGCTTCCAGAAGGCGGGGGTGTTGTGGGCGAAGCAGAGGTTGGCGACGAGGACGATCCCTAGCTCCGGGCTCGGGAAGCCCAGCCCCTTCACCTGGACCAGCCGCGCCACCTCCGCCATACGTGCTGCCGGCGGGTCCCCGCGCTCCTCCGCCGCCTTCAGGGCGGACATCACGTCCAACTCGAGATCGATGTCGAACACCATTTTTTCTTGTTTCTATTTTGGGCGGCAGGCGGCGGCGAAGGCAGTGACAGAAGCGATTGAGTAGTGAAAGCTCACCGGTCGTGAGTGTTTGCTCGCTTTTATGAGCTATAGATGGAGAAGAAGAAGACAGCCAGCTGTTACCTGTATAATTTTGGGATTTTGAAGAAAAAGATTCTAACTAGACGCTGTCGGTGAAAAATCGGCCCCAGGGGAGGAGACGGAAAAAAAAAAAAAAGAAAAAGGAAAAGAAGGTAAAATTTCTATATAACTAATGCACTGAAGACGGACAGAGAGACAAAGTTTCTATATAAGTCACGTGAAAAATCTTCCTTTAATCAATTTTGATTAGTATACCACTGATATGGAGGTGGGAAGATGAAGAAGGAAGAAGAAGTATGGAGAGTTGAGAAAGGAAGAAGAAGGAGAAGAAAGACAGACGGACGGACGGACGGATAGAGTTTCTATATCACTCAGGAGAGAAAACCTCTCTTCGCTCAGTTTTGACTAGTACTCTCCTCCGAGTTTAGTTTAGGATTCTTTTTTTTTTTTTTGTATTTTCTCTCTTTATAGATTACGACTGGTATACCTGCGTCGTCAGTGAGAAACTGACCGATCCGTCAGAAAGATGTTCAGGGGGAGAGGAAGAAGAAGGAGAAAATCTCCCTTAAGTCAGTTTTGATTTAATTAAGAAATAGAGAAAAATTACATTGGAGAGATTTTATACAAAAGGGGTGCAATAATTAACAATTGGAAAAATTACATGAAAATACCTCCAACTTGAGTTACTTTAACGATATACTCTCAATTTTCGTTCAATGCAATTTAATAGAGTGCGACTATTCACAACCACAAAAGTGTTTAGCACACCCACTTATGAGATTAAAATTTGTTGGACAATTTTAACTTTAGTTTGAAAAGACTAAAATACTTGTATCGGTGTTCTGGACATTTATTATAAATTTTAGGAATTATCTGTATTTTGTATTGTGGACTTAACAGTGGTGCAAACTGCAGGAGAAAACCCTCGGGACAAACTTCCCCTCATGGGATGCGTTGTCTCGAGAGACCGTCTCGCGGGTTATCCAATAGGCATAATAGGCCATCGCCCGACGCCTTGCCCTCCCTCTGGGAGTTCGTGGTAACCTTATAGGGGTGAAGCGGCCACTTAGCTCAGGAGTATAGTGATGTGGTTGTTACTGTGATTATTATATTCTTTTATGCATGTCGTGTGGTACTAACATCTTTTGTAGATACTTATACATCCTCCAGATTTAATCGCTTTGTGGTTCTATACTACAGCCTCCAAGCTTAACCTCTCCGAGGTTTATTAATGTCCTCTGGACGTTTTAGCTACGCCTGAAAAGGTAGCTTAGCGCTCAGCGCTTTATCACTAGACTTACCCGGGCGGAACTCTGCCGGATTTTAGACTCGCATTTTAAGCCCGAGTAGTTCCTGGGTTCCACCGTGCACATTAGTGATTAAACACTGTTCGCTGACCTTGTCCCTAGCACTGCTTAGCTTCGCTTGGATGTTCACTTACTGCTTGTCTGTATGGCCATGTTTGCTTGTCTGCTTGCTATCCGTCTTTCGAGCTTAACTGCTCTGCGGTTTCTTTTGCTCCACCTAATAGGCGAGTTTATCTCTCAGCGTTTTCCAGTGAAACTCGCCCGATCGTAACTATGTCGTGATGCTAGTAGAGTGTTCATACACTACTCATCACATGCACTGGCTCCGTTGCGTGCGTATTTGCGTCTATCACTGCTCGCTAGCATGACCCCAGCTTCGGACTCAGTCTTCGGACTTAACCTTCGGCTTCTCTTCCAGCTCTGCTAGCAGGCGAGTTTAGCGCTCTGCGCTTTATTAGCTAGCTCCTCACGAGCGTGGCTATGCAACGATAGCATAGCGGTCATACAACTTCGTCACGTGCTCTAGTTGTGCCGCGAACGTGGCTTCGCCATACGCGAAGACCCAGTATTCATTGCGCTGGCTTTGCCGTAAGCGTTTACCTTCGCCATGAGTATGGCTTTGCGTGAGCATTAGCTAAACATTCCTACGTTGCTTCGCTGTGAATGTTAGCCTCACTATGCGGGTTAGCCTAAAGCTGCACGCTAGCTTCGTCAGGAGTCTAGCTCCGTCGTGTGTCTAGTGTTATATACTGCTAACACAGTCTAGCTATGCTCCAGCCCTGCTTAGCTCCGCTTGCTTACGTATTTGTCTATTCAACCCTCTCCAACTCTACTTGTCTACTTATCTGCTTGTCTATTCAGCCTTACTTGTCTATACAATTCAGCATAATCTTGTTTGCCTGCTTGCTCGCTTGACTGCTCATCTAATCAACTCTGTCTAACTTGGATTGTAGTTGTCTATCCAATTTTATCTAGTTCTGCTTGTCGGCTTGTCCAGTTTTACTGGTCCTTATTTGTCTGCTTTCCTGTTCTCCTACTTGCCTGTCCAGTCCAATCTCATCCTGTCTGTTTATTTGATTAATAGTTTAATAACTTATTATTGTGATTATGGTTGTGAAGAGTTTGAAATGTCCATTTACATTGTTTTATATTCTAATTTGAGTGATGATTATTCGATTTATGTTGTAACTCTATGCTTACTTATAGTGTTTATATTTGATTGAGTTTAGACTTGCACAGAAAATACAAAATTTCAAAATTTAAGAATAGAAGTGTAAGATACTCAATTCTACCGCGATAGCAAGTGGTTATGCAGGTCGCGATCCACAAGGAGAGATTTGCGATGGAAGCGTGTTGTAAGTCTCTTTTAAGTTCACTAAAGTTGGTTAAAAGTTCTTCTTTTGTTCTTGTAAAGAAAAAAATGAATCTATGGTTAAGTTAAGAAGAAAGTGATAGATTGGAGAAGATGGTGATTTTGAAAAATAGAAAATAAAGTTAAACGAAAAAATAGGGAGAGTAAAGAAGGAATTGTTGATATGTGTGTTCTACGCTAATTTATTAAAAGGAAGAAGAAAACCTAAAAGTACTTACTTACCTCTTTCAGTTGATGACTTACCTTGAATCCTTGGCAAAGACTTACCTTGTCTTGAAGGCGAGCAAAGCATGACAAATAGGATCTTCCCCGCTCCCAGACTTAAACTATGAATTCAAATGCAAGCAGAAAATAAAATTGAAACGACTATCCATCACCATAAGCTATTAATGGCACTTATAATGGCAAGGCAATATCAATGCTATAGGTTTCAATTGGATTATTATCAAAATCAGAAAGAAGAAGAGTAAGAGAAGAAGAACATAAAATGCAACATTCGATTTGAAATAGAGTAACAATGGAAGAAAAGATGAAATTTACACCAGCATCACTTCTCGATACAACCTTCTTCTCTTTCTAACATTAAACTTCTCTCTGATCTCAGTTACATAAATAAAATGAAAATTACATTAAAAAGAAAATAAAAATCCTAAGTTACAAACTAAATAACAGCCTAGCCTATACTCTCTGTTGAATCCTCCTCTCTGGCCTCATAAAATGCAGATATTTATAGAAAAAAACGTAACGAGGAGAGCATCTAAAGATACGAGAGCAAATGCTACCCCAACGGCCATAACTAAGATGCAGAAACGCGGCCAAAGCCACATTTCCACGACAGGGATCTAGCCAAGGGCCAAATCCCCAGGGGGGTTCCTCCATTGATCTCTGATACGCGTATATCTTCAGTGAGTTTCTCCGTTTGAGCTCTGAATTTGCCACTATCCCCTTGATTCTCTTAGTTAACAAAATACATCCACTAAATCTGAATTAGTTGGGGAATATTTGTAATTATCTTCTCTAATCTATATTAATCTGCACCTGCAAAAATCAGACATTAAGATAAGTAAATAGCATGGATTATTACTAAATAAGTATGGGAATGTAATAAAAATATGCCAAAGTACGTGTACGATCACACCCCCACGCCTATCTTTTACTCGTCCTCGAGCAAAAAAAAAAAAAAACAAAACTAACCTAATCTAACTCACTTTTGTAGGAATCACGATTGCACTTAGCATGTACAACAAGCCGTTAAACCTCTAGGTTACCCCTAGAGGACGAGTTTTGTCTCGTGAGGGTTTTTAGTGGATTAAACCCACAAAATTCACAAAGAAAGTATTTCGAAGACGCATTTCGAAAAAGAGAGAAAATATTTAAAGTATTTTTATAAGAATTAAGCAATCTGTGTGTCATGAAAAAACTGAATTTTTCATTCTTAAAGTTAATCTCTATTCAAAAACTTATTATCAATCAAAGGTAAGGAGTCAAATTATATTTCTCATCTAGTCTATTATTTTACCCTAAGTCATATGCACCTTTGTGACAGTGAAATTTTGACTCGGGATTCTTTAACTCTAACTCTTATGCCTTATTTTTCATATTTTTGGTGGTATTATCCCTCAGTTCTAATGGGCTTTCTAATCTGCTCATGTAACGAGCTTTTAATCGATGACTTCCAAACCAGACGGTCTTAGGACACTAGTGAGAAGATACCCCAATGACTTAAGGACTCGAGCAAATAAGACCACAAAACTAAGGATTTTTATTTATAAGATGGACCGCTTTTAGGCATGAATACTTATACTTTATGAGGCACAAATACCTAACTTAATCAGAAGATTTTTGATATATATATATATATATATATATATATATATATATATATATATATATATATATATATATATATATATATATATCTTTTTTCTTTTCTTACAAGGCATAAGAATCTTTGTTTTTGAACCCTAAGTGTGTAAGTGTATAAAGTATGCATATTCCATCAAAGTAAAATTAAGACTAAATTACTTTTTCAAATTTTCTTCTTAATCCTAGAAATCAAACAAATAATCTTATGTTGATCAAGTATAAGAAATCCTAATTAAGATTCTCCCATTCCTTAAAATTAACATAATTTCTTACAAAAAATAGGTCAAAAATTGTTTCTCTTTTCAAAAAGTTTTTAAAAACAAACAAAATGTTAATTTTTTTATATAAATAAAAAGAAAACCTATGTTATGTTAGAACCCTCCTCACACCTATCTCATACATTGTCCTCAATGTATGAATGAACACATATATGTATGAAAAAGAATAAAGGGAAGGAAACATGTTACCTCAAGGTGGTGGTTCCGGTGGTGGTCTGATTGAGCCAATCATTTCTGCCCAATCTAAATGATGTGGATTATCTTGAAACCCACCTTTGGCAACCTCTTTTTTATTTATATTTTTATTATCCCCTATATGAATATGATTACGCAAGATCTGGAAATGAAATTTATCCTAGTTATATGACTAATTTTCAAATATTATCACTGAGTTATAATTGTTTTTACCTTGATCCAACAATGGAATATGACTTTGTGGAATGGATGATTTGAGTTCTTAGATAATAGGAATGGGAACCAATACTGACTCGGGTATATAATTTAAATCAAGTTTAGGTTCAAGAGTCAGTTTTGGTTTAAAAGTTGAGTCTAAATCAAGGAATTGAGATCACATTCTTTGCCCATCGATGGAATGTGATTATCAAAAATCGGTGGTTCAATTTCAAGATTTGTGGGTACGGGAATCAATGTTGGCTAAAAAAATGAGGTCCAATTTGGGTAAAGATACCGAAGGCAACATAGACTCGAATTTGGGAATTGAATCACGAAATGGAAGTTTGAATTCACATTTTTGTTCAAGTTCAATTTCATTGATGTAAAAACTTGCCAATTTGTCAATGGTTTGATATTGGCCAAGTTTAAGGTGATGTGATGAAATTGAATCTTGGTTGAAATCTCCAAAATATCGTGATTCTTGGTTCCTATCAATACGGCTAGGGCAATCAGGAATGGTCAAAAATATGATAGGTAGACTTTCCTCATTCTTATAATTTACTTTGTTAATTAAGCTACTCATTTGAGCTTCTAACCTATTGAAGGAATCATTTTTGGGACTGAATATAATCTTTTTGGGATTGAATCATGGATTTTATATTCTTTTCTAAGACAATAAGTTCTTCTTCTTGCTGTGAGACTTGAAAAATGGAGTAATGATCTTGGATTTGAAATTTTTGATGGGACTTCGAGTCTTCTAGATTTTGAATTTACCACTCGAGCTCTTCTAAGACTTCCATCCTCTTTTTCTAGTCAATTGGTTTTTCTATTAGTTGTTCGGGAAAAGGAGCATATGAAGCTGGATGTTGGTAAGGTTTTTGACCATATGACTCGGAGAAGTTGTATCCCCACTGACTCTGTGAAGAGTGGTGATGATTGTTCCAGTCTTGTTCATAATATTAGAATTGAGGCATATATTAATTCGGACAAGACCAATCAGGCATACTTGGGTGGTAAAAGTTATGATATGTTGGGTTGGTAATATCCGAGTCAAAAGAGGTTGGTGTGAAGTATGTATCAATATATACATTGGAATAATTATAATTGTAATTCATATCACAAAGATGTAAAAAACAAGCAAGTAAACAAACAAAGATAGAAAAATTTAGTTTAAGTTAGGGTAGATCTTAGACCTAAATGACTCCAAACCGGTTAAAGTGTCACAGGGCTATATTACAAAATTTGATTACAAATTAATCGGCCAGGTAGGGGCAAGACCAGTAGGAGGTATCTGTGCCTAAGCAACGAGCTTAATTTGTCAAACCATTATTCTTCGAGGTTTCGCCTCATCAATCCCCAACATTTGACACCGATTTAGCAAGAGTCAAATTCTAATCAACTTTCCCTTTAAGTCAGTCTCCTATTGCGTCTGAGATGTCCCTAGGGCCAACGTCTACTCAGTTTTAAGTTAGGCTTGGGTTAGTGAGTGAAGAGATTGTTTGTGGGCTAAGGGAGGATAATGACTTCCCCACCTTATCTTGTTTAAAGATGTGCCCTTAATCGTATTCGTGCAAGTGTACAAGTATATAGAAAAAGCAACACTTTAAGCAATATACATCACTCAAAATATGTTTCCTAAACTATATGCTATGCACACGTACCTTGGCTCCAGCACTCTTCAACAGTAAATAGAAAATGTAACGAAATAGACACGTGCCTAAATGTAAAGTCTAAATATTTTTTAGCATTAATAAACAACCATATTACTGTTGAGGTTAGAACAGTGTGCAGAGTATATTAAAAAGAAAAACTACAAACTGAAGTAGCTAAATTCTTGAATTTCAAGTAACCTGCAAGAAACTACAATTAATAGTTCATCACAAATGCTGCGAAAACGCGACAAAAAGCCGTGTTTGCGTGGCACAGTTGTGGGCTCTGATACTCTGCCTTCTTGGACAAAGGCACATAGTAGCAATATTTTCACTGCAGCTTCTAGTTCAAATATTAGCTCCTGCACACAAAAACAGAGAATAAAAAGTTAAGCCATTTAAAGTAAATCAAAAAAAAATTATCATCCCTCCCCGCAACAGTGCCAAAATTTGATTGAGGTTTACACACAAAAAATACATAATTTTAGAATTTAAGAATATAAGTGCAAGGTATTTAATTCTACCGCGAAAGCAAGTGGCTATGCGGGTCGTATTCCACAAGGAGAGACTTACGATAGAAGCGTGTTGTAAGTCTCTTTTAAGTTCGTGAAGTTGGTTAAACGTTCTTCTTTTGTTCTTGTAAAGAAAAGAAAAATGAATCTATGATTAAGTTAAGAAGAAAGTGGTAGATTGAAGAAGATGGTAATTTTGAAAAACAGAAAATAAAGTTAAATGAAGAAATAGGAAAAGTAAAGAAAGAATTGTTAATATGTGTGTTCTACACTAAATAATTTAAAAAAAAAAGAAAACCTAAAAATACTTACTTACCTCTTTCAGTTGATGACTTACCTTGAATCCTTGGCAAAGACTTACCTTGTCTTGAAGGCGAGCAAAGCATGGCAAATAAGATCTTTCCCGTTTTCAGACTTAAACTATAAATTCAAATGCAAGTAGAATATAATATAAAAACAGCTATCTATCACCATAAGTCATCAAAGACACTTGAAATTGTAATGCAATACCGATGTTATAGGTTTCATTTGAATTATCTCAAAACCAGAAAGAAGAAGAGTAAGAGAAGAAGAACATAAAATGCAAAATTCGATTTGAAATAGAATAACAATGGAAGAAAGGATAAACTTTACACCAGTGTCACTTCTCGATACAACCTTCTTCTCTTTCTAACATAAAACTTCTCTCTGATCTCAGTTACATAAATAAAATAAAAATTACATTAAAAAGAAAATAAAAATCCTAAGTTACAAACTAAAAAATAGCCTAGCCTATACTCTCTGTTGAATCCTCCTCTCTGTCCTCAGAATATGCAGGTATTTATAGCAAAAATGTAATGGAGGAGAGCGTCTTAAGACAGGAGGAGCAAATGCTCCCCCAACGACCACAACTAAGCCGTGAAAACGCGGCCAAAGCCCTGTTTTCACAGCAGGGATCTGGCCAATGGGCCAGATCCCGGGGGCGTTCCTCTGTTGATCTCTGATACGCGTATATCTTCAGTTAGTCTTTTCGTTTGAGCTCTGAATTTGCCACCATCCCCTTGATTCTCCTAGTTAACAAAATGCATCCACTAAATCCAAATTAGTTGGGAAATATTGTAATTATCTTCTCTAATCTCCATTAATCAGCACCTACAAAAATCAGACATTAAGACAAGTAAATAGCAAGAATTATTACTAAATAAGTATGAGAATGTAATAAAAATATGCCAAAATACGTGTACGATCAATATTGTTGCATATTACCTGATACTTGATATCTGACACCTCATACTTGACATATTATCACTTGACACCTGACACCCGCATGTTATCACTTGACTCATGATTATCACCTTTACCGGACTTGGCACTGATAACATGTACACTCATGATATTATACTCCTGTATTATGCTCCTAATGTTATTATATTCATGTTAATCCTCGTAAATCGATCATCATTAACATAATCTGTAATAAATGGACAACTTACACTGGGCTGGGAGAAGCTGATGACATCAATGTGTATGTCTTCATAATGGTTCAATATTGCAACAACTTTGATTCTACTTGAGTGCCACCCGGTGTTTCAGTGGGGTGTACTGGCACCCCTGTCCAAATTCCATCCTTGCAGGGCATACAAATAAGATCCTTATGACTTACCGGTTGGTTCCGGACTCCAGTACCGGATGCTCCTTGGCCGTTGTCCCGAGTATGCACGGGGTCCATTATGAACATGATTCGTTGATCTTCCATCAGTTTTCAATAACAAAACTTTTTTTACTCGTATGTGGATGTATGTGTACAGGGACGCCGGGATACATGCCTAGACATACGGGTCAGACGAGTCTTAATAAAATAATAACATGTTACTGAGATCTGACTAGTGATATGCTTGTGAGAACTGTGACATAATACATTACCTTACACAAGACATAACTTAAATATAAACAATAATAATCTCAGGAGTGGGTGTTATTGAATCATTTCCTCATTCGAATAATGGTATCCGTATATTAGAGTTCAGAATGGGTCCTACTGGAATGCGGATCCGATATGAACTACCAGTGGTATGGGACAATAGTAGGAAATAATTATAATAATAAGCGACACTGATTGTTATTATTTTATAATTAAGTTTTCTGGCTTGCCATTTGTGTATGATATCTGTGCTACTGTGTTGAATCACTTGACTTATTAATTTTTGGATTTTCATACTGCTTTCTTATTTCTGTTATAGTGAAGATAACTCGGGTTGTATGAACTCAGCCTATGGTGACATGAAGTTTAAGGTATATCTATGAGAGTTTTCTTGTTTGGATTATCCCCTCGACGTTTCAATCTCATGAATCCGTAATCTGAGTTTATATAACTAGTTTTGTCCACATATGCCTTTCTTGATGCTTTATTGCCCGCCGGTGTGTGCCTGTACTCACGACACAGTTTTCAATTTATGCTTATCTGATTTGGATTTATCGATACATTTGCATGTGCACACCACTTGGCATCATCTTGCGTACTCGTTCAGCTGCTTTCGACAACCTGGATTTGCATGTCCAGATCCCGGAGCTTGGACCGTAGCGGGTTTTCCAGCTGAAGACCAGCCTATTAGAGTGCGCAGCGGGAGTATCGCGGATCAACGTCAGACCATCCGTATCCCTTTCCTTCCAGGCCCCTCTTGATCGGCTCTCGATATTCTTCTTGCTGCTCGAGAGCCACTGTTATACTATTTACTCTTGTAACTCTTTGTAATTCATGTTTTTGCATCTCCTGGTGATGTAATATTCATGTAATATTGGATCACGCTATGCGTATTTGTACTATTTTATTAAAATGTATATCAAGGCTTTGCTTTCGCACTCTGATTCTTACTTGTACTGATGCTTATCGTATATATAGGAGTATTTATGCCCTGCGTATACACGTCACAATAATGTCTCCGGACCCGCGGGATCGGGATGTTACAATACTTCCAACTATGGGCCATTTTAAATTAGGGTTATTCTTATATATACCCTCAACTCTTTCTTATTTCTGAAATTACTCCTCAAAACTTCATATATCTAAATTTTCCCCGCAAATTCTTTTATATTTCTAAACTTATCCTCACCGTCAATTAAAAACATCAAAAAAGAATATTCTGTTATTTTTTTAAAACCAAATTTACCCCTGCTACACTCTCTCTCCCCCTCCCCTGCCGCTCTCTCCTCTCACCTCTTTGCATCCCCTCTATGTTGGCGCACTTAGAACTGTGAAGATGGCAAAGCCAATACAGTGCCATCATTAAAATACGGTGCGATACTCAGAATTGTGAAGATGGCAAAGCCAATACTAGATAAGGCATAATAATTACACCACGATATTAAACTGCATCCTTCATAATTCTTGTTGACACATCTCCATAACCAAACACACATATAACCAGAAACTATCGCACATAATAGATAAGAAACAATAATTCCAGTTAAAAGAAATCCTTTGGAACTCCATTTTGATATCAACACATGAGGTGAAGAAAAAATACCTACTATGGCTATCCCACAATCTGAACGTCATTTCCTACTATGATGCAGAGAATCTTTGAGCATATACGAACTGCCGGATGTTGTTGTAGAAAGCTCCGGCGGAGTCCGTGGGGGCAGCCGGGGTCCATGAAGGTGCGAACGCCATAGATCTTGGAGCTGCGGATCAGAAATCACCACTGTGATAGGGAGATTCATGTAAAAAATTAGAGGGGTAATTAAAAAAATTTAACTAGGATTTAATTAGAAGGGTATTAAAGGAATTTTACAAAAAAATAACTGAATATTTCATTTTGATACTTTTTAAGGGTAATATTATAAATATGAAAGAATTTGAGGGGTAATTTTAAAAATATGAAAATTTGGGGGTATATATAGGAATAACCCTTTAAACTATATTCCTCCAACTTTCGATCAGTGTAATTTAATACCCTAAAGTTTTAATTAATTAATTAATTAATTTTTCTTAACTTTTTACTTAATTTATTTATTATTCTTATCTTTTTATTCCAATTTCTATTTTGTTTATTTCGTTCATTATTTTTTTATTTTTAAACTACATTGCATTATGCATGATTTTTATTTATTTTTCATTTACTTTTAATTAATTAATTCATTTTCAGTATTTTTTACTTATTTATTCACTATTCTTATGTATTTATTCATTTTTTTATTTTTTATTCATTTCATTTAATTTCTTATTTTATTATATTTTTTCATTTATTTTTCTATCTCTATTACGTTATGCATTATTTTTATATATTATTTCATTTCTTTTAGTTAATTATTTTTGTTCTAATTTTTTTTATGTATTTATACACTTTTCTTCTATATTCATTCATTTTTCTATATTTTTTTTCTAATTATGTATTTTTTATTTATTATAATTATTTATTTATTTGCTCTAATTTTTACTTATAAATTCACTTTTCTTATGTATTTATTCATTTTTTTATTTAATTCTTTGAATTATTTTCACGTGAAACATCATGTCAACCCCTCCTCTTTCATTTCCATGCACGTGAACTATCACTAAATCGAAAACGGCGAATGAGGGGGTGGTGATTTTCCACAAATAGATTATAAATAGTTTAATGTAGCATGATGTATTGAAAAATAATTGGGGATATATACTTTTAAGTACCTTCAAAGTTGAACGTATTTTGGGGAAATCATCCAGAAGGGCATTTCCATCCTTAATTTCTATGTGAAACAAAGGTGCTGTTCGGAATTAACAGTCAACTAACATAGGTACCAACGTGTGTCACTTAAATAGTTAGGGGCAACAGTATATACCGAAAATAGTTGGGGGTATATAGTTAAAAGTACCCAAAGTTGAAGGTATTTTCATGCAATTTTCCCATATCAACTAAAAGGAACCCATGTTTCCAAGTTTTAAGACTCTAGGACCGCATTTTGGATTGGATTAAGGGTTGGTAATTAGGATCCAAATGCTTATCCAATAACCCGGATCTGAACACTAGAGACCCAATAACACCGTATACTTTTTCTACTCAGTTAATTATTAATTATTTCATGAACAATTATGATTCAATACGTATGCTAGTTACATTAGAGAAGAAGTCACTAATTGTCAAAAAAAATAATCATCAATCTCATGTGAGTCTTGCGATTCACCGCGATGAGCGTCAATAAAGAGTAATAAAAGGGTAAATGCACCAATATACACTCAACTATGAGGTGTGTTTCAACTATATGTCTTGAACTATTTTCTCTTACAACTTGGTATCCAATATTATACATTTCGTCACAGGTCTGTTAAATCCGTACCACATGTGACTTTAATGTGATCTTTTTTAGACATAAATGCCCTTACCTGTCAACATTAATTATTTTTTCTCTCTTTTTACTTCTCTTCATTAAAACCAACCTCCTCCCTCCATTTGAACCAATCTCTCTTCTCCTTCCCTCATTCAACAATCAAGAACCCAAATATTCAATAACTCAAATTAAAGTTGAAATTGTACCCCTCGACTCTATCTTTTTACTCTTAGTAAATTTGAAATCCTAAAAGATCAACTTACTTCACTTATTTTCATTTTTCACATAAATTCGTGGCAATGTCCTTCTCATCTTTTTCAACAAGGAGATCCGCATATTTTGATACAAAGAATGAATCAAAAGAATGAATCAACTACTAGATCACGTCCGTTTTGAAACAAAGATGAAGTCAACCTCTCTCAATGCCTCAACCTCCTCAGATCTCACCTTCAAGATTTATCATTAACGTTCAAGGCTTTGAATTTTGAATTTTGCGGTTAATTTTGATGAATTTGAGGGAGGATCACGTTCTAGGGTTTTTTACTTGACCTTTTGACTGAGAGAGTAGTCACTTTGACTTCTTTGGAGGTTGGGGTTTAGGTAAACTTCCCAAAGGACTATTAGGTCATTTCTCCTAAGGTTGTTAAGAGAGTCTTAAAAAATATTAAAAATTTGTAAGGGTACCAAGTTGTGAGGGAAAAAAGTTCAAGGTATATAGTTGAAACCCCTATATAGTTGAGAGTATATTAGTGCATTTACCCCAGGTAATAAATCAACAAAAAAAATATTATTCTCGAGTTGCTTAAGTATCATATTAGTTGTTAAATCAAGTGTCATTGATGATTTCAGCAAGGGTTCATGCCAAGATAGCCACACCTACCATTAAACAAATTTGAATTGGTACTAAGTCGCATTTGACATGGGAAGCATGATTTTGAGTTGGAGCCTGTAAACTATAGTCTTTTGGTTATAATGTCCCAAAAGTCTTAAAAGTTATGCATTCATGCCAATCTCAACGTTTGTGTTGATTATAACCACATGAAGTCAAAGAAATTGCAAATTCCATCAACAAAAAGTATAATTTTGTGATTTAGTCAAGAGACATCCCTTCTTTGTTTACTCCTTTTATGGACTCTTCTTCTTGTTAAGTAGGTACTCCAGTTTTCTTCATGTAGACTAACAACCTCGGAGCATTGTACTATACCATATTATGCACATAACTATGTATATTTTCATGCAAGGCTTGTGCACAACCACAATGAACTCCAAACGCCATGTGCCTAAAAATAAATTTGCAATGTAGTATTTTAGTCCAACTAAAATTTATTCTTTTGTATAAACCAGATACCGATGATTTGTGGAGTATGATGCTATATGGCAAAGCTTAATTATCCTCACTATTAGTAGCTGATATTCAACTCATGAATAAACAAAGTCACTCACTTTGACATCCTTATCATAAACTTATTTAGACTCCATTTCACATAAGGAAGATTTTAATTTAATTTATACCTCCGAAAAAGGGAAATCCTTAAGTAAATTCATCATTTATTAGGGGAAGAAATCAGAGATTAAGGATATGTAGTATTTATTTGTCCCGATACCAAAATATCTTCTTTTGAATATATATATATATATATATATATATATATATATATATATATATATATATATATATATATATATATATATATATAGAGAGAGAGAGAGAGAGAGAGAGAGAGAGAGAGAGAGAGAGAGAGAGAGATTTGTGTCATACCGAAAGGATTCAAGGCCGAATCTTTCCCACTCAAATACAACCCCATAACATCCTAATGCAAGATCCACTCCGTTGAAGTTGATCTACATTATTTCAAAGAACTAAAATAAAAAACCATATATTTTGAATACTATTTGTCCATCAATCAAGTAGGCGCATAATAGACGACCGAAATAGTGAGTTGGTTAGTTTAACGGTGTAGAATATTTGAAATCTAACAAAAATTGGTTTGTGAGAGATTTTAACTGTCTAGATTATGATGAAATGGTCGGATCGAGAATTTGTATATCTAAAGATGCAGATCTAAGCAATATGCTATTTTTGGCCATCTATTTTGCGCCTACTTGATTGATGGGCAAAGAGTATTCAAAGTACATGATTTTTTTGCTTTTAATTGCTTGAAATAATTTTGATCAACTTCAACGGAATGGATCTTGCATTTGGATGTTGTAGGGTTGTGGGAAGTGTTCGACCTCGAATCCTTTCAGAATGACACAAGTCTATTTCTCTCTCTCTCTCTCTTTGTATATATATATATATATATATATATATATATATATATATAATATATATGTATATATGTATATATATGTGTGTGTGTGTGTGTGTGTGTGTGTGTATGTGTACATATATATGTGTGTGTGTGTGTGTATGTATATATGTATTAGGGAGAGAGGGAAGTATTCTAGTGAGAACCAAGCTTACAATAAGCTTCATGAGAACTCTGCAATGAGCAACCTCATGGATAATCCGAATCATTCATCTTAATTTACATACTCAAATTAGGTTAATAATGAAAAATCACGCGATTCTGGACCTTTTTACCTGTGCATCAATTGACATCTTTTTTCTACGGCTAATATAACTTATTTTGTATAACCTTTTAATGCATGGATAAAAATTCGTGGAATCCCGTAACTTTTCATTGTTAGCCTAATTTGAGTATTTAGATCAAGAGAAACGGTTCAGATCATCTATGAGGTGATTTACTATGGAGTTCATATGAAGCTTATTGTGAGCCCGGTTCTCACTAGAATATTTCTTTATATACGTATATACACACTGTGCTACTATCGAGAGGATTTAAGATGCAAATCTTTTCACCCTAAATTTAAAGATAGACAATCCCAAGGGGAATCCATTTCGTTAGATGTGATCTAAGACACATAAATTACATATAAATCACATTCTAGGAAATTTAAACGTATTTTAGTCATGGATTAAGTATTGACAAAATCAACGTTTCAAAACCAACACAAAATTGATAAATTTTTCAACACTAGATTCATGGGTAAAACATGTTTAAATTTCCTAAAATTTGGTTTATATATAATTTATGGGTACTAGATCCTATCTAACAGAACAGATTTTCCCTTAAGGTTGAACATCTTTAAATTTGGGTGAAAGGATTTGCATCTTAAATCCTATTGATAGTAACATAGTCTAACTCTACATACATACATATAGATATACATATACATATACATACACACACACACACACATATATGAAAATAATTCTATAAGAACGATTCTCAAATTAAGCTTCATGAGAATTCCACAGTGGGCCATCCCGCGGATGTTCCGAATCATTCATCTTGATCTATATATTCTAATTAGACTAAGTATGAAAAATCAAGCGATTCCAAGCCTTTTTATCCTTGCATCAAATGATATTTTTTTCTATAGCTAATAAAACATATTTTTTGTAACAACTTAATGCATGGGTAAAAATGTTCGAAATTGCTTGATTTTTTATAGTTAGCTTAATTAGAATGTATAGATCAAGATAAACTGTTCAGATCATCAATGAGGTGACCCACCGTAGAGTTCTCACGAAACTTAATTTGAAAACAGTTCTAATAGGATCATTTCCCTATATATGTGTGTATGCCATATACATATACATGTGCGTGTCTGTGTGCGCGCGCACGAGTTTGTGTGTGTAGGGGTGTGTGTGTGCAAACACACACACACACACACACACACACATATGGGTAAAGTTATATTACACCCTACGTGTAACATAAGAGCTTACACCCTCCTCTAATTATAATACTTTGCGTCAAAAATTCGACGCAATATTTTACTTTTTGCGTCGAATTTTCAACGCAAATAAATATTTCCTGTAAAAATTTTGGTGGAAAATTTGCGGGAATGTCCGTCAAAATGTCGATGCAATATTTTAATTTTGCGTCAAAAATTTGACATAAAATGTCTTGCATCAAATTTTTGACGCAATCTATGACTCTAATTAGGTCGAGCAGAATATGATCTGCCCCTCTTTTATCCATTCTCCTCGCGTTTCCTCCCTGTCCCCCGCCCCTCTCCCCGCACCTCCTCCCACCCCCACCCCTCTCCCCGCTACGATCCTCCCTCCCCACCCTTCTCCCCGCACCTCTTGTCTCCCCTCGCCCCTCTTGGCCACCGCCATCCCCGCGCCTCCTCCCTCTATAAACCTTCTCGGCTGTCGCAATTCCCGATTGCAGGTAAATTTTTTTATCAGAAAATCATCTTTTTTTTCTTATAATTTATTTGGATTGTCACAAGTATATGATATTTTGGCATATTCACTGCAATTGGGTAAGCAAGATAATTATTTTTTTTATGTAGAGATATTTAAATAAAAAGCTATTTACGAATAATTTTATGTTAATGTATTTTCTTAAAGAGATGGAAATATGAAATAATATATACTATGTTAATTTGAGCGATGTAAGTTTTATTTTAAAAACTTCAATTCGAATAACATAGTAAATAAGGTATGAGTATGATTGTGAGCTATTAAATGCATGGGGTCCATATAATAATCACATAGCTAATGAGAGTTTGATATAGAATAGGAGAGTAAGGACAAAATTTGTAATAACATGTATTTTGTCCTTTTTATTTGGGTACGTGTCAAATGCGAGTCCATCAATCGAAGCGCAGCCTCTTAAAGAGTTTAACAAGGGGACAAAAAACCTGAATAGGAAAACTAGAAACCATAAGCTTTTTAAGTTAAAACACATCAAATATGCGTACATAGTACATTTAGAACATGACACCACCCTTTCCTTGATTATGTTATGGATCACATCATACACCATTCAACCACCAAAAAGAGTCTTACTCTAAAGTGGTCAACGATATTAGTATACTTAAACATGTAGTAATCTCGCATTGATACGTGGAATTGACCTTCTTATAATATTATAAGAGGTCCAAATATTTAAAGTTTTGTATTCCTGAATTTTATGGACAATCTTTTAAATATTTTCCCCCTAGATTCTTATTCAACAAATCACGTACATTACTTGTCTTATAACTCCTTTTTGATACAAACAATTTGTGGATCTTGAACATGTAGTCTTCATAGACCTGTTGTTCACATCAACAGTTAATTTGTATTGTTAGTAGTTATTACAAGTAATATACAATGGTTGTTGGATAGTCCGTTTAGTTTGAAATTACATTGTGAAGTTGGATATTGTATGCATGTTGTGTGTATTTTGACTAATATTTTAATAATACCTTTCTTTGTTCTCTGGCCCACAACTATCCTACGTGGACCTTATTGGCCCGGAGGCCTTTCACCCTACTTTTGATGATGACTAACTTATGAAGTTATGTTACTAGTGATCTTGTATTTATTAAGTTTCAGATATTAATCAAGATCTTAGTTGGTATCTTAGTTTCAATAAAAGACTCGAAGTTAAGACTCGAAGCTATCACGTGTTGATTCAAGAGCTCGCATTTAAAGATCGCATCAAGTTCTTGAGATGGAGTCAAGCTCGTTTGGATCGTGTTTTGGATTGAGTCGACTTGGAGAAGAAGATCGATAAGAAGATTCTTGTTTAGGTTTGTTTATTTGTTTAGATCTTGTGTACGGATAGTCTAATTTTGAAGTGCTCAAGTACACACACAAGATTTATAATTTTTGATTTTGGGTTTAACCGTTTTAGTTTCAAGAATTTACATTTACATGGTTTATATCTACATAGAATAATTTCATGGTTTATATATGTGTTGGATTTTATCTACACATATTAGGGATTTCTTGTTTAGCAAAACTTATTTCTATGAGTTTTGTGTTTCGGTTTAACATGTATACGGTTTTGTGTTTCGGATTATCATGTATATATCTTTCCATTTTTTTGAATAGATTTCATCAAAATAAGTTTACATGATTTATATGTATATTGGAGTTCATTCATATACATTGATGGTCCATATATATTTAGAAAAACTTATTTTGATGTATCTAGTTCATGTGCTTAAGTTTTATTTTTTTATCAAAACTTATTTTGTATTTATTATCAAAAATAAGTATATATCATTTATTATGTGTATAGAATTCTATCCAAACACCCTATGCTTCAAATATGTTTTAATATCTTGTTTTTTTATCTATACAAGTTTTAGAGAAATCTGATTTTCATTTCAAAGTTTAGGTTTTGAAAAATACGATTTGTGATTTTTGCCAATATTTCTTTAACACAAAAATAGTTCACTTGTTTGTAATATGTGTTGATTTTGATGACACATATTTGTACTTCAAAGTATTTATATGAACTTATTTTTGTGAAATTTATTGGGATTTAATTGAATTTCTATAGATTTAACAAGTTGATTTTAAATCCCTTTTAAATTTCAGTATTGGGCTGCTCGACCGACCTGTCGACCGACATGCACACATGCACGAGTCGAACTAGCGGTCGACCGACTAGCTTAAGCCCACTCTCGAGTTTGGCTTGATCGACCGGACGGTCGACCGACAGAGAGTTACACTCTGAGTTTTGGATGCGGTCGACTGGCAATCCCAATGGTCATAAAAATGACCGTCGGTCGGTCGATCGGGCTGTTGACCGACAGGCTAGTTTGGCATGGGTTCTGAGCCCCGATGACTTGTTTTTTCTAGCCCTATAAATTGGGTTTTCTTGGCCAGATTTTGAACAAGTTTTTCAATAAATTTTTAAGAGCCATTTTACCTACTTTCTGAAGAGTTTTTAAACAAGCTTTTAGTGATAAAATTCTCTATCTTTATTTAGTTTTAAAATTTAGAAAATAAAAGAAAAACAAGTTTTGAGAAATCTAGTTTCTAGTTTTCATTTCTATATCTTTCAAGAGTTTTTCTCAAGTATTTTCTGTGTTTCTTTTCCAAAAATTTTGTGCACTCACATACTCGAGCTATTCATTTCAAAATCTATCCTCTAGGATCTTGTATTGTAAGAGGTGTTTTGTTTGTGATCATTAACTCACTAAGTTCTTGTTTGTGATCTTTATGATCACCAAGTTGTAATTCTCTTTCTTTACTTTGTGCTTGGGTTTGTACCTACCCTCTTGTGTAGAGGTGTGAGAGAGTTGGAGTTGTATACTCCGATTTGTAATTATTGTAATTCCTCAGTGGAAGTCCCTTTGTGGAAGGTCCCTGGTGGACATAATGAAAATCCTTCTGTGTGAAGGCGGGGATGTAGAGCGATGGCTCGAACCTCGAATCATATCCTTGTGTTTGCGTTTGGATCTCCCTATCTCTCAACTCTCAACTCTCAACTCTTATATCTTACATTGTTATCATTGCTCATATCTATACATACTTGATATTGTTTGTGTGCTTATACTTGTGTTTAATCAAGAGAGCTATTGAAGTACCTCAACTCTTAGTTTAGAGGAATCTGAAAAACACCTAGAGGGGGGTGAATAGGTGTAAGTGCTAATCTAGTGAACTAAATGCGCTAAATGCGGAAGCTAATGCAAATCTTGCACAAACTTAATACAACACAACAAGTGTAGCCGAATTCCCCGTGAAGAGCTCTGGACTAACTCCTCTTGATTCCTCTTGAATGGGTTGAGGTGCTATGTGAAGCTCTTGTTGATTAAGTACAAGTGAGGCACACACAAATAACCAAGCATATAAGATGATATATCAATATGAATATATGCAAGGCAACACAAGCAAATAGATATGTATGATATGGCAATATGAATTATGCTAAACACAAACAAATATGATATGATGTTATGAATGATTGATGCTTTGCACAAAATAAAGAGAGAGAGAGTTAGAGAGACAATGGATCAAACACAAAGGCCAAGATATGTTTCGAGGTTCGAGCACCTTGCTCTACATCCCCGCCTACACCACCGTGTAGGATTTCCAATCCACTATCTCCCACCGAGGGAACCTCTACCGAAGAGGATTTGTTACAACTCTAGGAGTACCAAACTCCTCTCTCAAACAACCACCTCACAACTGAGGGGTAGGCCCGTAGCCAAACAACCACAACACCTCTACCGAAGAGGGTTTACAACCAAACTCCACCTCTCACTAGAGGGAGCAAACCAACAACCCAATTACACAACCTCAACCTCTACCAAAGAGGGAGCAACCAAGAAATCAAGGGTTTACAATAGGTGGTCTCTTTCAACCACAAACCTCTTTCCTTTTTCTTTTTCCACAAAACAAGATCCTAAATAGATTAGGATAGAAGATATAGCTCAAGTGTGGAAACAAGGTGTTTTTTGGAAACAAGCAATAAAGAAAAACTACTAGGGAAATCTCTTGTAAATGATAGAAAATGAAAATCAACACAATCTCCCAAAACCCTAGTTTTCTTTGATTTTTCAAAACCCCAAAACAATAAAGATGAAATCTTTTTAGCACAAAAACTCTTTTCAAAACTTGTTTAAAACACTGAAGAAGTAAGGAATTTTTAGCTCTAAAAATCTTAGTGAAAACCTCAAACAAATAGGGTATTTATAGACCCAACAGAAAACTAGCCGTTAGGCTGATGTGGCAGCCTGACAGGCTGACGGTCGACCGGCCCGGTCGACCGCCAACGGTCAGAAATGTGACCGTTGGGCAACCACGGTCGACCGCCCCGGTCGACCCAAACAAACAGAGAGCACTGCTCTCAGACCCGGTCGACCCGGACGGTCGACCGTCCCAGTGTCTCCAAACGTGCACAGATTTGTGCACGTCGGTCGACCGGCCCGATCGACCGACTTCAGTCAAGTCGACTAGGTCAGTTGACTTAGTCGACTGATTGAAGCCTGGAACAGAAATCTGGGTCAGAAAAACAATTTAAAAATATTTTGAAAAATCTTTTAAGTCTTCTAAAAATCCACAAAACTTGTTTTAACATTTATATTAAAACACAAACTTGTGATAAAAATTTCAAGACATATATCAATCATATCAATTCATTTATGAGTCTTGCAAATTTTATCACAAACAAAACTTGTATTTTTATCAAACTTGATTTTTCTAAAACATGAATAGGATAGTCAAAATAAGTTTGTCTAGCAAGTTTAAAGCATGTATGTATATCTAGATCATATCTAATATACATAGAAATAAAGTAAACTTGTTTTGATCTACTATTCATGAAAACCAAATCAAAAACATAAAACGTGTGTGTTTGTGCACTTGAGCATATCAACTATACTAAACTTTACAAATGGATCTAAAACACACTATCTAAACTATGGATACCTAAGTTTTCTTGATGATCTTCATTTTCAAGTTGATTTGCTCCAAAACTTCATCCATGGGCTAGGCAAAGTGTGATCTTGAAGCTTTGGCCCTGGAATCACTATGAAAAGCTTCTAAACTCCTTGTTGAAGCTAATCACCAACTAATATCTTGGTTAATGATCTGAAACTTAAACAACACAAGATTATTAGTAAACATAACTTCATGAGTTAATCATCATCAAAACTAGGGTGGAAGGCCTTTGGGCCAACAATCTCCCCCTTTTTGATGATGACAAAACTCATGGAGTTATATATGCATGGATTAAAGTTAAGCTTCAAAGAAGCTCCCCCTTAACTCATGCATAAACAAATAAACAAAAGATATGCAATGAATGTACATAAGTATGTATGCATCAATATGCATAAAACACATAAACATGTTCTAGAAGCTCTAGATATCAATTAAATTAATAAAACATTAACAAAAACACTAGATGCTCTAGATACCAATAAAACTTAATATATGCAAAAACATAAGTATGCATATATAAACCAAAATCTTTCTCCCCCTTTTTGTCAATCATCAACAAAGGGGTAAATAATCAAAACAATAAAATGAGGGGTAAAAATCTTTCTCCCCCTTTTTGTCAATCAAAACAATAAAACAATGTTCTCCCCCTTTTTGTCTAAAAACAAAAAACAAAGTCAATAAGGGGTGACAATCAATTAGGATATCAATTGAAAATATGTCAATGAAGCATCTTGATACCAATTGAAAAGTAAACAAAGATCAATAAATGTTATATGCTATATACATTCATGAAGAGGAAGACACTAAGTTAGCTTCCCTACACATATGCATTACATGAAAGAGGGGTGTTAAGCCCTAATTCACATAACACACATTATGTAATGCATAAGAGGAGATGTGAAGCTCCCCTACACACGTGTACCACATAAAGAAGAGATGTTAAGCTCTTCAATATAAGATACACTCATCATGAATCTATATGTAGAAGAGATGTTAAGCTATCCTTGCATATAGTCAATATAAATCAAAACTTTTGTATTTTACTTTAAACAAAATTTTTTGATACCAATTTAAAACACAAGACATCTTGATATCAAAAGATAGTATTTTTCTTTAAGCCATATAAACAATTGAAATGACTATTTTCTATCATAAAGTAAGGGAGTGGAAATACAAATACCAATTGAAATATGAAAATTGAATTTTCTCCCCCTTTATGAAATACCAAAAAAAACTATGCGTAGGCTTGAAATAAGATACCAATTGAAAACTAAATCAATTGAAATAAAGTTGAAGCTCAAGCTCTAGCATAAACAAAATTTGTGTGAAAAATTTATATCTTAAGCACAAATAAAACAAGTATATGTGTATGAAGTAGAATGAGTACCAATCACTAATAGATGATACCAATTGAAAATATACATACACAATAAACATATGAGTATACAAAAAGATCAAATTGATACCAATTGAAAGAGTTCAATGATACCAATTGACATAACAATAAAAACATGGTATAACTCATATAACTAATCCACCCATCTCATGCACAAGTTTAAAAAGATTTTCAATATAAACGTACAAGGCATGTACTCCCATCCAACCTCCCATGGATGGTAGGGTTTTCAAAAATAGATTTGAAAATAAGTTTTGTTTAAAAAAAACTCTACCAAAATGAAGAATACCGTAACTAGTTATAAATAGAAAGTTTTGTTAACTAGTACGAAATCCTTCAAGTAAGGAATAAAACAAAATAGTTTTCATGAAATAAGAAATCCACATGAAAATCAACACTCTAATCCAATTAAGCATAATTTTAACTCATGAAAACAAAACATGAGCAAGCAATAAAAGTGAGTGTACAAATACAGTGTGAATATCATAATCATGAAAATTTACAATTTAGCTCAATATTCCTTTAAAACAAGAAAACATGAAAACATAAAAGTCATCTAAACTATTTAATCTTCAAGATGTATGTATGTCTTATACAAAGTAAAGCATACATACATATTCAAAACACAACGAGTCCACAAAATATATGCATGAAGGCACGTGGCTCAAAAAGGATAAACATGTATATCTAATAGTTTGGACATGATAGACATATACATGAAGTTAAACAATTAAATACAAAAATAAGAAAAACTAAATCTTCACCAAAACAAATTTCATTTCAAGGTATATGTATGAATTATCAACACAATAAGTATACATACATATCCCTAAACACAATTGAGTCCATATATAGATTTGCATGAAAGGCAAATGACTCAAGGGGTATACATGTATATCTTAAAGTTTGGCAATACAAACATATACATGAAGTGAAAAACTCATAAAACAAATCCAAAAATGGAATACAAGTTTGAAATGTATGAATCATCAAAACTAGACTATACTAGCACATTTAATGGGAACAAATAAGCAATCAAGCCCAACATATATAGATTTATTTATGGCCCACTATATGTACAAGTATAAATCCTAGTCTTAATGAAAACTAACATCTAAACAAGTAATCTTAACATGAAGCATCAAAACACAATATAAAAATCATCATGATAAAACTAAAACATGATTACTATGTAAATTCACATGTATTAGATTCATGATGTACATTATAGCTTAAACAAAAGTGAGAACACTAAGAATGGGTTCATATAAGCATGTGTGTCTCAAATACTATACATGTATGTCAAGGATCTAATAATCATGGCATTTACATACTAATCCATAGACAATGAAACATGCTATAAAACATCAAAACATGCTAAAAATTTTAATTATAAAAGCATGTAAATAATAAATGGGAGTAAAATATTGTTACCAAAACTGAAGAAGCAACTCTCCTTATCTCCAAAACATGGTGGTCCTCTCCACCAAATCTTCCCTTGAAAGTGATGCATCCAATTGATTTCCTTTTAAGTTCGGAACGCATCCACTCCAAGGTGTCATCACTCTCACGTCATGTGAGAGCCCACACCTATATCAAAAATAATAGGAGGGGTGGTCTTTGGTACCCATACTCTTTTGGGTCCATGGGGGTTAGTACCTTCTCTAACCAAACAAAATTCTTTGCTAAATTATCAACATGTATTCTATCATAGCAAAATTTAGCAAGGTGGCCCTTACGTCCACAATGTGTACAAGTGTACACATGAGCATACATGGTGTGATGGTGTCCGTGAGGAGCATGTGTATGCCGTGTATGATGTGCATGAAAAGATGGAACTTGTTTCTTTCGAACTAAGGATTCCAAGAGTGTATGGTTCATGGCACATTGGCTCATAGTGGAGCCCAAACAATAAACCTTCTTCTTAAGCATGGATATATCATTATCAATTAAAGAAGAAGTGTGGCATGCAATAGGTGAAGTGTGTGATACTACCCTAGCATGGCAAACATGAGCATCAATCTTATTTTGCATAACAATATTTTTATCTAAACAATCATTCAAATCATTTGAAATAGAAATTATTTTATTTTTCAAAGCAAAATTCTCTTTTAAAACAAAATCAATTTTTGAAGATAAGTTTTCATTTTTCTTCAAAATATTTTCACAATCATTATTGTTTTTTAAAAACTCATTTTCTTTAAGTGCAAGTTCTAATTGAGATCTCAATGAATCCCTTTCATTATAGACCTCAACCTTCTCTTGCAAAACATTGTTAAGTCTAGCATGCAAACTCTTATTTTCTTTTTCAATTTCTACACTCTTCTTTTTCAACAAATTATATTTTTCTATTAATTTTCACAAACAATAGAAAGTTCTTCATTCAAGGCATGAGGATCAACATAATCATTTGAAGAACTAGCACAATCATTACTATCTAGTTGAGATTCCGGATGTACCTCAAGGGAGTCATTCCCTTGGACCATTAAGCATTGAGAGTCGGATTCTCCACTAGACTCCTCTTCTTGTTGGATTTGCACTTGAAGCTTGGAGGTGTTGGTGGTTGTCAACAAATTCCACACTGCAAAGGCGGAATCAAAGTTAGAAACACACATAAGATAATCTTTAGGTAATGTGCTTCTAATGGCCTCAAGGGCTTGTGCATTGGCCCCTATATGATTGCTATCACTAAGGTAGAATTCCTTGGTAATGGCAAGGTAAACTTTATGACCTAGGGTTTGTAAATAAACAGTCATTCTAATCTTCCAAACATGAATGTTGGAAGGGTCAAACATAGGTGGGGTCATGAAAGCCATGGTAAACTATATGTGTGCAAACAAGCAAATGCAAACAATAGATTAGCAAGCAAATGGATCTCACTCTTAGGATGTTAAGCCTAATATCAGGAGCACTAGCTCTGATACCAATTGAAAAACACCTAGAGGGGGGTGAATAGGTGTAAGTGCTAATCTAGTGAACTAAATGCGCTAAATGCGGAAGCTAATGCAAATCTTGTACAAACTTAATACAACACAACAAGTGTAGCCGAATTCCCCGTGAAGGGCTCTGGACTAACTCCTCTTGATTCCCCTTGAATGGGTTGAGGTGCTATGTGAAGCTCTTGTTGATTAAGTACAAGTGAGGCACACACAAACAACCAAGCATATAAGATGATATATCAATATGAATATATGCAAGGCAACACAAGCAAATAGATATGTATGATATGGCAATATGAATTATGCTCAACACAAGCAAATATGATATGATGTTATGAATGATTGATGCTTTGCACAAAATAAAGAGAGAGAGTTAAAGAGACAATGGATCAAACGCAAAGGCCAAGATATGTTTCGAGGTTCGAGCACCTTGCTCTACATCCCCGCCTACACTACCGTGTAGGATTTCTAATCCACTATCTCCCACCGAGGGAACCTCTACCGAAAAGGATTTGTTACAACTCTAGGAGTACCAAACTCCTCTCTCAAACAACCACCTCACAACCGAGGGGTAGGCCCGTAGCCAAACAACCACAACACCTCTACCGAAGAGAGTTTACAACCAAACTCCACCTCTCACTAGAGGGAGCAAACCAACAACCCAATTACACAACCTCAACCTCTACCAAAGAGGGAGCAACCAAGAAATCAAGGGTTTACAATAGGTGGTCTCTTTCAACCACAAACCTCTTTCCTTTTTCTTTTTCCACAAAACAAGATCCTAAATAGATTAGGATAGAAGATATAGCTCAAGTGTGGAAACAAGGTGTTTTTTGAAAACAAGCAACAAAGAAAAACTACTAGGGAAATCTCTTGTAAATGATAGAAAATGAAAATCAATACAATCTCCCAAAACCCTAGTTTTCTTTGATTTTCCAAAAACCCCAAAACAATAAAGATGAAATCTTTTTAGCACAAAAACTCTTTTCAAAACTTGTTTAAAACACCGAAGAAGTCAGGAATTTTTAGCTCTAAAAATCTTAGTGAAAACCTCAAACAAATGGGGTATTTATAGCCCCATCAGAAAACTAGCCGTTAGGCTGATGTGGCAGCCTGACAGGCTGACGGTCGACCGGCCCGGTCGACCGCCAACGGTCAGAAATGTGACGTTGGGCAACCACGGTCGACCGCCCCGGTCGACCCAAACAAACAGAGAGCACTGCTCTCAGACCCGGTCGACCCGGACGGTCGACCGTCCCAGTGTCTCCAAACGTGCACAGATTTGTGCACGTCGGTCGACCGGCCCGGTCGACCGACTTCAGCCAAGTCGACTAGGTCAGTTGACTTAGTCGACTGATTGAAGCCTGGAACAGAAATCTGGGTCAGAAAAACAGTTTAAAAATATTTTGAAAAATCTTTTAAGTCTTCTAAAAATCCACAAAACTTGTTTTAACATTTTATATTAAAACACAAACTTGTGATAAAAATTTCAAGACATATATCAATCATATCAATTCATTTATGAGTCTTGCAAATTTTATCACAAACAAAACTTGTATTTTATCAAACTTGATTTTTCCAAAACATGAATAGGATAGTCAAAATAAGTTTGTCTAGCAAGTTTAAAGCATGTATGTATATCTAGATCATATCTAATATACATAGAAATAAAGTAAACTTGTTTTGATCTACTATTCATGAAAACCAAATCCAAAACATAAAACGTGTGTGTTTGTGCACTTGAGCATATCAACTATACTAAACTTTACAAATGGATCTAAAACACACTATCTAAACTATGGATACCTAAGTCTTCTTGATGATCTTCATTTTCAAGTTGACTTGCTCCAAAACTCCATCCATGGGCTAGGCAAAGTGTGATCTTGAAGCTTTGGCCCTGGAATCACTATGAAAAGCTTCTAAACTCCTTGTTGAAGCTAATCACCAACTAATATCTTGGTTAATGATCTGAAACTTAAACAACACAAGATTATTAGTAAACATAACTTCATGAGTTAATCATCATCAAAACTAGGGTGGAAGGCATTTGGGCCAACAATCTCCCCTTTTTGATGATGACAAAACTCATGGAGTTATATATGCATGGATTAAAGTTTAGCTTCAAAGAAGCTCCCCCTTAACTCATGCATAAACAAATAAACAAAAGATATGCAATGAATGTACATAAGCATGTATGCATCAATATGCATAAAACACATAAACATGTTCTAGAAGCTCTAGTATCAATTAAATTAATAAAACATTAACAAAAACACTAGATGCTCTAGATACCAATAAAACTTAATATATGCAAAAACATAAGTATGCATATATAAACCAAAATCTTTCTCCCCCTTTTTGTCAATCATCAACAAAGGGGTAAACAATCAAAACAATAAAATGAGGGGTAAAAATCTTTCTCCCCCTTTTTGTCAATCAAAACAATAAAACAATGTTCTCCCCCTTTTTGTCTAAAAACAAAAAACAAAGTCAATAAGGGGTGACAATCAATTAGGATATCAATTGAAAATATGTCAATGAAGCATCTTGATACCAATTGAAAAGTAAATAAAGATCAATAAATGTTATATGCTATATACATTCATGAAGAGGAAGACACTAAGTTAGCTTCCCTACACATATGCATTACATGAAAGAGGGATGTTAAGCCCTAATTCACATAACACACATTATGTAATGCATAAGAGGAGATGTGAAGCTCCCCCTACACACGTGTACCACATAAAGAAGAGATGTTAAGCTCTTCAATACAAGATACACTCATCATGAATCTATATGTAGAAGAAATGTTAAGCTCTCCTTGCATATAGTCAATATAAATCAAAACTTTTGTATTTTACTTTAAACAAAATTTTTAGATACCAATTTAAAACACAAGACATCTTGATATCAAATGATAGTATTTTTCTTTTAAGCCATATAAACAATTGAAATGACTATTTTCTATCATAAAGTAAGGGAGTGGAAATACAAATACCAATTGAAATATGAAAATCAAATTTTCTCCCCCTTTATGAAATACCAACAAAAACTATGCGTAGGCTTGAAATAAGATACCAATTGAAAACTAAATCAATTGAAATAAAGTTGAAGCTCAAGCTGTAGCATAAACAAAATTTGTGTGAAAAATTTATATCTTAAGCACAAATAAAACAAGTATATGTGTATGAAGTAGAATGAGTACCAATCACTAATAGATGATACCAATTGAAAATATACATACACAATAAACATATGAGTATACAAAAAGATCAAATTGATACCAATTGAAAGAGTTCAATGATACCAATTGACATAACAATAAAAATATGGTATAACTCATATAACTAATCCACCCATCTCATGCACAAGTTTAAAAAGATTTTCAATATAAACGTACAAGGCATGTACTCCCATCCAACCTCCATGGATGGTAGGGGTTTTCAAAAATGGATTTGAAAATAAGTTTTGTTTAAAAAAAACTCTACCAAAATGAAGAATACCGTAACTAGTTATAAATAGAAAGTTTGTTAACTAGTACGGAATCCTTCAAGTAAGGAATAAAACAAAATAGTTTTCATGAAATAAGAAATCCACATGAAAATCAACACTCTAATCCAATTAAGCATAATTTTGACTCATGAAAACAAACATGAGCAAACAATAAAAGTGAGTGTACAAATATAGTGTGAATATCATAATCATGAAAATTTACAATTTAGCTCAATATTCCTTTAAAACAAGAAAACATGAAAACATAAAAGTCATCTAACTATTTAATCTTCAAGGTGTATGTATGTCTTATACAAAGTAAAGCATACATACATATTCAAAACACAACGAGTCCACAAAATATATGCATGAAGGCACGTGGCTCAAAAAGGATAAACATGTATATCTAATAGTTTGGACATGATAGACATATACATGAAGTTAAACAATTAACACAAAAACAAGAAAAACTAAATTTTCACCAAAACAAATTTCATTTCAAGGTATATGTATGAATTGTCAACACAATAAGTATACATACATATCCCTAAACACAATTGAGTCCATATATAGATTTGCATGAAAGGCAAATGACTCAAGGGGTATACATGTATATCTTAAAGTTTGGCAATACAAACATATACATGAAGTGAAAAACTCATAAAACAAATCCAAAAAATGGAATACAAGTTTGAAATGTATGAATCATCAAAACTAGACTATACTAGCACATTTAATGGGAACAAATAAGCAATCAAGCCCAACATATATAGATTTATTTGTGGCCCACTATATGTACAAGTATAAATCCTAGTCTTAATGAAAACTAACATCTAAACAAGTAATCTTAACATGAAGCATCAAAACACAATATAAAAATCATCATGATAAAACTAAAACATGATTACTATATAAATTCACATGTATTAGATTCATGATGTACATTATAGCTTAAACAAAAGTGAGAACACTAAGAATGGGTTCATATAAGCATGTGTGTCTCAAATACTATACATGTATGTCAAAGATCTAATAATCATGGCATTTACATACTAATCCTAGACAATGAAACATGCTATAAAATATCAAAACATGCTAAAAATTTTAATTATGAAAGCATGTAAATAATAAATGGGAGTAAAGGATTGTTACCAAAACCGAAGAAGCAACTCTCCTTATCTCCAAAACATGGTGGTCCTCTCCACCAAATCTTCCCTTGAAAGTGATGCATCCAATTGATTTCTTTTTAAGTCCGGAACGCATCCACTCCAAGATGTCATCACTTTCACGTCATGTGAGAGCCCACACCTATATCAAAAATAATAGGAGGGGTGGTCTTTGGTACCCATACTCTTTGGGTCCATGGGAGTTAGTACCTTCTCTAACCCAAACAAAATTCTTTGCTAAATTATCAACATGTATTCTATCATAGCAAAATTTAGCAAGGTGGCCCTTACGTCCATAATGTGTACAAGTGTACACATGAGCATACATGGTGTGATGGTGTCCGTACTAGCGCTCCTGATATTCGGTTTAACCACCTAAGAGTGTGATCTTTTTATTGCTAATCTAGTTATTTACTTAGCACACTTATTTGTTTACACTCATGGATTATCTTGCGCCACCATGGATAATGTTTTCAACATTAACATGTGAAAATTTAAGACGAGTGCTTACCTTAAAGCTCTAGAATTGCATGTTTATCTTGCCACTAATAAGAAATCATATATTGATAACGGCAAGTACTTTGAGGCTAATTGACAAGCCATGGATGCACTAAAGCACACACTTAACGAAGAACATATTTCTTTAAATTCTCATTGTCATTTTACTTTTGCAGTGTGGAACACTTGATCTCTCACAAGGAACAAACTTCACGTGCAGTTGAGAGAGAATCTATTGGAGATGAGTCCGACTAAGCTTACTACATGGTCCAAGGGAATGACTCCCTTGAAGTAACTTCGGATTCTCATCTAGATGATTGTGCTAGTACTTTTTACGATGATAATGATGATCAAGATGCGCCCATATTGAACGAAGAGCTTTCATTATTTTGTGAAGATTTGCTTTCGAAGTGCAAACTTTTGAAAAAGAAGAGTTTAATTTAAAGAAAAAAAATGAATTGTTGTTTTCTATGCTTGATTTTGTTTTGAAAGAGAAAGTTGAGATTCTAAGTGAAAGGGATTCATTGAAAACTCAACTTGATCTTATTTAAAGGAAAGTGAGATTTTAAAAATAAAATTGATTTTGATGTTGTTTTTAAAGAAAAATAATGTTTTAGCTTCTAGACTTGATTTTGTTTTAAAAGAAAATGATTCTTTGAAAAATAAAATTGTTTTGATTTCTAAAGAATTGGAATGTATTTATTTAGAAAAATTTCTTAAAAAATAATTTTGCTTCTCATGTTTGTCATGATTCTATTGCTTCATCTTCTTATGTTAAGAATTTTGTTTCTCTTGCATGCTCCACATCTTCTTCAAGTATTAATAATGATATTTGAATTTTGAAGAAGAGCGTAGATTATTTGGGCTCCACTTTAAACCAATGTGCTAGTAATCACAAGAGGTTGGAATACATGTTTCGAAAGAAACATACTCCACATATGCATGCACACCCATCACGGCATACGCATGCTTCTCATGTTCACACACATGACTTCATATATGCTAAAATGTACACTTGTACACATTGTGGTTGCAAAGGTTACCTTGTAAAATTTTATTATATAGGTTAAATGCTTAAATTTTACAAGTAAAAATGTTTGGGTTATGAGAGGTACTAAATCCCATGAACCCAGAAAGCTCGGGTAGCAAAATTATTCTTATTTCTTTTGATGTAGATATGAGCTCTCACAAGACGTGAGAGTATTGGTGCCTTAGTGGTGAATATGTTTGAGCTAAATGGACACAATATTGGATGATCACTATCAAGAAGTTTGGTGGAAGGATCACAATGTTTGGAGAAGTGGAGATAGTTCAATTGATTTTGGTAACTATTTCTAACTTCTATTTTATGTTTTTAGCATATCATGTTTTGGTTTACATGCTTTCATATTGGATAATTTTGCATGTCATGATTTTAATGCTCTTTATAGTTAAATGCAATGTTTATTAGACTTGTGATAGACATATATAGTGTATGAGATACACCCATGATTATATTAATTCATATCTTTGTGTTCTCACTATAGTTTAGCTATTGTGTATATCTTAGTTTTAATAACGCTTGCATTTGCACTAATAATTTCACAACCATGTTTTGGTGTTTTTATGCTTCATGTTTTGATTACATGTTTAGATGCAATTTCATAAAATCTCATGATTATACTTATATAACTAGTAAGCTACACTTGACTCTTATATTTTACATACTTTATTGTTCTTTTGTATTCATTACATGTACTTGAATGACCTAGTTTTGATGATTCTTACATTTATACTTATTTGGTTTTTTTACATCACTCATGTACTTATTTTCATGAAAGATTTTTAGCTTCATGTATATGTAAACTTTGTCCAACTACTTGATATACATTTCTATCATTGAGTCACTTACATTATATATCATGTATTCTTTTATGGGCTCTTCTCATGTTTGAATAAATATGTATGCTTTAGTTTTGACAAAACATACATATGCCTTGAAGTTTAGTTTCCAAAATCTTTATGTGTTTTTAATGAAAAAGAATTTCATGTTTTTTTATGAATCGAGCTTCATTATTTTATCTCTATGAATATGTTGATTACATGACTCTTGTGCCCTCGATATTCTTTATTTACTCATGATTTTTTATTTATGAGCATTTATGTGCTTCATAAATTTGAGTATCGATTCTTGTATAATTACCATATTTCATGAGATATCTATGATTTGTTCCTTACTTAAAGGATTTCGTACTAGTTTTCAAAATGACTTTAAACTAGTTATTTATTCTTCAATTGTAGTGTTTTCAACCGATACTAAAATTATCTTCAAAAAATTATTTTGAAGACTTCTACCTTTAAGGGCGGTTGGTTGGGCGATCATGTCTTGTATGCTATTGTATATCTTTTAAACTTGTGTATGATAAGGTGGATGTTATGAGTTATACATGATTCTTATGATATTTTATTTTTATGTACTCATGTTTTCTTATATATGTATGCATCATATTTCAATTGGTATTTAAATTGATCATACATACATATATATGATTTCTTGTGCTAGATTAACAATATTTATACAAATATGTTTTACAGCACAAATTATTTTATGATAAGCTTGATTTAGCTCTAAATGTTAATTGGTATCTTCTATAAACTTATGCATTAGTTTTGTTAGTATTTCAAAGAAGGGGAGAAAAATTCTTGACTTTATTTTTAATCGGTATCTTACTTTCACTCTTTTTGAGAAAAATATTTTATTTTAGAAAAATATTTTATTTTAAAAAATGCTTATATTTTCTATATTGGTATCAATTATTTACAATTTGTATCTATATTGCAAAATGATTTAAATTTAAAAAGGTTTATATCATAGATTATTTTCTTTCAATTGGTATAGTTTTTATATGATATCTATGTTGTTTTCAATTGATATATTTTTTTGGTATCAAAATTTATTTTAATTAGTTTTCAAATTTGTTTTGATACGTATTGTTTATATGCAAGGGGACCTTAACATCTCCTCTATATATAGATTCATGATGAGTATAATATATAAAGAAGAGCTTGACCTCATTTCTTTATGTGGTACACGTATGTAGGGAGAGCTTAATATCTCCGTCTATATATTGTATAATATGCTTATATGGTTAGGGTTTAGTCATCTCTTTCTTCATAAAATGCATATATGCAGGGGGAGTTAAATATATAGTCTCTCTCTTCATGAATTTATATCGCATATGCATTTACTCTATTTTTCTTTACCCTTTTTTGATGGATTGACAAAAAAGGGGAGAGAAATTTAGAGTTTAATATGCATGCTCTATATGTGTTTATGCATCTATGTTTATGTTTGTTTAGTTTATGAGCTTCATCGAATATCTACATGTTTTATGCTATGCATGAGTTAAGTGAGAGCTTCTATGAAGCTTATTTTTAATCCATGCATATATACCTCATAAGTTTGTCATCATAAAAAAGGGGGAGATTGTTGGCACTGATGCCTTTCATTCTAGTTTTGATGATGACTAACTTATGAAGTTATGTTATTGATTATCTTGTATTTATTAAGTTTCAGATACTGATCAAGATCTTAGTTGGTATTTTATCCTCAACAAAAGACTCGAAGTCAAGTCTTGAAGCTATCATATGTTGATTCAAGAGCTCGCATTTAAAGATCGCATTAAGTACTTGAGATGGAGTGAAGCTCGTTTGGATCGAGTTTTGGATCATATCGACTTGGAGAAGAAGATCGACAAGAGATTTTGGTCTAAGTTTGTTTATTTGTTTAGATCTTGTGTAGGGATAGTCTAGTTTTGGATTGCTCAAGTGTACACACACAAGATTTATAGTTTTTGGTTTAACTTTTTAGTTTCAATAATTTACGTTTACATGGTTTATATCTACATAAATAAGTTTCATGGTTTATATATGTGTTGGATTTTATCTTCATATATTAGAGATTTATTGTTTAGAAAAACTTATTTTTATGAGTTTTTTTTTCGGTTTAACATTTATACGGTTTTGTGTTTTGGATTATCACGTGTACATCTTTCCATTTTTAAATAGATTTCATCAAAACAAGTTTACATGGTTTATATGTATATTGATTTCATCCATATACATTGATGTTCATATATGTTTAGAAAATCTATTTGATGTATCTAATTCATGTGTAAGTTTTATTTTTATCAATACTTATTTTGGTATTTATTGTCAAAACAAGTATATATCATTTACTATGTGTACTGGGTTCTATCCATATACACTATGCTTCAAATGTGTTTCAATATCTTGTTTTTGTATTCATACAAGTTTCAGTGAAATCGAATTTTCATTTCAAAGTTTAGGTTTTGAAAAATTCGGTTTTTGGTTTTTGCCTATATTTCTTTATCATAAAAATAGTTCACTTGTTTGTAATATGTGTTGATATTTATGACACTTATTTGTACTTCAAAGTATTTATATGAACTTATTTTCGTAGAATTTATTGGAATTTAATAAATTTTTATGGATTTAATTAGTTGGTTTTAAATCCATTTTAAATTGTAGTTTGAGCTGCTTATGGTCAACCGACCAGTCGACTGTAGGCTAGCTCGGTCGACTGATGTGTACACATGCACGAGCCCAACTAGCGATCGATCGTCCGGTCGAACCGACTGGCTTAAGCCCACTCTTGGGTTTGGTGGTCGACCGGCGGTTCAGTCGACCGGGCGGTTGATCGACAGAGATTAGACTCTCTGAGTTTTTGGGTGCGGTCGACTGGCAACCACAACGGTCATTAAAATGACTGTTGGGCGGTAGACCGGGCGGTCGACCGACAGGCCATTTTGGCCTGGGTTCTGAGCCCCAATGACTAGTTTTTCTAGCCCTATAAATTGAATTTTCTTGGCCAGATTTTGAACAAGTTTTTCAACAAGTTTTCAAGAGCTATTTACCTAATTTTTTAAGAGTTTTAAAATAAATTTTTAGTGCTAAAATTCTCTATCTTTATTTAGTTTCAAGGTTTAGAGAATCAAAGAAAAACAAGTTTTGGTAAATCTAGTTTCTTTTTTCATTTCTATCTCTTTAAGAGTTTTTTTCAAGTATTTTCTTTGTGTTTATTTTCCAAAAACCTTGTGCACTCACATACTCGAGCTATTCATTTCAAATTTATCCTCTAGGATCTTATATTGTGAGAGGTGTTTTGTTGTGATCATTGAATCACCAGGTTCTTGTTTGTGATCTTTGTGATCACCAAGTTGTAATTCCCTTTTTTTACTTTGTGCTTGACTTTGTGCCTACCTTCTTGTGTAGAGGTGTGAGAGAGTTGGAGTTACTCTGATTTGTCTCATTATAATTTATCGATGGAGATCACTTTGTGGAGGGTCCTTGGTGGATATAGCAGAAATCCTTCTGTGTGAAGGCGGGGACGTAGAGTGGAGGCTCGAACCTCGAAATATATCCTTATGTTTTCGTTTGTATCGCTCCATCTCTCAACTCTCTACTCTTATATCTTGCATTGTTATTATTACTCATATCTATACATACTTGATATTGTTTGTATGCTCACACTTGTGTTTAACCAAGAGAGCTATTGAAGCACCTCAACTCTTAGTTTAGAGGAATCGTGAGGAGAAGTTTTAGAGCCCTTCACGGGGAATTCAACTTCACTCTTGGTTACACTTGTGTGTGTGTTGCATTTAGTTTTAATTTCGCATTATTTGTCACTAGATTAACACTACACCTATTCACCCCCTCTAGGTGTACTTTCAGACCTAAAATCACGCTGGAGGTTCTGTCAAAATTTAGACAAAATACACAAAACGCATATATATCTCAAACTATACAATGTCATTTTGAACATGATAGGATCTATCACCCTTAATTGAATACTTACTGTGACATTTCATAAATCCTAAAGTCTAACTGAAACCCTAAATACTAATCCTAACCTAAACCAAATCCTAATCATAATATACAACTAATAACATATTTACTGCTTGTTGTGTAACAATGCCTATCCTTTAGTAAACAATGAAGTGGGAGGAATTGGGTATACTGAAAAAAAAATGCGAAATACAGACAAGAATGTGAAGGGTTTGTCGAATTAGCTTTTGGTCATTCCGCCATTAATAATAAAATAAGTTGTCCGTGTAGGAATTGTAAAAACAAACAAATGCTTAACAAGGACAACATGACATTCTATTTACTAAGGGGGAGTACCAAGATTACGCTTATCTTGAATGGTGGCATTTGCATAACGAACCAAGATAACATCCCCCACTAGATAGAAATGACAGTGATGACCAGGGCCCTGGTAATGATGTCAACTATGGTGGTGTCGACTATCACGGCCTTTTAAGTTCACCTTTATGTAATCCGGACGAGGGCTCTAGCAATCTGATCGACGATGACCCAACTGATGCTCCTCCCTCTGAGACGGTGATTTCACAGTCACTGAAGAGTGGAGGAAAGATAAGAGCGTTGTTGACGAGAAGAAGGGGAAGAGATCTGCTCCCGGACTAGAGTGGGGATGAATTCGATCCCAAACCATCTATCATTTTTAGCCAGCAGGAGGTTTGCGACTACTTGATGAGGTACCGCGGTCGCCTGTCGTCGATGATTATGGCGGAGTTTTGCCCCGCCATGATGGATATGCTGGTGTCCCTTCCCGCCAGAGGTATGTATTTCCACCCTTTGATCTTGGCGTTAGGGGTACCGTTGCTGCTGACTCGATTCATCCGAAGTGTGTTAGGGGTACTATTAGGTTTCTCCTACCCAATTATCGTTGGGCGTATGGCGGTCAGTCTTGGCTTTTGAAGCCCTTTGCTGCACCTACACCCCCTCCTCGTATGGTCTTGATGAGTTCTGCACTATTTATGTGATGTTGAAGATTGGGAGCAGTGTTCACGTTTTAAGCTGCAGAGTGGTTGACAGAAGTTGATTGTCAACTTGGTGGACATCGTTCATAGGTGAATGACATCGTAGTTAAAGTTTCTGGTCCTTGGAATCAGCCTCAAAAAGTGATCACGGGTATAACACCCCGTCCCCGGAATATGTACCCAGATACGTGGTTCAATTTTTTACTTGTATTCTTTTTTCAAATTTCCCCATATTAATTCCTCTTTTGTTATTATTTTCTTATTATTTGGTATTGGTCTGTATTTTGTGGACTCAGAATCAGCCTGAGTCAGAATCCGAGAATCGATCCCAGTGTAACTATTTGATTTGACCTTCTAGACAGTTAAACTGGGTCTGTTTTAGTTTCAAATTTTTGATTTTAATATTATAAAATTTTTAAGATTTTTTGAGATTTTTCTGAATTATTTTACAAAATCTCCTGAATCTGGTGTCAATCGGTATCATCGATCAATTTCAGGATTTTAATTTACAAGACAGGTTGAATTTTAGAATCTGATTTCACATGCTCCTCAGCATAATATTTTTCATTTTTGAGACTTTTTTGAGATTTTTCTGAATTAGTCAAAATTTACCGAAATAAAATAATATTAATATTAATTTCATTTGTTTTCTTTCTGGTTTTTTCCTTCTCCAATCTCTTTCTTCTCCTAAATTTCCACTTTTCTTTTCTTTCTTTTTTTTTTTTAAATCCTTTTTTTTTATCCCTTTTACTTTCCTTTCCTTTCTTTTCTTTTCCCTTTCCCATTTTTTCTTTTTTCTTTCTTCTTTTCTTTTTTCCTTCTTTTCTTCCCAAACACACCCTACTCCCCCCAACCTGGGCTCTGTCGGCCACCAATCCCTCTGCCCTAGGCCCCCTTCCCTCTCCTCTAATCCCCTTCACCCTTACCAACTCCCCCTCTCACCTAGGCATCCCCTCTTCCACCAATCTCACTCACATTCACTCCCACACTCACTCACTCACCCTCTCCCTCTCTTCTCTTATCGGCGCCACCCCAGGCCCAGACCCAGCCAGCTTTGGTTAGCCCAGGGCGCTGTTGACCACCACTTCTCCAGCGTGTCACCGAGCTTCCCCTCTCTTTCAGTCAACCAACTGACACCACCATCACTCCTCCACCTTCTTCACCTCTACTCTATCACCTCCCCCTTCCCATTCCTTCTCCGGCCAGAACCACTACCCACGCCACCTCCACTTAGCCTTGGTGCCACCCAACAACCACCAATAACACCACCTAACTTCCTCTCTTTTCTCCCCAGGCCGAGCCCACCACTTCATCACTAACCACCACCACCGCCTGCACCCTCACCCCTCCTTCTTCTCCCCTCTCTGCCATGCGCCAGAGCCCCCGACCATCACTGGGCCCCAGGCGACGTCGCCACCCCCTCTGCGGTTCTCTCTCTCTCGCTCTCTCAACTCTCTCTCTCTCTCTCTCTCATGCTCTATCGCTCTCTCTCTCTTTAGACCTTTCTCTCTAACTCTCTCTAGATTCCCTTTCTAGGTCTTCTCTCTAGTTATCTTTCTCTCTCTAGCGCTCTTTTTCTTCTCTCTCCTCTCTCTCCCATCAGAGTTTTAGCAGAGTTTCAGTCGTCAATGCTCGATCATCGTCGAGATGAGTACTATTTTGTTTGGGTGAGTACTGAACTTGTGGGCGAGTACTTCATTATGTGGAGCTTGTATTGGTATTTAGCATGTGTTATATTTGGGTGTATGTATATTGTGTTGTATCGGTGGGCAAAGATGGGATTGTATACAATATTGGTATGATGCATGTATATGTGTATGGCTGAGTGCCTTGGACTGTATATGTAGTAACACTGTGATGAGTACTTATATATGTGCCTGTGATTGTACGACCTCTGGGCTCACCGCCTTGTGGTTTCTTTTAAATTGCTCCCGCCTGGACGGGAGCTAGCGCTCAACGCTTATTTGCTAGATTTGCTCGAGTGGGAGTTGTATGATAGACGTAGTGGTTAGACATATGGGTATAGATCTGTCGTGTGTTTTAGTGATTAACACTGCTCACTGATCTTGCCCCAGCACTGCTCAACTTCGCATGTCTGATCGCTAGTCATTAGTATTTGCTATGTCTTTTTACTGTATATATATGTATGTTTGGTACTAACACATATGCAGGTACCTACTCAGCTTTCGGACACCCCAGCATTTTATACGCTAAAAGCTTAATCCTCGGGCTATCTCTAGTAGCTGCAGGGGGTAAGCTTAACGGCTCTGCTGTTTTTCATATGTTCCGCCTAGTAGGCGAGCTAGCGCCCAGCGCTTTACTGCTAGACTTGGCCGAGTGTAGCTCTGTCGTGTACGATAGATGTAGTGGTTGAACATTCGTTTCGTCACATGGGTATAGCTCCGCCATGCGCGTCAGTGACTATCGCTGCTTGCTAGCTTGTTTCCTGTCTCGAGCTCAATCTTCAGACTTAACCTCTTGGTTCTATTAGAGCTCTAAATCATTTAGCGTGATTCCGCTATGTGCGATAGCACAATGCCATGCCGCTCAAGTTAATCACCTGTTTAGCTATGCTGCAAGTATGGCTTTAATACAAGTGTTAGCTTGATGTTTCGACGTCGCTTCACCGTGTACATTAGTCATGCCGAGAGTGGCTTCTCCTTGTGCGTTAGCTTGACATTTTTAACATCGCTTCGCCGCGAGCTCTAACTCAAGCGAGTTTAGAGTCCAGAGCTACTTGTTAACTTTATTCCCCGCTTGCTAGCTCCACTTGGTTGTAATAATTATAATTTATTAATATTATAATTATGGTTGTGAAGAGTTTGAAATGATTCCCATACTCTTTTCTTATAATATTGTGATCTTGTGGTTGTTGTGTTGTTATACTCCACCCTAATACTTGACGCCTGACATACCATCATCTGACTCATGATTATCACCTTTTACGGGGACTTGACACTGATATCATATACACCTTGAGAATATATTCTGTAATCATTCTTGTTCCTCCTCTTATTATATTCTTGTTAATCCTCGCAAAACAGATTATCACGAATATACCCTGTAATAATTAGATAACTTACACAGGGATGGGGAAAAACTGATGAAATCAATATGGGTACGTGTTTATAATGGTTAAATATTATACAATTGAAACTTCGATTCCCTGAGGGCCAACAAGTATTTCGGTAGGGTGTACTGACACTTCTACTCCAATTCCATCCTTCCAGGGCATATAAATAAAACCTTTCAACTTAGTGGTTGATTCCAGCTCAGCATGGATGCTCTTGAGGTCGTTGTCCAGGATATGCATGGGGCCCAATATAAACATGGTTCGTTGATCCCCCATCAGTTTTCAATAACCAATCTCGGCCTACTCATATATGAATGTATGTGTGCTAGGACGCTGGGACACATACCTAGACATACAGGCCGGGTGAGTTATGATAATAATGATAATAATAATATAACAAATCGGTTGAATTTTCTCGATCTGGTGTTGATCTTAAGTTTTTCTGTTCTGTATGATTATCATATAATTGCATTTACTCAGTTTGAGATGATTTCATTCTTATCTGTTTAATGTAATTATTCTATGTTTGCATGACTCGAATATACGATGCATTTCCCAGTACACGTGTGTGGTTATCTGTGCACGCCACTTGGCTTTATTTTTCGTACTCGTTTGGTGTTTCTGACAACCCTGAACATGTTTGTCCAGATCCCAGAGCTTGGATTGAATTGGACCCCTCAGCGAAAGACCAGTAGATCCTTCCTAGTTTATTATCTCTTGATCGGTTCACGAAAAGTCCCTTTTTGCAGCTCCTGAGCATTTCAAGTATTTTGCATTTTGTAAATCATACTTTTGCACCTCTTGGTGAATGTAATATTTTTAAATCACAGTCTGTGATAACTGAATACTTGTAATATTTTGTCGGAATATATATACCACATAGTTTCGTACTCTGACTCTTCTACTGTACTAATGCTTAGCATATACATGAGGGTATTCCCACCCTGCGTATATATATGCCACAATAACGTTTCTGTAGCCATGAGATTAGGGCGTTACATCGAGCTCGTTCACTCTCCTGAAACATGAATCCGATCTTTCAGTTGTGGAGCCGATCTTGGAGGAGGTCAAATCTCGAGCTCTGAAGTTGAATGAGATATCGTACGACCGCCACAATTAGAGCTGGTTATTGAACCCGAGCATGACTGTAGAGCCTCCGACCATTTCAAGGCCTACAACCACGGTTTGGGATGATACAATGCTCTTCAATAACACCGACAGAGAGGAGGTTGATAGGGATGTAAAGCAGGGACGCAGTTGAAAAAAGACTCCCCTTCAGGTTGACTTGCAGAAGAGGAGAGAGAGACCAGAGTCGGCTTCTATAACACCCTGTTCCTGGAATACGTACTCAGATTCATATCCCGATTTTTTGCCAGTATTATTTTATTGCCTTAACCTATTTATGGGATTTTATTTGGACTTGAGTCCGGTACTGATTATAATTAAGACTCGACCTGATATTTTTCCCTTCTTTTTTTTCATTTTCTCTTTCTTTTTCATCTTTTTTCATTTTCTTTTAATTTCTTTTCTTTTCCTATTCCTTTTTTCTTTTCTTTTCTTTTTCATTTTTGTTTCCTTCTCCTTTCTTCTCTCTTCTCTCCACTCTTCTCCTTTCTTCTCCTCTCTTCTTCTTTCTTCTACTCACTTTCCCTCTCTTTCCCAATACATCTCTCCTCTCTCTCTTGTTGACACTCCGAAAGACAAACTCTCAGACAATACTTTAACCAGTCTGAACAATATCTAACTTGTCGACATTTATAAATGACGAGTCGCAGACAAGCTGTGACCAATTTCTGCCCATTCCCGAGAGACAAGCAGTAACTTTTACCCTACTGATCCAGTGAAGCAGAGATTATTTCAAGCATTGCCTTTGAAGAGGCCTAAGCAGGCCTATAAGGCTAAGTCAACTCAACACTTGGTCTTGCATGAGCCCAAGGGGGCTAGCCTTGCGTGAGAGGGTAAATTTGTCTAGCTTACCTTGAAGCTCTTCATTGCTCCGCAAAGAGTTAACTGTTAGCTTCGCCTGAAGCTCTACAAAGCCATGCAGAAGGCTAACTCCTAATTTCGCCTAAAGCTTAGCACAACTCTGCTTAGAGCTTGTTTCTAACTTCGCCTGAAGCTTTATGATAGTTTCGCCTGAAGCTTGGCTTAGATCCGTTGAAGGCTAACTTATAGTTTTCCTGAAGCTTTATCTAGCTTCGCCTGAAACTTTATCGAGCATCACCTCCACTGGCTAGCATCGCCTCAACTGGCTAGCCTCGCCTTCATTGGCTAGCCTCACCTGAGCTAGCCTCAATTGAGGAGGCTAGTCTCGTTTCCACTGGCTAGTCTCGTCTGAGGAGGCTAGCCTCACCTCCACTAGTAACCACCCCATTAAGTTAGTGGGAGGGATTAATGGGTAGTTACACCCATGATCTCTCATTAAAAAAAGACAAATAAGGAGATTATAACTACCTATTGAGCCTATAAATAGTCCATTAGTAGGTTAGTCTGTCTTGAAGAAATTCAAGTCCAAGAGAGCTTTTTTGAAGAGCATAAAGCTTCTTTGGTGGCTCCAAAGCTTAAGCTAATAAGAGATCTGCTCTCTCGCTTTCAAGAATTCAGAGAATCACTTCTCTCATCCTATAGGGATAAATTCAGGGTGCTAATACACTAAGATTTTTCTCTCTCAAGGAATCTCTAGAACCTGGCGAGAAAGAATTCCTAAGCAGTAGCATTCGAAATTGATTGCTTGCATCGTCAATGGAATAAAGTGGTCACACGCTGATCAGACTTCCACCAGCACACTTTCCAGAAATCTCAGTAGAAGATTCTTATAATTTTCTTATTTAATTACTTGTAATTTTCTACAACAATTTGTAAGTTTCTCCCTTTGCAAATAAATGGAAACTAAGATGGCGACTCCACCAGGGAAGCATTCTCCACTACTGAGAATGTGGTGTCGCAATGCGACCATCAGATCCTCGGGTCTATTGTTGAGATTTTGATTATTAACTTTGACTAAGAGAAGTTTGAGAAGCTTCTCTCTGGGGGTAGTGCAAGCCCCCTGAACGTGCGCAAACACCGGAAGATTTCCTTGCCCTGAGCTCCTCTGGCCAAGACTTGGAAGTGAAAGCCAATCTATATTGAAACTAGTATGGCTCCATGCGAGCCTGCCTATTTTAGCCTCATGCAAGGCTCAACCAGCTTCATGCGAAGCTAAGGTCCTGTGCAGACTTGCTATAGTCTCCTTTAGCGAGACTAATTTAGCTCTGTCTGAGCTTACAACAACCCTTGTTGAGGCTAACTTGGCCTCGAACCAAGTCAGGAACGAATCTCTTAATTCAGTTTCATGCAAAGCTAAAATAGTTTTTGACTGCGAGACTATGTCAGCTCTCAATAGAGCTAAGCCGAAGCTCGCTCATCCAGTGAAGCTAAGGCCAAAGCACCATGCGACACTAGCATATCCTAGCCAAATAGCAGAGCTAATCTAGTTTCGCTGAAAGCGCCAGCGTAGCGCCACACTACTAGCTTCACCTCCGGCATTGAAGCTAAAGCACTTTGTGCTATGACAACTTCGCAGTGCGAAGTTAAGCACAACAGTGTGCTAAGTTCGCCTCCAGAAGCGAAGCTAAAACACTTTGTGCTGTGATAGTTTGTGCTGTGATAGCTTCGCAGTGTGAACATAAATCCTGTTACACTATTAGCTTCGCCTCTAGTAGCGAAGCTCAAGCACAATGTGCTATGTCAGCTTCGTCGCGCGAAGCTAAGTCCGGTAGCAAAGCTATATTAGCTTCGCCTCCAACTAAGCAGAAAGCTTTGAAGGCTAAGCTTAGGATTTCTCAACCAAAGTGGGATAACATCCAGTTTTTTTGAGTCTTTATATTGGATCGGTTGGATCCAGGTAACACTGACTTGCGGGATTATCTGAGGAACAAGCGAAATCTCCGCACCAAAGAGCCAGTTCACATCTCGCCATCCCAGTACGGATAAGCGGGGTGTCATGACGGTATATTCTGTCCATTGTTGTTTTGGGATAATCCCCACAACTTTTCCTCCAAGCCAGCAATCGGTTTCAATCGATTGTCAGGTCCAACTTCTGAGAAACCTAAGTCTCGAAAGAAGAAGACAGTGAAAGTGCCTCACCTCGCAACTACCTCTGTCAACATGATAGGCAGAGGAAGAGATCTGTTATAATTCGCAGAAGGAGATAGGTGGTTCACACTCCCTCATTCAGTTCTCCAGATTCTTACTATATCCCTGACTTAGGTCAGGTCATGGTGAACAAGAGGGTGCCTTTCAAGGCACTAGCTCTAGGATAGAAAACCCTATAACTATGGACAATCTTCTTTCTCGAAAGCGATGTTTCCAGAACCATTGAGACACAACTTTCAATGGTTCGATGATGAAGAAGAAGCCAGCGACTATGCTTCTTCTGCCACCATCAGTTCTGTGCAGGCAGGGTTCATATCAGCAACATGGCTGATACAATAATGATGATCATTTCGCGATCGCATAGAGGCACAGAGCAGACTTTCAAGGATCAGCAAGAAGTCTTGGACAACATATAGCACATGTTGACTTAGCTCTTGACCAATCGGAACAATGAAGATACAACCGATAGCAATCATGATGAAAAGGAGAATAACAACAATAAACCTCCTAAGACTGAGAAGTCGAAGGAAAACTCCTCAATCGACGCTGAGGTTATCAAAGGCATCTAAGCTCAGGTTGCATCCCTGGCCCAAAGGGATGAACTGAAGAAAGTAGTGGCAGTCCGTCCTTTCCCCTTGGCATGGGATTCAGTCCCATATCTACAAAGTTCAAGCCACCAACGGTACACTCGTCTGATGGTAAGAGCTTGCCAAATCAGCATATTTACTACTTCCGCAAGCAAACGGTAATGTAGTAGGTAATGATGCTCATGACCAAACTGTTCATTGACACCCTCAAGGGGATAGCCTTTGATTGGTTCAGGAGTCTCCCCGCGAACTCCATCAAAACATGACTCGACCTGAAAACCCGGTTCCTCTCTCAATTTTATGAAGATGATACCGACGTGACCATATACAAACTCCTCTCGACAGTCCAGAAAGAAGGAGAATCTGTGCGATATTACATAGAGAGGTTCCACAACCTTTCTCTTATGTGCCTTACAGGCATGCCTTTACCTATGTTGCTTCAGACATGTAGACATAACTTCCTTGACAAAGTGAAAGTTCGCATGGGAGCCGTCAAAGCCTACACTTGGAAGGAGCTTATTGAATAAGCTTAGATAGTTGTAAAATCAGTAAAAAGTTTAAGTATCTACTCCCCAAAAGCATGTGAAAAATCAACAACAAAAAGCCAGGGCAACTGGATCTTCTGATACATCAGCATCGGAAGTATATGGAGGAACTCGATCAAAGAAGGGTAACTCTGACAGAACAATGGAGTATCAGAGACAATACTCTTCAAGGATGAGCATGTGGTGACAATCTTCCACTTGCTCAACAAGCGTAACAAGCTCAAGTTGCTAGGGGCTAGATGCCCAGACGAAGTGGGACGAACGAATGATCCTAACTATTATCTTTTCCTTAAGATGGTCATCGTACTACTTGCAGATGCAATGTGCTTAAGGACAAAATTTAAACACTGATTGAAGCAGATGTTTTAGCTCTGAAATCAGAACATAAAAGGGCCACTGTCTAACACCTATCCTAAAAGGGAGTATGGAGGTAGTCAACTTTACTTCTGAAAGCCATGGATCTTAGCCATCAACGACTAAAGCAATGGGACTCAAATAAGTTCAAAGCTGAAGGCAAGTCTTATAATGTCTCTTGCAGCAGATGACACCGCACCATCATCTCCTCTCAGCAGCTCTAAAGAGGAGACAACCGTTTCAACCGCTATTTCATAGCCGGCAGGCACTCGGTCTGGCAAATAATACTTGCGACAGTACAACCAGATGCCCGATGAGACACAACAACCAACGATATCGGAAAATGCGCATGGGGTTGGAATATGTCATTCCACTAATCAAATGGGGACAACCTTTTATAGTAGAGACAGTACTTAAGTGGAGCTTGTCGCTTAATGAATTCAAATGATGACTCGCTCCTGATGCCAATCAATGATAAGTGCTATCCATGATCACGTTAACATTACACCTCTAATCAAAAAGTATTATACATGATCATGTTAACATTACACCTCTGATCATCAAGTCGGACTCGTCCGACTGTTTCATCTCCTCAAGGAAGCCTTTTCCCAGGTGGAATTAATTTCAAGCATCTTTACATTTTTCTTTCGGCAAATTAGTTCGGCTTCACGACAATCTTGAATGAGCTGAATTCATTAAAGAGGTCGTGTTGCAGGACCTTTCTAGTGTTTCCATGTTCATGTCCAGATTCGATGATCAACTGTGACTAGAGTCTTGATTATGATGAACAAAAGTGAAACTATAGGAGGAATCTCGACTTACTTGATATATTTTTTGTGAAGTTTGTACTCCATATCTTGACAGGAAGATCAGCTGAGAACCAGAATCTTGATGAACAAAAGTGACGCTCCATGAGGAATCTCAATCTACCCGACAAATTTCCCATGATGTTTAGACTTAACTCTTTAATCCCCAGCGAGATTTTAGAGGTCACAAGTAGAATACAGAAATATTCACTTCATGTGACATGATCTGAAGCCTTCGGTGAATAAGGCTAGAGGAAATCATTAGCTTATAAGCCCAATATAAAATCCTCAACAACTCATCATGCTGAGGGAAACAACATGGCTAGCCCAACTCAAATGGTAGTTGGTGTAGGCATACCAAACTCGTTGATAGCTGAGAATTCGCTAAAAATCCTAAGGGACATGATCCCGCCTTTCCCACCAAAGTCCCCTACCAATTTCCGTCCATGGAATGGTAGGATCACAAAAGGCTGTATTCATTTTCTCAATGAGATGAATCACATATCAGAGCTATTATGTTCAAAGCTCACACCTCTGACAGTAAAATTTTGAATATCCCTGGCGGATCTTGCTAATATCTCCAGTAGATCAAAATCCACTTGTCATTCTCTTCAACAGAATGACAAGTTATATTCAAATACCCCTAACAGTAAATGAATTCTTGTTAAGTTAACATCACGCTTCATACAAGTTGCTTTTACATATCCCCAAGCGAAGAAGTTGTCACGATCATTTCGAACAAAATCTCCTTCTAATTTTCAAGCAAGGAATTTGGTTGTTACGTTAATGATTACCCTAATAACTTTTCAGAGAACAATCATCTCCCTATCGAATCCCTATAGAGTTCTTTATGTCACGTTAATGATTACCTCTGACATCTTTGAGAACGCTAAGCTCTCAATAATCTCTCATGGGATTCATTTTATAACTCCCCAACAAATTTCTAATAGATTCCCTCAGAGTCTATTATTATCCTTTTCAGTCCTCAGTGGACTCTTCGGTGTCATATTAATATTATATTCTGACAATTTCTTTTAAATAATTCATATTTCTGACAATATCTTTTAAATAATTCTTCAAGGAAGCACTAGTTTTCCCATAGAGTTTATGATCAAGTCCTATTTCCCAGCGGAATTATTTCTTTTGCTGTCATATCCAGTTCGCCACCTCTGAATAGCAAAGGCTCTAGACTCAGTCAGTCATATCTAGTCAATCATCTCTGAACCGACAAGTACCCTGATCTTCTCTCTTAATCCAGTAGAGACCATTTTTCTCGCCGTTATGTCCAATTCTTCACCTCTGAACGAAAGAATTTTGAGCTTGGTGGCTTCTCAATGGTTATGTCTAGTTTATCACCTCTGAATCAACAGATAGCCAAGCCTTATCTCCCAGTATGGCAGAGACTTTTCCTTTACCGTCATGTTCAGTTTATCACCTCTGAATAGTAAGGCTCTAAGCTTGGTGACTTCTCAATCGGTCATGTCCAGTCAATCACCTTTGAACTGACAGATAACTAAGTCTCATCCTCCAGTCCAGTGTAGACTTCTCTTTTATCTTCATGTCCAGTTTATCACCTTTGAACGATAATTCTGAGTCTGGCAATTCCTAACCAGTTATGTTCAGTTCGTCACCTCTGAACTGACAGATTCTAGATCTCACTCTTGTAATCCCCAGTGGACTAGCTATCAAGTTAACACAATGACCTCTGAACAACGAATTGTGAGCCTGCTGTCTCTTAGTTGGTCATGTCCAAATTACCTTTGAATCGACAGATGCCCAGATCCAATTCACGTTGAGTCTCAGTGGGCTAGCTGCTAAGTTAATACGACTACCTCTGACAAAGGATTTGAAGTTTAGTGTGTCTTAGTCTATCATGTCCAGTTCATCACCTTTGAATAGACGGGTCCCTAAAAACGAGTTCATCTTTTCATTTACTGTTATGTCCAGTTCGTCACCTCTGAACAGTAAACACTCTGAGTTTGGTAATTTCTAATCGGTTATATCCAGTTTGTCACCTCTGAACCGACGAATATCCAATCTCACCCTTCTTTATCATTATGTCTAGTTCGTCACCTCTGAATGACAAGGCTTCAGGTCTGGTGATCTTTAATCAGTTATGTCCAGTTCATCACCTCTGAACTGACGGAAATCCAGATCTAACTTTATAGTTCGGTAGGGACTCTTTTCGCTATTATGTCCAATTTATCACCTCTGAACAGTGAACCCTCTTTCTAGCGACCCTAACCTGTTATATCTATATTACTGTTAGCCCAAAGGCCTTTCATCTTAGTTTTGATGATGACTAACTTATGAAGTTAAGTTATTAATGATCTTGTGTTTATATAGTTTCAGATATTGATCAAGATCTTAGTAGGTGTTTAGCTTCAACAAAGGATTCAAAGTCAAGTTTTAGAGCTAACACGTGTTGATTCGAGAGCTCGCGCGTCAAGATCGCATCTGGAACTCAAGAGGAGTCAAGCTCATGGATCGTGTTTGGATCGAGTCGTCTGAGATGAAGACAAGAAGACTTCAGTTTAGGTTTGTTTAGTTTAGTATTTAGATCTTGTGTAAGGATAGTTTAGTTTTGATATGCTCAAGTATATTCACACACACAAAAGTTAGTTTTTGTTCGGTTTAACCGTTTTAGATTTTCAAGAATACCTTTTATAGTTTTCATGAATAGATAGAATCAAAAGAAGTTTATATGGTTTATATGTATGTGGGATTTCATCTATATACATTGATGGTTCATATGGTTTAGAAAAACTTATTTTGATGTATATCTAGTCATGTGTTTAAGTTTTATTTTTTAATCAAAATTTATTTTGGGATTTACTGTCAAAAATAAGGATATATCATTTTATGTATATTAGATTCTATCTATACACACTATGAGTCAAATGTGTTTCAAATATCTTATTTTCGTATCTATACAAGTTTGAGGAAAAATCGAATTTCTATTTAAAAGTTTTGGTTTTCAAAAAATACGATTTTTATTTAAAGCCTAAATTTTCAAAAATGGTTCAAATTGCTTGTAATATGTGTTAGATTTTGATCACACATATTTGTACTTCAAATATTTACATGAACTTATTTTTGTAGATTTTATGAGATTTTATGAGAATTTATAGGTATTTTCAAGACCACGTTTTCTATCCTATTTATCCTGTTCTGAGCCTTCTGGTGATCGACTGACGGTCGATCGGACCAGAGCTCTCGGTCGACCGATGTATACAAGACGTGTACAAAGACCATACCTATATGTCCGGTCGACTGCACGATCGACCGACTGTAGGAGACTTAGTCTCTGTTTGGCTCGGTCAACCGGTGGTCGACCGACTTGGCATTTTGCCTTGGGGCGGTCGACCTCAAACGGTCGAAATTCCCCTATTGGGCGATCGACCGGGTGGTCGACCAGTAGCCATTCTGGGCAGTTTTTGACCTCAACACTATATTTTTCTAGGCCCTATAAATATGGGTTTTGGGGTCTGTTTTCAACAAGATTTTCAAGAGCAAATTTTTTTACTTCTCTAGTGCTTTCAACAAGTTTTTAAAAAAGAAGTTTATGTCAAAAATTCTTCTCTTTATTTGTTTCAAAGTTATAGAAATCAAAAGGAAATAATCCCTTAGGAATCTAGTTTTGTTCTTCATTTTTCATATCTATCAAGAAGTTTTTCCCGAGTATTCTCTGTGTTGTTTTCTTTTCCAAACACATTGTTTCACTCACATACTTGAGCTTTCAATTCAAAATCTATTCTCTAGGATCTTATATTGTGAGAAAATTATTTGTAATCTTTTAAGATCACCAAGTCATTGTTTTGTGATCTTTGTGATCACCAAGTTGTAATCTTTCCTTTATTTTGTGCTTGGCTTTGTGCCTTCCCTCTTGTGTAGAGGTGATTGTATTTTTGAAAGAGAGGAGTTGTGTACTCTCGGTGTTGACTTGTAATTCCTTAGTAGAGGTTCCTTTGTGGAAGGTGTTTTCCATTATGTTTGCAAAGGGGGAAAACTTACAAATAAAGTTTGAGGAGCTAAATTACAAGTATTCTCAAAAGATTACAAGTAGATCTCCTCAGAGATTCTGGGAAAATGTGCCGATAGGAGTCTGGTCAGCGCGCGACCACTTTGTCCCTTTGACGATGCGAGCGATGAGATTCCCTTCTTGCCTGGTTCGGGGAATCAGAGAACAGAAGGTTGGTAGAACCCTCTTGCTGCTTCTCAAAATCGCCTTCGATAAGGAATTCCTTCTCGCCTGGTTCCGGAGATTCCTTGAGAGGAAGGACGACGTTAGGGTATCAACAACACCTGATTAGAGAAAGCAATTCTCTAAAAAATCTCTGAATTCGAGAGCGCGCGGTGCGTCGTGAAAAAGCCTCTGCTTGTGGAGTCTTCTCTCTTTTTTTTTTATCGATCGATCTCTCTTGCGTCCGTCTGCGTATATGCCCCCTCCTCTCTCTTTTTTTCGATCCTCTCTCCCTTGTGCCCCTGACGGGCTATTTATAGGGAGAGCGAGGGTATAACCGTCCCTTGAAGATATGGAAACAGATTGAATCAAATCTGTTTAAATCTGGAAAGTAGCCTTACTGCGAGGCTAGGATTGGCAGGTCGGTTGATCTGTTTTGATCCTTTCCATATTGTTAGGGAGATTCTCCTTGATCCTCTTACTCGTTTCAAGAGAGTCAAGAGATTGCGGCAATCACCTGCCATTTGAATCCCGATTGGATTTGATTAGATTGAATCCGATCTCATCAGGAGATTTTGATTGGTCAAAGGTTGACCATAGCAGGCTGATAGCGGAGCTGCCCGCTTTGAAGCTCTTAGCGGAGCTAGAGGCAATCCTTAACGAAGTCCGAAAAGAGGCTTTTCGGCGAAGCTATCAGTTAGCTTCCTGGCGATGCTCTAGATGATGCTAGCCTCTCAACGAGGCTATCTCCTTGGGCTAATGTAATGCTAAATGCTAGCATTTTAGACCTGCTGAGGTCTGTTTAGAAACGTCCTGGGCTCACTGCTCTGCTTGCTGGATCAGTGGAGTCCAAACCGCTCCCTTGTCCTTGGAGGTGGGTGAAAACTGGTCTTCAGCTCGTCTGTCCCTTGTCTTTTGTAAATGTCAACAAGTTTAGACATCGTTCGGACCAATGGGAATCTTGTCTTTTTTAAGTGTCAACAAGACCCCCTTCAAAGTTTTCGAGAGTCTGCAATAGCTCAGACTCCGAAATACTTTGAACTGCTGTGATGGTGGTGTGGAGTATGAACGTCGCCATGATGGTTGAGTTCAGCTTCGCCTTCAAACCTGTTTTGGGATGAATTCGCCGAAGAATTGCACTGGTTCGCGAGTAACTTCGCGTCGGGGTAGCTCCACATCTGGGCTTCCAAGAAATAAGTTCGCTTTGGAACTCCTGTTGCCCTTTCAAAGCCAACTACCGTGGGGCGGTTACGAGGAGGATCATTCCTTCTTTCGCGCCAATCGAGAGAGATGTTCTCCGATTTGCACGTTTCCAAGGGAGGATATTCCCTTTATTCAAGGCGCCATAAATGCCTTTTATGAGGGAGACGTTTTCTCCCTTTGCACGGTTCTAAGGGAAAACCGTCCCTTCCATCAAGGCGCAAATAAATGCATTGAATGCGCTCGTGCTTTCACGCTTGGGGTGAGAGTGCTCAGGCCATGGGGCCTATAAATAGGACACTTGAGGTCCTCTGAAGAGAAATGTTTTGCCTTTCTTCTCTTCTCTTGGTTGAGAGAGATACTCAGGTCTCTGAATTAGTGGGAAAACCCACTCTGGTTGTTTAACCGGCCAAGGACCAGTAAGTCTTGATCGTTCAACGACTTCACCAATTTTAGGGAATTCATCTCCCTTAGTTTAGCTTTGACGGCTAGGCTTTAGGAATTAACTTCCCTCGACCTTCATCTTGCACTTGGCTGATCTGTCAGAGAAGATTTTCAGCACAGCTTCCCTGTGAAGCTACCATCTTGACTTAATCAGAGAAAGATCACTGCATGTTAAGTCCAACACAGGCAGACCTTAGGACTTGGTCTCTTCAAAGGTTGAGCCAGTCTTGCCATATTGGTGAATGTTGAGACTGTGTCTGACTTTGCCATAGAGGTGAGGCTAGGACTTGGCGTTTGCTGAGCTAGTCCATTAGTTGGTGTGCAGGGAGAGTGTCCTCTGCTGAAGTCGGATTGCTTTGCCGCCCAAGAATCTGACTTAATGTTTTTGCAGCTTTTTCTGTGCATAACTGCTAACTTGCTCCAATTTGCCTTGCAGTGAGCTATGCTTGCCAGTCTGGTAACTTGATGAAAGAAACCATGAAATCGCCTTATGTTTCCCCGTTTGAAGCTTTACTTTTAAGCAGCAGGAGGAACAATTCAGGGCAGCGAATGCACGTCCCAGGGGCTGTTGGCAGCCTCTTATCCGAGATGATTCGTTCTGAGGTGAGGCTGGCCGCCGCCTTATCGGAGAGGATCCGCTTCAAGATGATGGGCGTCGCCTGTGGGATCGCCGGCATCATTGCCGACTTTCAACTTTGGTGGCCTTTGATGGCGATCCACTTCGAGAAAGTGGGCATCGCGCCTGTTAGATCACTGGTATCACTGCCGATTCCCATTATACGTGATCTATCGTGTTGGCGGCGATAGGTTTTATTGCCAGGCTTCAACAAAAATGGCCTGGCAAGATCTGCCATTTTGTGGAGAAAAATGACCGGTCCTTGCGGCACCACTGGTTACGGCCTTATGCAGGAGGAGGGCCCTTCCTGTCCCGTTGGTCTGGCCTGGGAGCAGATAAAACCGGTATGCCTTTTATGCAAATGACCTTGTTAGGCAACTTGGTGTGTTATATGAAACACAGCTTTGATGTAATATCAAATGTACCCTTGCTTTTGAATCAATGAAAGTTCATCGTCTGATCATCTGATTTTTGTTTACTTTAGTTTGGCCATAGCTGGGATAAACTGTGTGCGGAGCTAAGGACATAGTCCTTCCTTCGAATGATCTTCGCGAGACTGGCATGTCAGCGCGAGCAGCACGCTCTTCGGAGGGCTAAGGAAAGCCTCTCGGCTAAGCCCTTGAAGGATTGTGCGAAGTCCGCACTTTTGCACTAGTGCGAAGTTAACTCTTAGTAGAGTTGAACCGACGCTTCTCGGGAAGACGCTTCGGGCGCTGTTTCGAATTAATTCGAAACGGCGGCATGGGCTTTTTTCGAGGCCTCATTTCAGGCGCTGATTGGCCTATAAAAGCTGATCGGGCTGAATATGGAAAGGTCTCTCTTTTTTTTTCAGAGAATTTTCTATCTCTTCCTCTTCTTCTCCCTTTCATTCAGAGATCTTTAAGGACTCTAGCAGCTCTTCAATGGCGCCCAAGAGACGAGCGGGAAAAGAAGTGGCGACTTCTGCGGCGGAGGGCGTCCTCCTCCGGTCATCGAGCGACCTGTCGCTGGTAAGGAACTTTCCGATCTGATTAGAGAGTGGTCTCCATCCTTTGGAGCGATACTCGGCCATTAGGACGATCAAATATGATCTGTCCTTATCAGGGAACTCGTTTCCCTTCAACTTCCTTATTTTGCTTGCACCAGGGAGTAAGAACTGAACAGTTCTTCTTTGGGCTTTCGACGAAGCCATAACTTGGGCCATCTCCGTACTGTTTGAGGAAAAGGACTTGAATAAGTCCTCTCAGTCATAATGACTTTTGACCCATAATGCCCCTTTGATGACGTCAGCCCTTAGGGCTATGTCACTTCCTGCTTGAAGCTGGCGCTTTGGATATTTTCTGCAAAGATGCAGTCTTATCCATAAGTGAAGCTTTTTCAAAGCTATCGCCTTGCAGGCCATGCTTACTGGGCGAGGCTATGCCTTAGTGAATTTTTATGCTTTCGCATCCACTTGATTGGTGAACTAATCATAGCTCATTTCTGTTTTTGCA